>OY856411.1:337626838-338019338 GCA_963693085.1 Alisma plantago-aquatica | reverse complement strand
CATCAGAAAAGAGGGTCGAATAACGGTAGTGGTCAAGGTAGGATGTTGTAGGTGGCGGCAAGCAACCATTGCACCAGAGGCATGTACAGAGGTAGGGGGAGACACATTGGCCGATGGATCATAGGGATGGATCAGAGGGTGGAGATCCAAGGGTCATGATTAACTAGAGCACACCCAGTCATATGGCTTGATGACTTGGAAAAGTAGGAGGGGTTCCTTCCTTAAATGGTTGTGCATCCCATTTTAGCCCAATTAATGTGAAAAGTAAGATAAAATCCTTGTAAAACAAAGATCAAATATGCAACTTCCAAACACCATATATTGGGATATGATGTTCCAATTGAGGCAATTTTTGCGACGTTGGAAAGATAATTGAACTCTATACAACATGAGATATATATCAAATCAAGAAGAATTCATTAAAGGGATTAAATTTTTATTGGAAGAGGTTGATATATAATAAGCATGGAACTTATTTCAAAACTCAAATTAGAGTCACATATAGGTACAAAGTAATATTTAATAAAAATCAATTCATCAATTGAGCATAAAGCAACTTAAGGTCATCATGGGTGAGGGAGTTTGTTGAGAAAAGTAGGGAATCTAATGAATGCGAGAGAAAATCCAGGTTATCACCATGTGTGTATGTGTATATATATGTATATATGTGTAGGTATGTATATGTGTGTGTGTATATATAAATATATATATATATATATATATATATACATACACATATACATATACATATGTGTATAAATAAATAAATAAATATGTATGTATGTATGTATATGTGTATATATATATGCATTCTAATTTTTTATTCATATCACCCTCCTCTTCCAAGAAATTTGAACTAGAACTACTAGATGAATTGAACATGTTAGTACTAATACCATTACGAAAAATATTAGAGAGAATAATTTTCGTCTCCTCGAGAGGCTTGAATATAAACATGTGACCCATGGAAGTTTTTTAGTGCTTTCCCTAGCGCAAAACTTGAGATGACAATTCTTCATCATCTTATTCTATAAGAATAAAATCTTGCTAGCATACATCATGTTCTTCTTCATATCATCCATAATCCTCTTCACTACCAAAGTGCTATCAAATTCAATGATTACATAATTGAAAAGAAGGTTAGTTTCTATTCTAACTGCAAAATTGATTTTGAATACTTCTCCCATCATGTACATCTCAAGTATTAATATTATTCCCATGTCTCATCAGCCAACTGCCCCTGCAATCTCTAGAAACTGCTACCACACTTGCTTTTTTCTTCATAACCATAGGATTGATATTGATTTTAACCCTTTCAGGATCACTAAGTTGAGACTTACTGGCTCTTACTTCCCTATTTTCACTCAAATTCTTTATCCAGCCTAAAGAGATTTTGTAATTTCCTGAAGCATAAAATTCATCTGATGGTTTATAGTCATCACCATGTTCTCAAATTCATGTTCCTATTGTGATAAATGACAAACATACAATCATAAATTTGTATATGTTTTCATTGTGTGTGAGAATAGCTCTAATCCAATCAACTATATTGGGGTAATTATAGAAATTAGATTAATCCATTTCAGTAAAGACTCTTCTTCACACGTCTTTGGCATGCTTGAAATCCCCCAATGCATGTAGAGCACTCTCCTCATCTTGATTGCATTTACTACATTTACTATTAGTGGAAATCATACATACTACTCTTTTTGTATTAATAAGGATTTCGTTGTATCTAGGCAACAACACGAACATTTTAATTCAGGCTGCAACATGTGCTTTCCAAATGATATCCCATTCTCCTTGCCATCTATTCTCCTTGCCAAAGTGTAATGTCTTATACAAAGATTTGGTTGAAAATGATCTATTAAAGGTATGATTCCAGACCTTGATATCTTCATTCTCCTTGTAAGTGTGAATATATACCCTTCATTATTATCTTAGCAACATTGTCATAAAGCTAGTCGCTGAGAAACTCAATGTCCCATTCACCACTACAGTTCACCAAACTGTTGACATGAATGTATTCAAATTCAGCATGGATATGCTTAATAGCTACGTCTCTAAGAATGATTCCTTATTTCCACCAAATATTGTCCCACAACTTGGCACTCAGTCCATTGATTGTCAACAAAAAGGATTTGGTATTAACAAATTTCTTTCTTCCCATAGTTTTCTTTTCTAATGTTGACAGGTGATTACTTTTCTAGTTCATAAACTTCAAACATGATCTAGTCCTGCATTGGCACCAGGTCGTGTCACATTCCTTGATTACATGAATCACTTTCTTATTTGAAAATATAAACAAAATCAAATCATCTACAAAGAACATGTGTGCAAGGTGTAGTCCTTTGGATGTGAGCTTCATATGCTTCCATAGTCTAGTCTTCACTTTGTGTTGAATCATATGGATTAATTTTTCAATACAAAGAACAAATAGGTATGGAGACAAATGGTTTCCTTGTATCAAGAATCTTGGTGCATTGAAGTGAGTAGAGCCTTTTTCCATTCAATTGAATATATGTATTACCCCTTATGATTGAACTCATAACATATTTTCTATTATTCTCATGAATCTTGATATCTTCAAGTATGTCAGGAATGAACCTCTATGACATCATGTCAAATGACTTTGAAAGATTCACTTTGATGGGCATTGCCTTGATGAGTACTTCCTTTTTATGATGTGGATAACGTTATTGACATTGCAGTGTCATTTGTTATCCTTCTTCCTGAATAAAACAACTTTATTTAGGATATATTGAGCTTGGAATTAATTCCTTGAGTCTTTCCAAAATGGACCTGGAGATATGTTTTAGGCCCAAATAATATAGAGATATCATCCTAAGTTGTTTGTATCATAATGGCCTACATAATTTAGGCATAAGAACAATCGTTGAGTTATAAAATTCATCATCAAGGGGATCACCTCTAAGGGTATATTAAATAGTCTTAAGAACAAAATGTTTATCACCTCCCATTGTTTTATTAAGAATAAAGCATTAATGGATCAGTTCTTACCACCTCGTATGGATTCATAGATTTGAGTATATTATGAATCTCCTTAAGTGTAGAGTCTATGAAAATAAAAATATTTTTCTCATCACTCATATTTAGAAAGGAAGGTGAAATGTTGTTCAGGTTGGCCAGAGTGTGATCTACAAGTGTAGAGAAGATTTTTTTGAAACGATTATCAATCAAAGATTGCTTCTATCCTACAGTAGTGACCCAGTCACCCTCGTTGTTCTTTAGTGTTTCAATAATGTTGCCTCATCTCCTTGGTTTCACATATCTTCAAGAAAATTTTATATTGTTGTTAGATTCTTGATCCAATTGGTGTACCTTCTAAGTTTGCATTATTCCTCCTCCTTGTGTAAAGTAAGTACTAACTCCATCAACATATTATTGCAAAGCTTCACAGTGATGTCTTCAAGACAATCATCTAGATTGGTTTTTATTGTATTTATGTTCATGATAGGATTGTCTTTATTTTCATTCCCATCTTCATACTCACATTTTCCAATCTAGTCATATGTTGTTGAGCGAGGGAGACATCTTTGTTAGAGTCTAGGTTGTTGTTCCCCTGTTGACCTCAACACATCAGAGAGGTCATTATTTTCATACCATGAGGCCTTTTTTACAAAATGTTTCTTGCCTTTGTGATTATCTTTGACTTAGAAACAATGGGATAATGATCGAAGTGTAATATAGGAAGTTGTACAACAAAAACAACATCATAATTGTGATAAATGCACTATGCACCCCATCCATATCAATCTGTTTCTGTAAAAATTCATGTTTTTTTTATAAATTTCATACCATAAAACCCAAAATCTGAGAATCCCACTTCAAGAAGTGAATTATAGAAAAGCATGTCTATGTCATAATTATAAGTATTGCTTATTCTTTTCTCAGAAAGTATTGAGTTGTTTCAAATCATCAGAAACTATCCATGGCTCTTTGATTTATTTTCCATATCTATCTAATGTTTCCAAAGTAGAAGCCTGATAGTTATATGTGGGATGGAATAAATGAACATGACCATAGTGTTTCCATTCACTTCGCATGTGATGAATTTTCTATGGTTGTTCACTATATCCACCTTGCAATTGAATGCATTCATACAGACCTAAGTTCCCCTAGAGAATCCCCAAGCTTCAACGCAATGTAAATTTGAGAACCTTAGGCTCTTGACTATGCCAAACACATGGAATCCATTGATGTAGGGTTCTAAAATTTCTATGATGTTAGGGTGATGTTGATCCATATTCTCTTTTAGGACACAAAAAGTATCATCAATTCTAATTCCTTTAGAGTTCCAACATAATAAATCCAATATAAAAACTATTAAATAAAAGGAGTAGGACCTTAGAAATTCTAGCAAACCTGATCCAGTTCCATATTCTCCTAAATCCCAACATATTCATCAACATAATCTTCATGCACATGCCTTAGGCTTCTCCTAAGAGGCACATATGGTTTCTTGGCTCTTGTATTCTTGATCTAAAAGTTGCTACCCTTGACCTTGTGACTGGTGGAAGGAGAAGATTGGATACTTTAATAGTTGTCTCAATTTCAATTTTTTGGTATTCTGGCTTCCGTCTCCATGTATGTATTGTTGTCTACAATGTGGGTCTCGAGGCATGTGGTCCCTCAATACATCATCAACCTTAGGATCCAATATTGTGTGGACTTATACCACCTCTTCATTTTCAATGGTAAGGTTAACCTCTTCATTTTCAATGGTAAGTTTATCCTCCATGTTCTTGTCAACATTATCCTTGTTTTGTAGTAGCTAAGTATGATATATCTTTCAAGACATTCCTTTTTTCATATGTAGTTTAAATATTCTTCTTTTACTTGTAAATATTCTTTTCCTTTCATTTCTTCTTCATATTCAACATTTGCATCACTTTATGTGGTCTCCTCAGTAATGACTTTAGTTACTTATTCTAAAATTAGATTATGAAACATATTACACTATTTGTTTTATCTGGAAGTTTATCTTCATTGATCTAGTTCTTGGACCATTTTCTACTTTTTCTACCTCTTCCTTTTTGTGTGTGTCATTGGCACTCCTACTCGATCATTCTATGAGGTTTGTCGAGTTGGTTGCAAACATTTGTAGTCTCTCCCTCGACGTTCTTCATTACCTGCAATATTTTGCATGGTGAGCCAATTTTCCGCAAGTTGAACATGAGTTTAGGAACTAATTTATAACCTCATACTGCCACACCATGGATAATAATGGGTTTTATAAGTTCACGAGTTGTATCAACTTCTATGGCATGTCTTATAACATTGCTTGTCGTGTATCTTGTAATGTGCTAATCCACCTTAAATCGTCTCCTAATTACCACACCCATTTACTCAGATAAAGTACCAATATATAGGTGTAGGGATAGATTAAGAACTCATACCCAGGATACAATATGGGTGAGTAGGTATTTCTATAGGTTGTAAGGTAGGGTACAAATCCCATACGGCTAGATAACATCCAAAACAATCCCAGGGACTACCTGTCAAAGCCATGTCATAGTCCTTCATGCATGAAAGTTGAACTTTCTACTAACCAACGTTAAGTTCATACATGTTGAATCTTTTAGATATATTATAAAGGAGTTTAGTTCTCTCTATCAATCTCATGTAACCCATAATTAGGATTAATATGATGATCAAAACATGTTTCCATGGGTGAGCCAGATTATCCTCAACACCTTGTTTGATGGACAATGTGGATATCCCTTCTTGTGTTTCCAGAGTGACATTAGACACTTCTAAGAAGCATTTTAATAGACATTCTAGTTAAAATATGACGTTACTGCTATTATAATATTGGTCAATAGTGATGATTGTGTTGAATGAGGATATTTTCACTTTCGTGTCAACATCAACCTTGTACTTATTCCTATAAGATTACAATTTTCCACCTCTATGTATTCTTTGAATATCTGGATTTCTTTCTCTACTATCCCATGTTCATTTGCCTACTTGATTCATACATGATTTCACAACATTTCTATTATGATCAGTACATATTGTATCCAGTGACCCCCACATACCATTAAAGTGGAGCGATAAACCTTCTTCTAAAACCATAACCCTAAGACCCTTGTTTCCTATATTTTTTGAATCATATGTATATTTTTATCCTTTATTGGTATCCTCTAGCTAGTTATTTGGCTTACTACAGTTCCATCAATTTCACCGACTATAGTATGTGCCTCTCCTCTATGTTGCCTATACAATTATGTGCCCCTTCAACCTCCATTACAAGAGAGATACTTATTATTCAGTCGAAATTTAGTTATCTACTTATTACAATTACTTAAATGGAAATCACACATATCAACCTATAATACATTTCCAATTACTTAAATAGTAATCCCACATCTCACCCCATATTATGTACATGAAATAACCTCACATATAGTGCTTTAGATTATCAACATGAAAATCCTGCACATATCACAGTTCATATTTTATAATTATAACCTTCTTGATTGTATAATATATTAGAATTTTTCCTATATCAATTTTCGAACATACCAATCCAAATTATGAGCTTATGACTATGTAGTCCCTAATACCACCATGTAAGGTCTTAAGATCATCGATCATCATAAGACCCTCAGAAAACCTTATCGGTGTGAGTATACAAAGTAGTGTAACAACAACCAAATCTACTAGTGGAGTGCTCAGAGGCCGATCCATGTGGAGTGTTAAAAAGGCTGGTCCATAAGACTAGGTTCACCATGGGTATTTAGCACATGCCAAATATCCCTAGGTCCAAAAAACTAGGTCTTCCATGGGTATAAAGACCTACACTATCGTATCAAAATCACATATCACAAGAGAAATAACCTTTCCACACCCATACATATCTCATATTAGGACTCCAGTAAAAACAAGAAACAGTTGTTAGTGTAAAGTCAAAAGTACACAACTCAAAGCACCTTCTCACAACCCTTGGGTTTCAACAAGGATATATCCATTTCACAATATTGGCTTCCAATCATTTGAATATCTCATGTGGTACTAGGTCATACATTACATAATTAAGGTGACATGTTATTACTTAGTCCAACTACTCATACTTTATATTCATTTCATTCAATAATAATTTTCTTTCATACTATGACTCAATAGGAAATTTTGTCTTAATCTTAATATGTTAAAGAAATATATAAAGTGGGTCAAGACTTAATAGCATATATTATGAACATTAAATGAAAATACACACATTAAAACAAATGAACAACATCATGCATCTATTCATATTTCCTTTTCATCAAAATTTGGTCACCGGCCTTAGTTCATCAGTATTCTCACTAGGAGCTTCCTCTTGGGCTTAACGTCTAGTCCAATCACCCCATTTTGCCTCATATATTCAATATTACCTTAAAACAAGGAATCATTATGATATTTTTCTATTTCCACTAATCACGTTCAATATGAATATAGTCACTACACCAAAATGTCATTATCTAATGTCTAAGTTTTAGTTAGAATATGACATATTCATGAAACAAGATTTACCAACACAAGTTTATTGTAAGGGATCACGATGAAGTATAATCACACTATATTTTACTCTAGAAAACATTAAGTTCAAACATGATGAATTTTCATTACATTGTTTGCATGATTATTACAAAATTTATGATCTTTAATAAAGAAAAGTGTATCCAAAACAAAAAATGACATAAAGATCATCCCTAGTATTTCAAAACATTTCCATGATCAATTATTATATTCATAGAAAAATGTGGATGAACTTCTTAAGCATTGCACCTTGTTATCATCCCAATTATAGCACACATTTAATGTCCCTTAAGGCATCAACCTCAAATTATAAATCCAAAAGACTTAAAGCCTATGGAATTAAGACTAAGAACTACACCATATTTAGAATATTTTTTGCATTGTTATCTTTTATACCATACTTAGCCAAACCATTTATATTATAAGATAAGAGGAGGAGAAAGTATGGGTCATCAATTTATTGGAGGTTCACTTTTAACTAAGGATTTTCTAAGATCACCCCATTAACGCTTTCTTACTTGGACCCTATCATAAAGTATCATATTTAATTAGATTTACCTTTGTATCTATCTTTCCATTTAGATTTATTATTGAACCTAAGTTGAGTGTAAGTAATTGTAGAACATATAAATTGCTTCATATTATCTTTCAAAGTACCCAAACATGCAATTAGTCATTTCAGCACATCACAAGACCAAGCACACATAGGGATGTCGCATTCACATCCAAGGATGTAACCAATACAAGAATGTTCTATAATAATTGGCAAGTAAAGGAAATCCTAGAAAATGTTAGAAGTTTGTAAATTTCCATTTTTCAACAATATCAAGGACCTATCTTAACAAAGGATCAAACTTTACAACCAAGGGAACAAATATCTTCATATTATGTTAGGAATATTATACAAAATATCTTATATAAATTTGAATTCGTGGGAATGTTATAACAAAAATAGGAATGAGCATAGAAATATCATTTCAGGTCTAGATGAGCTACCTTTAGTTATATAACCAATGTTTGATAAAATTTCAACATTTAAACAGTTCAGGAAACATGTGATTAACACTCTTGATGGTCATTCATATAGTAAGGAGGATCATATAATTCTTTATCATCAATATGGTATAGAAATATCTATATAAGAATCATATTTATGTAAAAATAGAACTTAACTCAAATTTAAGCATTTAAGGCACTAAGGGAGATCTAATAGGTTTAGGTTGGAACCTGAGCAATCTTGCCTTAGATCCACCAAGGAGAGCAAGATCTTCAACCTTCATACACATGCAAGCACAAAACCATGGATATTCACCTTACATGGAAAGATATATAGGCACATGGATTCTATTATCAACTCTAGAAGTTGTCTAAGATTCTATATTTGAAAAGGGTTTTTGGGTAATTTTTTGTATATAGGCATCATTGAAAAAGACTAAAACAACCCAACCTAGGTGGTGTTATTAAGGGGAAAACATGGGAGGAATAATGAGGCTATTGGCCTCCCAACTGTCCATGGGGACCCCATTGGGTGTCGAGGATATCAAGTTTCCTTTCCAATAGGCATGTTAAGGCTATCCTCTAAGGATATAGTTAGGTTAAAAGCTCAACCTGTAGAGGCTCAACCTGCTTTTTAGGTGCTCCCTTTCTACACCTATCAAGAGTACACCTTCAACCAACCCAATTGAAGGTCTAACAAAACCCATTTAGGAACCTTTGATAGATACAAATATAGGTGATATTAAGGCTAGGAAGGCCCTAAACTATCGAGGCTCAAGGGATGGCTACCGAGCCTCACCCATCTAGCCACTAGGCCCTATATTAGGATTAGGAATAGAAACTTTGATTGAAAAAGGAATCAACCATTGTAAAAAGGAAACTAAGAAATATCAAACCAATAATGAATATGATGAGAAACAGGTAGTTAGGTTATCTCAATTAGGTTTTATGGTAAAGTAACAATTAAGTCCACCAACTTGCAAGAATTATTAAATCAGGAGAAAATAGAGTGCAACTTGACTCAAACTAGGGATTTCACTTAATCAATCAATTTTTATATCATATTAAAGAATGAAAGTATTATTATAATTAGATATTAGAGTGAAACTAGGGTTATTCTAGGTTGGGGCCTTAAACATATTTGATTGTGGTTTCATATTACTTCCTAAACATAGTTGTTTTTTCATTATGCAGATGTATCTTTGTGAAATTTTAGTCACATTGATTAAACCAGCATAAATTACATCCAGACTACCGTCATGTTTTCATTTTAATGAAGATGTTGCACATTGCTTTTTCATTCAGAAAATCAGGTAACACATTTTTTAACTGACTGAAAATAATATTTTCTTTTAAATCTAGAAGTTGCTCAAAATTTTGTAAAAATGTAATTATATGAGAAGATAAAAATAAAGTATATACAACACCCTTTTGCTAATACTAAATTAAACCACTATATTAGAACCCACTAAGAGGAAGTTTACTACCCAATTTTGTGATCAACTTATACATGAGTGAAGTCATAAATATGTTCATAGATTTCAATTGAGTGTGATTAAACTTGTAACACATTGCCATAATATTGTTATAGTGAATTCCTTCTCTTATAAAAGTTTTTACATACATAAAATATAATAAAAGAGTCTAGTATATATATGTGTATATATATATATTTATATATATTTTTATATATCATTTACTTAATTACATAGAAAGAAAAACTAAATATAATCATATGGTAGATATGGAAAGCACCCCACCATAATCTCCTAGATTTAAGGCACCCACCAAGTAACTTTTTTTCCTTTGATCTGAAGCTCATGGTCCCCTGATTCTACTCCTTATAACACTCCATGTCTATGCACATCTCATCCATATCCATATAATGCAAAACAAAAAATGGATAAGTGTACTTAAGTAGTTGTAAGAAAACTACACTGTATTGAAACAATGAAACAAAAAAATTATATTCAATATATTATATTAACCTTTTTTCTTGAATATATTCATTAAGTACGTCGATTAGTTGTTTCATATTCATAATATTCACCATTGTGCTCAGAATGATGGTAAACGATCAACTTTACATAGCACACCATTATGCTCATATAGGTCTGGGAGGGCTCAAAACAATGTACCACTAGTAAGGCCTAGAAAGTCCCAACATAATCAACCATTGTTCTCATAAGGCCTAGGAAGGGTTAGAAAATTCTCCTTTATAATCAAAATTAATGTTAAGGCTCAATATAAAGGATGAAAAATCAAACAACATCATTACATTATCTTTTCAAATTCAATGGTTTGTGGTAGCAATAATCCTAAATTGGATATTGTAAATGATGTTCGTGAAAAAATATTATTATAGGCATAAATTCACCTTCAATACTTATCATGATATTTAAGAAACTAACATAATTAAGAAATATGAAATATTTACATTTCAAAAAATAAAATCATGAACAAAATCATAATTACACATCAAGTAATTTTACTCAATGTGTATGATTTCATTGTTCAACAAAAAAAATTGCATGATCCTCTTACCTTGGATATGATGCTTCCACTAGCTTTCTATGCCCTACTGACATGCCCAAACTATGAGTGCAAAATGCAAGTCTAGGTGTCAAGTATTATAGGCCTATGAGTCCTGAATTTTGAACTTAGGGAAACATAATCTAGAAACTACTACTAATTGCAACCTAATCAGCTAGGCCTAGGGAAAAGGTGATTGGTTATTTAATTATAACTAATTGCAAGAATTGAAATCTAATTAAGTGGATTGTGCTCATAGATGGATGGATTCCTTAGAATTATAGTTTCACTATGGTTTACATTACAATTAACTTCATTTCATTAATAAGCATTTACTCTTCACCCTAGACTAAGGACCTATAGTAAGTATTACCCGCTCCCGCATCATAATACACTACATAAACTAAGACAAATCCCACTACTGTAGGTATTTAAGTATTATGTAGGTTCTTTAACAATACCTTTGGGTTATACCCTTCACATCCGTAAGCCCTCTCTAGAGACACAATATAAGCTTTGTAAATCTACAACCTTTCCAACCCTTAATCCATCTCCTGAGGCAATTTACAGTTTGTGTAATTAACTATAGTGATCAAGCATAGGTAATTCATCAAGAAATCATATATTTATATCATAAATTAAAAGAAAGAACTATATTAAGTCATGAAAATCAATTAGAATACACAATCGAGCTACTCGTTGGTCTTAAGGAACAAAGGGGATTATCCTCACATGATTTCTACTATCTCATACATGGAGGAAACAAGGTAAACGTGGTAAACATAGAAAATTATGTAAACCCCAAGGGAAACTAGTCTGCAAGATCCTCTATAGGGAACGTCTCAATCTGTAGTGTTTCAGTTGTAAATCTGATCTCTGGAGGTGCCTGAATCATCCTAGATATGGTTGTCTCCCTCATATCCTTTCCTCGTCTCTGTGCTTGGTCACAATAGAATAGAACGTGATTATTATGTCTGTCTAAACTCCCCTTAGGTCATAAGGGGGACTCATGCCATCATTTAAGTCCTAGTCATCAGATCTGGGTTAATCTTCAATCTACGTTGATCTCGTCAGGACAGTACCATTGAATGGATATCGGTGGCACCGAGTCGTCGGATGACTTGAATCTCTCCCCGAGTGTTGGTACTAACGATGGGTGGGTTGGTAGAACTGAGTTGCAATTTTTTGAGTTTTTACTTCTTCTGTTGACAAATATCAGTATTACTGACATCAATTTTGGTAGAATTGACTTGATAACCTTGGTTCTCGTTGCTCTCTGGACCATAAGTCATTTGTACCAACTTATCTTTTTAGTGGCTTCAAACCCTAACTCAGTAGCACCAAGTTTTATCTCAGTCGTGTTGAGATTTATTTAAACTCTTTATTTGATATTCACATTAAGTCTCTACCACCGAGTGTACTATCGATAGTATTGAGTTTCCTAGTAAGTGATCCAATTACCTAAAATATGGAAACACATACGTAAGCTTGAATAAAATGATAATTTGACATACGTCACTATAAATATTTATTATTTGGTGCAGTGACATTTCACAAGATAATAACAATAAACGATGAAATACTCTAGTCAAATTGATCATTAATGCATGAAATACATTAATAAATAGCCTATGAAAAGTGAATAAAACTTTATTCATCAAAATCCCCTAAGATTTAGTGTTTCTCACCCTCGAACAACACTACCTTTGGAACTATTTGAAATAAGTAAAATATGACGACAAACAATATGAAATACATTTCTCTAGTACCCACATTTGACAGTCCCAAACTAGCCTTTACCAAGCACTGAACAAATAACTACACTATTGTGACTAAAAAAATCCATTAAAGACTCCCACCCTTATCTCAATGAAACACTATTAATAGAGAAGTTAATATCATAGTCAATAGATCTTTCACTTGATGCACCATGTGATTTCCTATTTACATTGCTCTTATTTACCTACCCACTATATTGGAATCAGCTCCACATATAAAAGTGAAAGAGGGTATCAGTCATATATGTGGCCTAGCATAAAGAGCAATGCTAGAATGAAGTAGGTGTCTATGAATGATAATCATGAGTAACATCCAATTTGTTTATGCAAAAAATATGATGAACCTATAACATGAAGGAAATGAGATATGTATGAATCTAATGCCTACTATTTTTATGGAATGATGTGTGTATTGAAGTGTAGGGAAATATGATGGTAGAGTAAGCAGAAGAAATAAAAATTAACAAACATATTCCCCTTAAAATTGTAGATCACGTCAAGAACTATGTAATGGGAAGGATGGTTTCAAGATAATGTCACCTGGAGAAAGTCCGGCAACAATTCCCTCAATATAATATGTGCCTTTCTTCATGTCACACCCGGACAACGTCTACAACAGCTCCTGGTTGATCACCACATACATAATCATGACCTTGTCCTCCTAGAGCACAAAATGGCCTCCAAGCCCTCTTTAATAGTCCACACGGACCGCCAAGAAATCTTATCATTCGAGATGAACAGACAGGAAGGAGTTGTCCCCTTCTAGTTGTGTACTCACACCAATAGACATGGCAATGGTAGCGGGTTCGCAGTACCAAACACCGCAACCGCTCCAGCCATATTCCCTGGCAAATGGGAGAGTCCAATTCCCATACAATGCCCGGACATGGTTTATTTGACGTGGGAGCCCACGGTTTGAAATGGGAACCCGGTTACTGCCGGACAGCGCAGAAGCTCTACTTTTTGCACATTATACCTCGTTCTTCAATTCATTTAACCTCACGTGCTAATATTTAGCAAATCAATTTTCTAATTATTTCATATTCGTGCCAACACCTGGGGGATGCAAATTTTTTTATACAAAGTTTTACGTACTCGTACAAATCATTCCAACGTTCAACTCCATTACAGATGGATAACAACATACTAATATTTGACATCTTGGAATCAGTTTTACGTACACGTACAAATCATTCCAAAGTACTAAATTTTTTTATATAAAATTTTACGTACACGTACAAATCATTCCAACGTTCATCTCCATTACAGATCAATAAGAACATACTAATATTTGACATCTTGGACAGATCAATAAGAACATACAAATCATTCCAACATTCATCTCCAAAATCAGTAACTTCTTGGAATGCTTTCCATACAGTTTAACACATTATCCTAAAAACTAATAGACGTTGGTAATTTCATCTTGGATCAGTCAGCTGAAGCGCATGAATTCTGATTGAGAGCACAAGTCTTTTAGCACATAAATTCTGACTTAAAGCACAACTCCCGAGTCTTTTAGCACATCACATGAGTTCCTTGATTGACAACACAACTCCAAGTTTTTGAAAAGTTGAAGAAGGAAAAAAGAAATCAAATGGATATATGTCAGCAACTATTTAAAGGTACCAAATCAGTATCAAATGAAAACGGATTCTAAGATACATATTCATATCAATTGTTGCCTGAAATGGATTACTTACCTCACCAAACATTGTCAACATTGTTCAATCGATCCTTTCGGAATCTGTCACGAATTAAAAGCCATATATTATGATAATGAAACATAAAAAGATAAATAAAATGAAAGTGGAACTTGAGTCTTACATTGACCAACAATATTTTCATCTTCTAGCATACTAATGAAAGAGTTTGATCCAGTTGCTTCATCTAAATAATGAGACATTAAGCCGTTTAATGAATATATATATATATGTATAAATTAATAGATAAGATAAACAAAAACACCCTATACCTCCTTTCAGGCCACCATTTTTTAGCCAACTTTGTGCACACATCAAAGCTTCAATTGTTAAATGGTGGAGTCTGCTACGGTGTGGATCAATCAGCCTCCCTGATATGCTAAAGGCCGATTCTGAAGCCACAGTTGACACTGGAATTGCTAGAAAATCTTTAGCAATTGCTTTTAAATTAGGGTAAGAGCCACCATTCATTTTCCACCACAATAAAACATCAAAATCTGAAGTTCGCGGGGCAGTATCACTGTCTAAATATTTGTCTAGTTCTATTTTAGAGTGACCTGATTGTCTCTTCAATTCCTTCATAAAAGCATCAAATATAGGCATATCATCATCACCACCATCTTGAGAGGGTACAAGAGGACTAGCAAACAAATCAGATGTATCATCCACATCATCAGGTGCATTACTTCTTGCCTTATACTCATTGAGCAGATCAACACATGCATCACGGACTTCTTTCTGTTTCTCTTCAGATTTATCTTGATATATAGTATCAAAATAGAACTTTACAATATGCATCTTACATCTTGGGTCTAATACAACAGCAACTCCTATTGTGATATGTATGTCATCCCAATACTTCTTAAATTTCTTTGCCATTCCATCAGCCATCTTTTTAATTACTTCATTTGGACTATTAACCCAATTGGACAAAGCTGCTCTAATTTGACACATTTTGGGAAAACACAGGTTGGCAGTTGGGTAATTTGTCCCAGAAAATAGTTCAGTAACTCTATAAAACACCTTTAGCTTTTCACATACATCAAAACAAAATTTCCACTCTGCTTCACTTGGCAAATCTTTGTAATTCCGGTCTCGTTGCTTCAATACATTGAATATGTCTTTATACATCATCGCAGTTTGAAGCATCACATAAGTGGAATTCCACCTCGTTGGACAGTCAAGGGATAATTTTTTACAAGCACTCATCCTTAATTGTCTTGCAGTTTCCTCAAACCTCTCCACCCTTTTTGGAGTGGCTGTCCAATATGCCACACTATCCCGGATCTTCTCAACTCCATCCTTAATGACGATCAAACCATCTTTAACTATGAGATTCAGAATGTGAGCTACACACCTCATGTGGAGTAATCGACCAGACAATATTGTAGAACTTGGGTGCAACTTATCCTTCACCAGTTTAATCATGGCATCATTTGTCGTACAATTGTCAACAGTAATGCACGTGATTTTTGTGTCTATGTTCCACTGGATCAAACAAGTCATTAACTCTTCACATAAGACCTCACTTGTATGTGGACAAGGGACATACACAAACCTCAAGATTTGATTTTGCAAGGACCAAAAGGGGTCAATATAATGTGCTGTGATTACCATGTAGCCTCTCATTTGATGGCTTGCAGTCCACATGTCAGTGGTCACACTGACCCTAGAACCACAACCCTCCAAACACGCAATCGCCTTTTTCTTCTCCTCCTCATAGACTTTCATTATATCCGATTTAATTGTATTTCTTGAAGGACAAATAAAGAGGGGTTGAATAACATGAAGCAAGTTCCTAAATCCAGAGTGGTCTACCATACTTAATGGGTAATCATGAATTAAGACCATATCCGATATGGCTTTTCTCCCACTCTCTTGGTTAAATGGAACATGTGGCTCTGTCCTAGGAGTTCTCCTCACCCCTTTACCATTCAATACACGACATCTTCTGTTTTTGTGATCATGCAAATGAGTTGTTCCGTTCTTGGCCTTTGCTCCTAACAACTTTTTACAATAAATGCATTCCGCCTTCTGAACACCGCCAACTATTTTCACCTCAAAGTGATTCCATATCTCAGCCCTACGACCACCCCTCCGTAGTGATGACACTACTGTATTTTCAAAAGGTACAGAAATGGGAATGGTTTGGTGTGGACTACTTTCAGGTGACTGATATACTTGAGAGAGAGTATCCATGTCTATAAATTAGAAAAATAAAATAGTGTCATGCCTTGTTAAAGCATCATTAACTAGCAAGCAGTATATCTTAAGAATTAGCAGTACAGAGAATCTAACATAGAAATTAGACATATCTTATATCTCAACAATACCAATCAAATCTATTACATGTGAAGTGGTTAGTTGACAATATTATCAACAATGCCAATCAAATATATTACATAAAAAGTGGTTAATCTTTATTATCATTCACATTGTAAGAGGATGCAAATTAAAGGAAAAGTAGAAGCAGAAACTCTTACTGGGTCAAGAACTTGCTATTGTTCTCCTTTAAAGGGTCAATCCTTCTTCACCTCAGTTATCAAAGCTCCAACAAAATCCCTAGCCAAAGGAGCTCAAACCCCTCCTGAGAAGAAGGAATGAATACATGTGAGGGATAGAGATAGTTATGTTTTTTTAATTTGGACTCTCACAAAAACACTTGTGTTATGTTTGGATGAATTATATCAAAATCTTAGTAATTAGTATATCAATGAATAGCAAGCACATTCTGTAATTGGCTTGACAAAAACATAAAACGTTTCTAATCATGCCAAAATAGGAATTACTGGGAACTTCCAGCTTGATCCCCTGTTCATTCTTTTTTATCCACGAGTTGACGTAGGGGACTGTAATATATATATCTACAGACTACAAATTGATAATTGTATAACACAATATCATCTGACTTCCTATAGAGGCCTCATTCAAGATTATAATTGTACCGACGATGATGATGGGGAAGAATAAAAAATATATATAATAACAGTAATAACTGAGAACGTGAGAAGTAGAAGAAAATGACGGGCTGGTAGCAAGTAACATAACACACCATCTTCTTTCCTAGCAGTTGCCTTGCGGTCTTGGAGATGGAGACGTAGCCACTAACTCCAGCACTCGATGGCAATGGTAGAGCTCCATCAGCGGTGGTCCCACTTGAGTCCGTCAGTGCCTGGAAACAGTGGAAGTGGAGGAGGAGCGCACAGTAGAACAACAGATGGATTCCAAGAACCCAACTCCTGATGCTGTTGCAACTACAAATACAGAGCAGGGGGCTAGAGAGAGAGACACAAGCAGAGCTAGGCTAAGAGATTTTTAGGAGGTAAAGGATGGGGTGCTATCTGACTCAGAACCGGGATTGTACATCTTAGATTGAGGGAAAGAGGAAGAGGGATCATTACTTGACCACGGCTGATGTGAATAAGACTGGATGGTGTTCTTCTCAGCTTCACCTGGCTGCTAGTCCCTCGTCTCCCATTGCTCGGCTAGACCTGGATGCTACTGCTTCTTCTCGTGTTGCCTGTGACCTGGTGCTGGAAGCAAGCGCCGACGAAGCTGGAAGCGAGCGTCCGACGAAGCTGGAAGCGAGCGTCCGACGAAGCTGGAAGCGAGCGTCCGACGAAGCTGGAAGCAAGCGCCGGAGAGGCTGGAAGCGAGATTCGGCTACGGTATTCGTCGAGAGATGAGGGCAGCACGAGCGCGATGTGCTAGGCTTGGCGAGGTGTCGATCGCGCATCGGCCTAATATGATTTGGACGGTGAATCTGCCACAGAGAGGCGAGGCCACTATTGTGGTTGTGGCGGCTAGCGGGCTAGGGTTCTCGCTCGCCACTGAGCGGCTGAGGGTAGGGCATCGTGAGTGCGATCTGAGGGAGAGTGTGTCTGCGTGAGTATTCCGGGTTGGCAGATACCAACCCCTCTCGGCACCTGGTAATTTTCCACCCGATCCGACAACCATTTCACACACCGAATACCCACAAATGTGGGGTGGTTCGGAGTGGTTCGGTTCGGGGTTTGGGAAACCGGGTTTTATTGCCATGTCTACACACCAACTTTCTCTCCCACAATTGTTCTCCCTTGCTATCCCTCACATATCAGTAGGACTTGCTCACATTCTCTCGGTTATCACAACCAGAGAAGACAACAATTGTCAAAGCAACTAATGTTGTGTCTAGGAAGCCCCCAATAGCCCTCTATTTTTAGGAGGTCTAGGGTCAGGGTTCTTAGTCTATGAAGGATTCAAAGGGTATAGGATTTCATGAATTTTCTCAGCAATTGAGCAGCAAAACAATCGGTTCAAAGGTAAAATGATCAATTCATAGGTGAATTGATCGGTTGGCATGCAAACCGATCGGCTCAACCCTTGAACACATCATTTCTTCATGTTTTGAAACTACAATTGTATTGGTAATTAATATCTAATTAGTGCATAACATGATGTCATCACTAATCCTTGATCCAATTGAATTGATCCATGAACTGAGGGTTCATCACATAAACCGGTCATTTAAGTGGCCTTGAGCCGATCGGTTCACTCAATGAACTGGTCAGTTCATGCCCTAATTTAACTAATATTCAGCCAATGCAACTTCCAATCCATCTAACACTAGAACCAATTGGTTCAACTCTTGAACCAGTCAGTTTAGAGTTCAGTTAGTCAATTGTTGTTTAAATTGAATACCCAAATACTTTAGTAATCAAGTTAAACATCATTCTTGAATAAACTCCAATTCCAAGTATTTCCTATGTGTGTGACCCTATAGGTTCCAAGTTATATTGACAGTGAATGTACATAACTGGTTTGTGACTTCACAAACAATGAGTGTTATCTATCAACACCTCATTGCTACCCAAATAATTACAAAGTTGGATAACAACTTCAACCTACAATATGTGATTGGTGTTCTAGTGTTTGTATAGTTGCTTTGTCACTGATATCCAGATTGAACTCAAGGCATGGAATCGTCATCCTATTCAAAACTCAATCTTTATTCCTTGAACTAGAGTAGATTGTCTAAGATATACTTAAGATCAATATCACATATTAACTCACATGAGCATGGTCATTTATTTATTTGTCTTGCTTATCAAGTGGACAAGATAGCATACTCCTATAGGAGGGATAAATCCCATCTACATCACTCACCGTCATCGCCATGTGTCACAATGCACCCAATCATCATCTTTATGGAAACCCTTATGCAAGGTCACGATGGACAATGTTAAAGTACACCAAAAGACATGTGATGGGTGTAGTGACTTCAATTCTAAGAACAGCATTCACCACCAACACTATAAGATATGATCTTGACTACCAATCAAGGTTTCTATGTATCACTCTTATGGTGGATCTATCTGATACACTATTTTTCAACAAGTATCTATCTACATATTTGGTTTGATATCACATATCATGACTAATGAGATTTTGTCATCAACCAACACACACTCTAGTCTTTTATGTTATTGGTATCTATCGACCTTCCACAATAACATTTGACTAGGGACATAATAAGTATATATATACTCTTGGCATCCATATGATCTCATTTTTCAGGTCATCAACCCAAAGAGATATGTCATTGAGAATTGTCATTCTTTAGACATTATTATGTTACATCATTATCTCATAACTGAATAAAATAGAATAAATTGGAAGATTGGCTTTATTATTAATCAAACCATTACAAAATATGTCATTAGAATCATCATATGATTTTCTCTCTAGCATACATACCAATAGACTGCTACTTACACTTACAACCAATCACCAATGAATTTAATTCAAAGTGATCTAACATGACCTTCACGCTTCTTCTATGAAAGTTCTTTTGTCAATGGGTCAGCCACATTTCTCTCGGTTGGTACTTTACAAATCTTCATATCTCCTCATTGTACGATCTCTCATATCAGATGGAACTTGCTTTTTATATGCTTGGAACGTTGATGTGATCTGGGTTCCTTAGCTTGTGTAATAGCTCCATTATTGTCACAATATAGCTCATTGGAACTAACCCAACTTCTAAGATGAACTTCTTGATCCAAACAACCTCCTTTGTTGCTTTTGATGTAACAATATACTTGGCCTTTGTTGTAGAATCTGCAACTATCTCTTGCTTGAAATTTTTCCAGCTCACAACTCTATTGTGAGGAAAAACACGAATCTAGACTTTGATCTGTAATCATCTTTGTCAGTTTGGAAGATTTTGTTAGTGTAACATTTTACCAACAACTCTTCCTCGCCATCGTAGACCAGGAATTGATACTTAGTTCTTCTCAAGTACTTAACGATGTGCTTTATAGATGTCCAGTGAGAATCAAATAGATCTGACTGATATCTTTTTGCCATGCTCAAGGCATATGAGACATCGGGATGAGTGTGCAACATTACATGCATGATGGAACCAATTCCATATGCATACAGAATCCTATCATATGGTTCCTTTCTTCACAAGAATCGGGACATTGAGCTGTAGATATGGTAACTCCATAATTCATGGGTAGGTTTCCTCTCTTTGAGTCCTCCATGCTGAACCTCTTTCAACACCTTGTAAATGTATGTTCTCTGAATTAGTCCAAGAAGCCTTCTAGATCTATCTCTATAGATCTTGATTCCCAATATATAGGATTCTTCGCCTAAGTCCTTCATAGAAAATGTATTTCCTATCCTAGTCTTAACCATCTATAAAGTAGCCATGTCAATCCCCATCAATAGTATGTCATCTACACACAATATGAGGAATACAAACATGCCCCCACTAACCTTCTTGTACACATAGGATTCATCTTCATATTGACTAAAGCCAACTCTTTGACTATTTTTTCAAATCAATGATTCCATCTCCAAGATGCTTGCTTCAATCCATAGATTGACCTTTGTAGATTATAGACTTTATTTGCATCCATTGGGCTTAGAAAACCCTCAGGTTGTGCCATGTACACATCCTCAAGAAGATTCCAATTAACATCCATCTACCAAATCTCATCGTCATGATAAGTTGCAATGGCAAGCATGATCCTGATGGACTTAACCATGGAAACTAGAGAAAAGGTTTCATCATATTCGACACCTTGAACTTGTATGAAACCCTTTGCAACTGCTCTACCTTCATAAGTTTGTACATTACCATCCATGTTAGTCTTCTTCTTGAAGACGCACTTGCACCCTATAGGTTTCACCCCTTCAGGTGGATCCACCAAGGTCCATACCTTATTGGTGTACATGAATTCCATCTCATATCTCATGGCCTCAAGCCATTTCTTAGCCTCTGGTCCCTAAGTAGCTTCTAGATAGGTTGTTGGCTCAATGTTTGTGACCAACTCACTGCCTTCTTATGTCACAAGATAACCAGATATTTCATACTCAAGGTGTGTACTACTTGATCTATGAGGTTCTTCTATTATTTATGAAATTTCTGATTCCACAAAGATTTGTGATTCTCATTGTTTCTCTTGTACATCTACTGTTTTAATGCTTTCTTGTTGGTCTACAACCTCTTTGAGTTCTACTTTCCTCCCACAGATTCCTTTGAAAATAAATTCCTTTTCTAGGGATGCAACATCTCTAGGAATAAATACTTTGTTATCAGATGGGGAATATAAGTATTATCCTTTGTATTTCTTAGTATATCCAAAAAAATAACATTGATCTGATTTGAGTCCAAGCTTTTTGGCAAACTGCTTTCTCACATAAGCTTCACAACCCCAAATCTTCATAAAAGACACATTGGGACGCTTCCCATACCATATCTCGTGTGGTGTCTTTTGAATTGTTTATATTGTACATGGTTTAGTGTAAATGCAGAGGTTTCAAGAGCATAACCCAAGAAGGTAGTCAAAAGTTCAGCTAAACTCATCATTTATCACACCATATCTAGCAATGTGTGATTCCTTCTTTCAGATACACTTCTATGATGTGGTGTACCAGATGGAGTCCATTGTGATACAATACCATGGGCTCACAAAAGGTCCCCGAACTTTTGGTTTAAGTATTCTCCACCGTGATCAGAACAAAGTTCCTTAATACTTTTGCCAAGTTTCTTTTGTATTTCATTCATGAAATGCTTGAACTTTTCAAAGGTTTTTGACTTATGTTTCATCAGGTAAACATAACCATACCTACTGTAGTCATTATTGAAGGTAATCAAGTACTAAACCCAATTGTAGTGTTTATTCTAAAAGGGTCACATACATATATATGTATGAGTCCTAGTAGATCATTAGCCCTCTCATTTATACCAGTGAAGGGATTCTTGTTCATCTTGCCCAACAAATATGATTCACATGTCTTCTTTGATTTGATATAAAAATATCTAGATAACCATCTTTATGGTCTATAGATATGTGACTTTCATTTATGTGCCCTAGATGACAATGCCAAAGATATGTTTTGTTTGATTTATTGAGTTTTAATCTTTTGGTATTTACATTATAAATAGTTGTCTTTAGATCCAAAAAATAAAGACCATAAAACATTGGGGCACTACCATCAAAGATATCATCTTTTGAAATAGAACATCAAAAATTCTTAATAAGAAATTCATATCCATCCTTGTCCATACAAGATACAGAAATGATGTTTCTATTTATGGGAGGAATATAATAGTAGTTCTTTAACTCTATTATAATCCTTGTGGTAAGAGATAAATTATTGGTTCCAATTGTGTGGTAGCAACTCTTGCTCCATTTGCGACTCGTGCTTCGACCTCACCCTTTCTTAAAGGCCTACTTATTTTCAAATCATGCAAATTCGAGCATATGTGAGATCCACATCTGGAATGTAGTACCCAAGATGAAGAAGTAGATAAATTTATCTCAATAATATATATACCTGAAGTGGAGATCTCCATCCCCATCTTCTTGTTCCTGAATGCATTCAAGTACAAAGGGTGGATTCCTCTTGTACTTTTCTTTTTCCTTATCTTGAGTGTTGAAGATCTAGATTTATTTTTAGCCTTAGAACTTTTCATGGCCTTTCTTTCATCTTTGGACTCCATTCTACTGATCATCATCACATATTTGTCCTTCTTCCTTCATGCTCTGACATTAATCATCACGCTAAGCAAATCTAACAACGGTTTGGCCATGTTATCAAGTGGTAACACTTAATACAATGGATGTATGATTCTAGAATCATATCTGTGGCCAACTCTTGACTCAATGAGAATCTCCCTTCTTCTATATGTCCCATATGTCCAATCATATTGAGCACATGGGCATCTACTGGATATCCCTCTGTCATCTTACACTCAAAGAGTGCCTTTGAGACATTGTACCTTTCTTGCTTTGTATAATAAATGGTTCACATTCTTAGATGTGTTACCATCTCAAGTATCCCCATTTCTTCACACTACTCATGCAACTCATAGTTCATTCATCTTTTCATAAGGTTCTTTTATGTCTAAGGCATCGTTGCATGCTTCTAGTAAGCATCCACCTCATCGCTAGGTGCATCAGGAGTAGGTAACTAGTTTATCAAGGACATAGAGCTTATGTTCATCATTAAGAACCCTTCTGAAAGTCCAAGACCAATTTGGAAATTCGTCTCATTAAGTTTGTACTTCCTAAGGACCAATCACAATGACGATTTGATTTCCATGTGATTCTACAAGAGAAAATTTGCATTTTGTCAAAACACTTTTGAATTGATTTGACTTGAATAACTTTTGACAATATTTAATTAGTCCTACAATCAATAATCACTTCCACTATCTTATTCAAATTGATAGACCTCACATATCAATTTGGAAGATTGCAGTGCACAATCTTCTAGTGAGCCAAGTTCCAAAATAATTGAATTATTACCCAGACAACTCCAGTGTCCATAATCAACCATTAAGGTAGGCAAAATTTTCTAATTGCATCTATATGGAATTCTTGAATATATAGTATGTGAAACTTTTTGTCATAGTTAATTGTATTTTTCTAGGTGATTAATCTCATTAAGATCACCAAGTTAAGCCTGATCTAAAACCCAACATGATAGTAATGCACCCTACTTGGCATGCCCACATAACTACCATCATACTTCCATGAGATGGACAGCACACCGCACTTGGCGTGCCTACACATAGTTGATCAATATTTTCATGTGTGTTGCTAATGGAAATCATCTTAAACTTAATATGTTACTGAAAGAGTTATATTTATAAATGCATATATATATATATATATATAATCACCATATACTTATAGTATGTATCGTATACATGTTATATCCCACAAACAAAGCATGCAATCAAAATATAAGCGATGGATATGGGCATACTATTGTAATTCCTTGGAGAAACAACGAATTATCACCACCTAAGGTCTACATCATATGAAGAAACTTGTTTTTTGATAAAGATCAATGCTTGACCCAATCTGGATGGATCAGATCCACCCGTGAATCGATTGACTCACCTTTTTGTCATTTGGTTGGTCATCTTCTCAATCATTTGTTTTCTGAGCCACCATCTTCTGGATCCTCTAGTCGTTCAGTTGGGGCCACCGACCAATTGGTTTGGCTTTTCCTATTATCATTCATCCTTTGTCCTCCAGTCGGTTGGCTCATCTGACGGTGAGCTTTCCCTTCGTCATAGAAAATAAAACTATCCTAATTATATTACATATTTTATGATAATAGAGAAGCCTTGAGTTACAGTCAAGGGGAGCATAGGTAGTATAGAAAAATACTTTTACAATTGGAAGAGAAGGTAGAGGCTCGATATGCAAACTGAGATATAAATGGGGATAAACAAACACAACCATCATGCATAGACATCTAGGGTTAAAGGACATAACTGTGTTGCACATCTACCATCAAAACTAGCTTTTAGGACAACACGTGTGAATTTTATATATAACACATTATTAGTTTGGGATCATATGTGGTATTTAATCATATATGCATATCAATCCAATTAGGTATGCACATCCTATGCAATAAATAAATTAAAAACCAAAAATCTGATCATATCGATTATCCTAAAATATAGTAAATTGGTGTATCTCTGATACCACTATAGGGAAATATGGCGGCAGAGTAGGCAACAAAAACAAAAATTAAGTGACATATTCCCCTTAAAACTATAGATCGTTCCAACAAATATGTAATGGGAAGGATGGTTTCAATGTAATACCTAGTCTTGGAGCAAGTCCAGCGACAAGTCCCTCAATGTAGTATGTGCCTTTCACGTTGCACCCAGACAACGTCTACAACAACTCCTGGTTGATCACCATGGACAACATCTTGACTTTGTCCTCTTAGATGTATGAAATAGCCTCCTCACCTCTATAATAGTCCACACGGACCACGAAGAACTCCTGCCATTCTAGATGAAAATACATGAAGGAGTTGTCCCCTTCTAGTTGGTGTACTAGCACCAACTATCTCTCTCACAATTGTTATCCCTTGCTATCCCTCCCTTTATTGGGTAGAACGTGGGTTCTCTCAGTTACCACAACTAGAGAAGACAAAAAAAATCAGACCAACTGAAGTTGTGTCTAGGAAGCCCTCAGTACCCCTCTATTTATAGGAGGGTTAGGTTCAAGGTTCCTAGTTAATTTGTGTGGGAGTCAAAGGGTACATGATTTCATGAATCTTCACATCCTGTGAGTTGTGAAATGATCCCTTCATAGGTGAACTAGACAGTTGGCATGCGATCTGATAGGTTCAGCCCTTGAAATGGTGGTTTGATCATTTTTCCAAATCTCAAATGTATTGGTAACCAATATCCAATTAATATATATCATTACATCAACACTAATCCTTGATCTAATCAAATTGATGCATGAACTGGGCGGTTCATCACATGAACCTGTCATTTGATTGACCTTGAGCCAATCGGTTCACTCAGGGTACTAGTCAGTTCATGCCTTCATCCAACCGATATTTAGCCAATGCAACTTCCATGACACTCCAACCGATTGGTTCAACTCTTTAATCGGTTGGTTCAGAGTTTACTTGGTCAATTGTTGTTTAAATTGAATACCCATACACTTCAGTAATCAGGTTAAACATCATTCATGTATAAACTCCTATTCCAAGTGTTTCCTATGTGTGTGGCGCGGTATCTAAAAACACATCATTGCTACCCAAGTAATTGGAAAGTTGGAGAACAACCTCGACCTACAATTTTCTATTGGTGTTACAACTTTTGTATAGTTCCTTTGTCACTGATATCCAGAGTAAACTCAAGGCGTGGAATCATCACCATCTTCATTGCTCAATCTAAGTTCCTTGAACTAGAGCAGACTGTCAGAGATATATGTAATCTCAATATCACATATTGACTCAAATGAACATGTCCATGTAGTTCTCAGTATGCTTATCAAGTGACAAGTACATCATACTCCTGTAGGAGCAGAAATTCCATCTACATCACTCACAGTCATCCCCATGTGTCATAGTGCACCCAATCATCATCTTTGTAGAAACCCTTATTCAAGGTCACAGTGGATGATGTCAAAGTACATTGAATGACATGTAATGAGTGTAGTGACTTCAGGTCTAAGAACCACAATCACCACCAACACTATAAGAGATGATCCTAACTACCAAACAAGGTTTCCATGTATCACTCTTATGGTGGATCTATCTGATACATTATTCTCAAACAAGTATCTATGTGTTTGGTTTGATATAACATATCATGAATGATGATATTCTATCATCAACCAACACAAACTTTACTCTTATGTGTTAATTGTCCATCAGCCTTCCATAATATAATCCAAATGGGGACATAATTAGAATGTATATACTCTTGGAATCAACATGATCTCATTGTTTGGGTCATCAACCTAAAGACATATGTCATTAAGTAATATCATTCTTTAGGCATTCATTATTTTACATCATTATCTCATAAATGAATAAAATAGAATAAATTGGAAGATTGCCTATATTATTAAACAAATAATATACAAAATATGTCACTACAATCATCATATGATTGTCTCTCTCGACATACATATCAACATGAAGATCACATATAATTCATTAGAGTGGAATAAAATAATGCATACATGTAACAATATTCACTTCTTGTTGAAGAGAAATTCAGATTTGAGTTCAATGCATCCTTTTCTCCCTCTTTATTTGATATTTCATTTTTATGCCCTCTTATTTTGGCATGCTTTATGAGCTATGCTTGGGATATTCTTTCATATATCATTTTTTTTGTTTTTTATTAAGAAGGGTATGGATGTGTATCCTTTCACTTTATATTTGCGGAGAAAGCTATACAGATATATGATGTAAAGCATGATGTAAAAAAATGCAATCTTCATGAAATTTTTTATGCAAGTATATATATATATATATATATTCTAACTAATGCAATCAAATACTATTTGTCATGCAACATATATGTTATGTAATTCAATCAAGAGGAAACAAATTGGGTTACTTGATCATATTAAGGGGGTGGATGAAATGTCATGAAAGGCAATTGGAATCACATGATTAAGCGACAATTCCTATCTTAAACTATGATATGTCCCTCTCCTATCAACTGTTTGTAGGGTAACCTTAGAGTTTCTTTCTAAAAATCCCATTCAAGGTCTCATTACTCATTTGGTTGATTTGAGTTCAAAATCCATCTTCATAAATAAATCTTGGATAAAAAAAGTTTTTCATTCATATTAAGTGTCCTCAAGATAACTAACCCATTCACTTCCTTTAGGTGGTGTTGTCTTGGACTTTGCAAATTTAGCTTAATAATATATGATCATTTAAATATCATTTCAAAGAAAGAAACACATTTCTCCTTGATGATAGATGACATCATGACAATTAAGCTCCACAATTACAATAGATAGATGTGGATCATATACTTACAAAAATAAAAGAACTAATAGTAAGTTATTCCAACACCCCCCATCTTGAACTTCACTATGTCCTCATAGTCAATATTCAATCAAAGAGGTGGAATAGGGGTACCATGATCTTAGAATGGTGGTGGACACTGAAATCCAGGATGCATTTCATAATCAAGGGTGGGAAAGGTGTAGGTGAACGTGGGTGGGTCTGATGGCATAGGAGGCGGTTGAGGGTAGCTCGGAAAATGGCCTTGGCTCCAATAATGGTCATAGAGTGATTGATGGTATTACTCAATGTGCTACATGCGTGTGTGCATGTTCTCCAAGTTGGCCAGGAGAAGGTGTTGTTTCTCTATATCTCTCATTGTTGGTATAAAAGCCTCTCTTGGATCCCATGTAATTTGTACCTGGGTGAATGTACATTATATCTGTCCCTGCTGTATAGACTACAACATCCCATACATGCTCTCCATGGAAAAAGAATCTCTAGGCGGTGGAGGTGGTGGAGTTGTGTTGTTGGATGTTGTGTATCTACATGGAGTCTTGTGTAGATGCCAGCTCTATGTGAAAAGCATGGCATCCTCCTCCTTTTCAACTTCCTCTTCTTCATCTTCTTCTTCATCTTCTGCCTCAGGCTGCTCCGGTTCATCCTCACCTTCTCGGACTCGTATTGCATCCTTTTTTAGCCATATGACGAACCAAACTCCTCAGAGGTGAAAGATGGGGTTGGGGAGAACCTTTTCCTTCAGTATTATGTTGATGGTGCAGTAGGCATATACCTTCCATTCGTACTTGGAGATGACATGAGCCTTCTTGAAATGCTTGAAGTCAAGTTTCGATGATGTCTTGATGGCAGAAACCTTAGAGAGGTCTAGTTGGATGTGAAGAGTCAAAGGCGTGACTAAACCCCCAAAGTGAATTGGAGACTTCATATGAGCTTGCCTCTTCATGACTAGCATGTGCTGTAAGAAGAATGAGCCAAGGTCGACCTTCTCTCTCCCTAGTGTCAAAAGCACCGATAGAATGTATAGGTTTTCATTATGTGGCTTCCCTTGTCCCTAAGTGGACCTAGCAAATATCATATTTGGTAGGTAGGGTGTAGAATTCAAACAAAGGGATGCTTAATGTCCATCACTGAGGTCGGGTTCCAGTTGACATTGAGCCCCTCTAGATGGGTTGTCATAGCCTCCAAGACAAGGCGTAGTCGAAGTTGTTGGGGGTGAAGCATACTCCACCCACTGGCCAGTTGTAGATTATGTTGAATTCTTCATATGTGAGGTCGTGGGTGGCGTTGTAGAGTCTAGACTTGATATGTCCTTCTTCCCAACCTTCCCCTTGCTTAGAGATGCATCATACCTCCAGTTATGTGAGAAACTCACATACCATCTCCTGGTAAGTGGGGAAATCACCAACGAAGGGATGATCACCAACCATGCTCTACCCTAGGCAGACTTGGAGGAGTCTCTCGGAGAAGTCAGTGTCATTGATGAAGGCATGGTCACCATACCACTTGGGAATAAGATCCCACTTCATCATGCTAGAGAAGATCATCTTTTGATCTTCATAAGCAAAAGTCATTGTAGATGGCTTCCGTATCACCTGCTAAGCTACCCATGTTGATGACTCTTGTCTTGTTGAAGCCTTTGATGATGGAGAGAGAAATATGATTGAGAAAGTGAGCTCGATGAAGACTCAGGGATGTTAGGGGTCTCTAAATGCCTTCTGGAGTGCAAAGAAATGCTTTGGATGTGGATTGTTATCCCCCATTTCATCCCTTTATATAGGAAACGAACAACCCTATGTCGCCGTGTCAGTGCCGCTAACCTTGGTGTTAGTAGTACTGACTTTTCTCTTTATTTAGGTGTTTGTCAGTGTCATTCATTGATATCAAAGGCTCGGATCCATCAATGTATCAACCTATGAATCACTTTGTGTTAATGGTGATAACAAAATTCAGTGGTACTAACTTCTAATATGTCATTATGGATCGGTGCCACCGACCGTAGGATGCAGATGGACTTGGTCATTGATGTTCGTCCCACAATTTCAATTCTTCATGAGATCGTGTCACCAATAGGATGTTGGTGGTACCGAGCTATGTTGAGATCACCACAAGATCATTGTATGGGTGGTACTGGGTTGTGTCATTTCTTTTGTACTTCTTGGGTGTGATCCAATGTCCTCTCGTTGTATTGAACCTGGAGCATGACTTTCTCTCAAGGATGTTAGTGCCGCCGACACATTTTGTTGGTGGTACCAAGTTTCTACAGAATTCTAGCCTACTCTATATGCAAGGAGTCGATGCCACCGACCCACTTGTTAGTTGTACCAAAAGTTTAATGTCATCCATGTTGATATTTATACTCCTATCGCTTCCACTGACTGATATATTGATGGTAAAAAATTCTTCTCTACCTACACACCAAATAAGAATTATCAAGGTACTTTTGTTACATCTATAAAACAATTCAAAATGCAATTAAAAAGCTACTCCTAAACAAGTTTAGAATAAGAATAGATAATAGAGAATTAAACTATGTGTTTCCTCAAAGAAGCAGCCTTCTTTTACATGTTAGGATTGATGATCTTTGGTTCCTCTAATCTTTAGGGAAGCTCAATGAGCTTCAACTCTTCCTCCTCATGGTCTATCTCTTCCCCCTAAGTAATGTTTGAGGCATTGTCCATTTGTCAGAAAGGATTTATCACCATCAATGATTTCAACCACTCCATGATTAAATTCCTTGACCACCACTTAAGATCCACCTCAATTTTCCAAGATGCAATTTCATCCTAGAATTAAACAGTAAAACTCATTGGCATGGTAGTAACACTCTATGTAAAACATGGTGGCCATGCATTTTCTTAGTCTTATCCTTGTATATTCTAGATATATCATAGGTATCTAACCTAATTCATCTAATTTGTTGAGCTCTAGTCTCCACTTCTTCACTGCACTAGAAAGATAAAATTTAGTTTCCTAAAAGCCCACTTTGCTTTGCGCACTAGCTCCACAGGAAATGGCATCTCCGTCCATAGACTATCCTGTAGAGAGTTGTGCCTATTGGTATCTTGAAATTCATCCTATAAGACCATAGAACATCTTTCAACTGCATGCTCCAATTAGTCCTATTGGTGGAGATGGTCTTTTCTAAGATCATCTTAATTTCTCCATTAAACACCTTGACTTGGCCTTGAGTTTGGGGATGGCATGGGTTCCCTACTTTGTTCCTCACTCCATACTTACTCAACAAATAAGGAAACTTCCTATTTGTGAAATAAGACCCCATCACTAATAATCATTCTAGACACCTCAAACATGCAAAAATTATTGTCCTTCACAATCTCATGCAGAACATATCATCATTGGTTCCGGTTGGAATTTCTTCCACCCATTTAGACACATATTCCACTTCAAGAAAGATATACATTAGAATTCAAAGACAAAAAAGGACCCATGAAATCAATTCCCCACAAATAAAAGACCTCTACCTCCTAAAAGATATTAAGAGGAATTTCTTGCCTCCTAGATATATTACTTGCCCATTGACATGCGTCACACATCCACACATAATTGTAAGCATCTTTAAATAAAGACAGACAATGACAACCACTTTCTATAACCTTTACAATAGAACTAGCATGGTATCCCCCTATAGGTAAGGAATGACAGTGAGCAAAGACACTATGAAACTCACACTCTGGCAAAAACTTCCTCAAAATTCCATCCATGCATTATTTAAGCAAAATACGGTCATCACATATGTAAAATCTCAAGTAATGGAAGAATCTTTTCTTCTCTAGATAAAAATAATCCTTTGGTATCTCTCCACATGCCAAATAGTTAACTATGTGTGCAAACAAGGGATCCTTGTTCCTTATGGCAAAAAGTTTCTGATCAGGGAACTCCTCAACAATGGGTAGCTCAAGCCCATATTTACCACTCTCTCTAACCTAGATAGTTGTTCTACTACTAAATTTTCTACTCTAGCCTTGACCTTGATTTCTATATCAAACTTTTGTAATAGCAAGACCCATATAATTAGTCTCAGTTTAGCATCTTTTTTCTACAAAAGATACTTTGTAGCTGCATGATTAGTCTATACTTTCACTTTTGTTGTTGAAAAATATTGTTTAAATTTATCAAAGGAAAAGACTACAACTTGAAGTTCTTTTTATGTGGTGGTATAGTTTACTTTTGATCATTAAGTGTTATAAACGCGTAGTAAATGAATGACATTGCCCGATCCTTACGTTGGCTTAGAGAAGCCCCTACTACAAAATCAGATGTATCACACATCAACTAAAGTAGTTGACTCCAATCTGGAGACATCACCACAGGTGTGAAAAACAATTTCTCTTTCAAAACCTCAAAAGCTTTGAACCATCAATCATCAAATTTGAAATCCACATCCTTCTCTAACAATTTAGAAATTGGTTTGGCAATTTTCAAAAACTCTTTTATAATCATTGATAAAATCTTGCATGTCCTAAAAAACTCCTAACTCCCTTCACCGACGATGGTGGAGGTTGTTTAGAGATCACCACTATTTTTATCGGGTCAAATTACATCCCTTTGTTGGACACCTTGTCTCCCAATACAATTTATTTACACACCATCCTATGACATTTCTCTCCATTCAAAATAAAATGAGTGTCCTCACATCTTTGTAAAACTTTATCTAGACTGGAAAGGCAGTTCTCAAAAGACTCTTTGTACATTGAAAAATCATCCATAAAAATCTCAACCATTGTTTCACCATGTCAGAAAAGATTGCAAGCATGCATCTTTAAAATGTTTCCGGTGCATTGCAAAGACCAAAGGGCATTCGACGATATCCAAATGTACCTTAGGGACAAGAGAAGGTAGACTTCACTTGATCTTGTGGTTCTATAGAAATATAATTGTACCCCAGATACCCATAAATAAAATAAAAATGTGAGTGCCCGACAAGTCTCTCCAGAATTTGATCTATAAATGGAAGTGGAAAATGATCTTGTAAAGTAGTGGTGTTCAAACAATGATAGTCAATGCAAACATGCCACCCAGTCACTAGCCTAGTCAAGACTAATTCACTATCAGAATTCATAGTGATTGTGATCCCCCTATCTTAAGAACAATCTATGTAGGACTCACCCATTTATAATTAGAGATATCATAAAGTATACCTATCGATAGAAGTTTAACTACCTCTTTCTTCACCCCCTCCTTCATGATTGGATTTAGACGTTGTTGAGGTTGTGTTATAGGTTTTTGTCCTTCTTCAATCTAGATCTTTTTTTGACATAAAATAGTGGAGATCTCCTTTATGTTTGCAACGGACCACCCCAAATGTAGCCTAGCAAATTTTCAGGACAGTGAGTAGTTGTTTTCTCCTCTTTCACACTCAGTGATTCTTAAATTATCATTGGTAGCTTATTATCGACTACCAAGAATATGTACTTCAAATGTGGTGGTAGTGGCTTCAATTCCAACTGAGGAGGGCATTGTAGAGATGGAACTAAGGGGGGTTGTGGTGGTCCCAATTCTTCATAGTGTCTAGTGTATAAGCAAGCCAAGGTCCTTAGAAACAGTGCACACTCCTCCAGTGAGTGATAGTGAGTGTAGTCATCCACCAAAATCATGAGACAAGCTTCTAATGGTATCTATGGGTATGACTGCAGCATTGCAGAAGTCACCACATATGCAACTCTCATTGGTCACTCCTCTTCCTCTGGATCATCATGATAGTTCATGACTTTTACCAAAGAAATATACTTTTAATGATCCATTATGTCAATAGTAAGAGTACCCTTTTCCACCTTTTTCATGATGTGAGCCATGTCTATGAATGGTTTCCCTAAGAATAGTGACATTAGATTGCCCAATTGTTGCATCATGTGGCATTGTGCACTTTCCTTGTCCAATGATTGATAATAAGGTAGCTTAATCTCAAACTGGTCATCCTAGATTCCTAATGTCAACCTTCCTCTTCCCATTTCTAAAATGATGTCTGTTGTGGATTGAAATGGCTGGCCTAAAAGTCGTTCATTGCCATAGTCATCATGCATCTCCATGACAACAAATTCTTTGAAAATATAAATTTGTCAACCATTACAAGTACATCTTCACATATACCAATCGGTCTCACCACTGAGTTGTCTTCCATATGAATATTCATGTTTCTCTTCCTGGATTCTTTGAGTCTTGATTTCTAGAATGTAGTGGGCGACATCAAATTGATACTTGCCCCAGAATCAAAAAGTTCATGTCCAAATTTGACCCTACCAATTAACAGGGTATGTTGAAACACTTTGGATCATGTCTCTTCTATGGAAATTTTGTTTATATCAGTGTGATGACTTCCTCCTTTAAGAAAAGGACATAAAAATCAAGTATACTCCTCTTCTTATTGATAATGTCCTTCAAGAACTTGTCATAGGAAGGAATTTTCTAAAGAGAATCTGCTAGAGGTAGGTTGATCAAAATTTCTAGAATCTGTATGGAAAATTTTTGAACTGTTGATCAACCTTCTTGTCTTGTAAGATATTTGGAAATGGTACTAGAGTCACAGTTTTTCATTTTGGGGTGGGCATACAACTCCTTGTTCTCCTTCTTCTTAGTTGACTCCTCTTATGGTCTCTTCTCCGGTGGTGTGGCGTCATGTGGTTTCTCTAGAGGAATTGTCTCTGTCACCTCCCCTATATCAGTTGTGGTGGTGTTTTTCTCTAGAGCCACCTTTTGGTCTTTCATCAACATTTTACCAGTTCAACAAAGCACTCCTTTAACCTATTGATTTCCAGAGGAATATATGTACTCCCTAGAAATCCATCTAGTTGGGCTTCTTGAGGGATGCCACTTCTGCTACTAGTTGAGAAATCTTATTTTTGATGTTATTGATATGTACCCCTTTATTCTATTGTTCTCTCTTCATTTGGTCCAAGAGTGCCTCATTCTTATTCACCAACCTACCCAACATGTCTTCTATCTAGTTTATCTAATACATGTTTCCCTACTTCTGTTTGGATTGTTGCATCTATGACGGATCTTGCTAAAAATTGTTAGGATCTTTTCATGAGAAGTTGGGATCCTTCCCTGCATGCATAATAGTTTTCTAATCGGTTGTTCTTCTTCCTCGTATACATGCACTCTTCCTCTTCACCTCCAGATGAGGTTCTAGACTTTTTCTCAAATCTTCTTGTGAGGTTGTTCATTTTCTCCTACAGTATAACGATCTCTTTTGATTCCATAACACTTTTGACGGTTGCTGGAAAATCATGCTCTTCTCCCCAACATTGATTCTTTATCTTTAATATCTCGTGACACCTTGTAGCTTTATTGTTTAGAATGAAACATGCTTGTGTGTTGTCAAGAGTAGTTCTCTCACCCTTGTGTAGCCCAGAGTAAAATGCCTTTGCCTGGCCATAAAGATCAATCCCATGATGGGGAACCTTTCTCAGTATGTTAAGAAATCTCTCATGGGCTTCTGAATAAGTTTCCTTGGCATGTTCTTTGAAGTTATAGATTTCCCTGACCAAGTCCTATGTCTTCTATAGCGGGAAATACCTCTCAAAGAAAGGATCTATCATCTCATCTTGTATCTCTATGGATTCAGAGAGAGTATTGGCAAACCATGCTTTTGCCTTGTCTAACAATTAGTAGGACAAAAAATTCAAGTAAATAACTATGGTTGGGACCTTGTCAATCTTAAACATATCAAAACTCGTCACAAAACCATTGATTTGCTCAATGGGTACACCATTTTGTGGCCATGAAATGATTGGGATTTAATAAGTGCCATTGGACTAGGGTCTATCTTGTAGTTGTCCATGTTGATTTCTTGGCTTTTCATTGACCCTAACTTTCTTGTGCTACTAACCGAGCTTTATTCCTTATTACTTCTCCTGCCTCATTTAGCTTATTCCTAAAAACCCATTTAGTTCCTATGATGGTTTTATCTTGTGGTTTAGGAACTAAATCCCATACATCATTTTTAGTGAATTGATTCAATTCTTCTTGCATGGCGATTATCCAATAATCATCTTTAAGAGCTTCAGATATCTTCTTAGGTTCAATGATAGAAACAAAAGCCATGTTTGCAACATCTTTGAAGGAAGACCGAGTTTTGACTTTATCATTAGGATCTCCAATAATTAGTTCTTGAGGATGATCCTTAATAAGCCTAGGTGTAGGTTGTGGTTCAGCTTGGTGATTGTTTGTAGTAACTTTCTCACTATCATTTGGTATGTTTAAATTTTCGAATTGATTAGTGAGATCTATGATTTATAGATTTTCAGATTTGGACTCTTCATGAAAAGAAACATGAATAGATTCCTCAACTTTTCTAGAGATAGTGTTATATACTCTAAAAGCTTTGCTAGAAGTGGAATATCCCAAAAAGAATGCTTTGTGTGATTTAGAGTCAAACTTATCTCTATCATCTTTGGTATTTAAAATATAGCATGTGGAGCCAAAGGTTTGAAAATAGTCAACTCTAGGTTTCTTAGAATGTATTATTTCATATGGAGTTTTCTTCAAATGAGAGTGAACAGTTACTCTATTTAACACATAGCATGCAGTGTTTACAGCTTCAGCCCAAAAGATTTTGGGTGTGTTGTGTTCGAGCATCATAGTTCTAGCCATTTCTTGTAGTGATCGATTTTTCCTTTCGACTATACCATTTTGTTGTGGGGTGCATGGAGCAGAAAAATTATGAGTGTACCCTTGAGATGTACAAAATTCCTCAAATGTATGATTTTCAAATTCTCCACCATGATCACTTCTAATGGTACATATTTTGCTTTGTAATAGATTTTCAATCTTGGAACAAAATTGTATAAAAACATGAATAGTATCATCTTTAGTTGCAATAAAGTGTACCCATGTGTATCTACTATAATCATCAACAATAACAAAACAGTATCTTTTACCACCAATAGATTGTGTCCTCATGGGTCCAAACAAATCCATATGAATTAATTCTAATGATCTACTGGTGCTAAGTACATGTTTTGGTTTAAAAGAGGTTTTGGTTTGCTTTCCCATTGTGCATGGTTCACAGTTTTCAACTTGATCAAAAGATAAAGTAGGCAATCCACGAACAAGATCATATTTCACTAACTTTTTAATAACATGTGAACTAGCATGTCCTGGCTTTTTATGCCATAGTTGTAAGGTATTTTCATTTGCAAGAAAGCAATTTCCCACTACTGATTTCATAGAGTTAGGTTTAAGGATATAAAGATTTCCAACTCTATTTCCTTCATAAACAACATTTGTAGTGTTTTCTATCAATAACTTGCAGCAGGTTTTGTTAAATAACACATCATAACCACTATCACATAATTGACTAATACTTATCAAATTATGGTGCAAACCATCAACGAGTAGAACATTCTTTATTTCGAGGTTTGTACCAACATTACCTATTCCAACAATTTTGCCCTTACCATTGTCTCCAAAGGTGACTGTTCCACTTTTCTTTTCTTCAAAGGTTTGAAATGCATCCTTGTTCCCGGTCATATGTTTGGAGCATCCACTGTCAACCACCCATTCCTCTTGAGAGTCTTCATCATCTTCTCTTGCCATTAGACATTCCACCTTTTCTTCTCCGCTTTCACTGTCACTTGACTCGTCCCATGCAGCTTTATAGGCTTTTTCTCCCTTCTTCTTGTGTGAGCTTTTCTTTCCTTTCTTTGCTTTAGGACATTCATTTTTGAGATGCCCTTTCTTCCCACATTCAAAGCACCTAGGAGGGGTAGAAGAAGAACTGGAAATCTTGTTAGATTTAAATCTTTTGTATTTCTTACCGTTGACGATCAAGGCATCTTCTCCTTCTTCTTCACTTGACTCCTTACTTTCTTGTGTGACGACCTTTGAAGCTTTTAGAGCCACATCCTTCTTCTTTCCTTGCTGAAGTTCACGTGCTCTTCTTTCTTCCTCTTCTAGGGTTGCTTCATGAGCTTCTAGGTTGCCAATAAGTTGCTCCATTTTCAGTCGAGTGAGGTCGTTTGCTTCTTCAATGGCTGTCACCTTTGGCTTATATTTTGGAGGAAGTGATCGAAGGATTTTTGATACCTGATCTTCTTCAAGGACAGGTTTTCCTAGGGCACTTAAACCATTAACAATAGTAGAGAATTTTGCAAACATTTCACTAATAGATTCATCAGGATCCATATGAAAGTGTTCGAACTTTTGTTTAAACATGCTAATTTTGGAATTTTTGACTTGGACTGTACCTTCATAGGTTATGGACAGTCTATGCCAAATATCATAGGCTGTGTCACAATTAGATATTCTATTAAATTCTCCTACTGAAATAGAACAATATAAAATGCTTACAGCTTTTGCATTCATTTGAGCTAGCTTTACCGTATTTGCATCCCATTCTGCAAATTGAGTTTGAGGGAGCTCATATGGGGTTGACACCATTCTCCATAAGTCCCAATTGATGCCTTGGAAGTAGAACTACATCCTTCTCTTCCAATATTGGTAGTTTGTTCCATCGAACACTGGAGGCCTAGCAACAAGTGTCCCTTCAAGGTTAAGGTTGTTGAGCACTCCGTCACCCATTTCTTCAAGACCTTGTTAGGGTTCCTTGAAGCCTGCTCTGATACCAATTGAAAAACACTAGAGGGGGGGTGAATAGAGTTTTAAAATAATTTTAACAATTATTTACCTCAAACAACCACAATTGAGATTAGAAGAAGGAGACAAGTGTTTAGAGTGGTTCCAACTTTAGCAAATACTAAAGTTGTCAGTCCACTACCCGGTTGCTTACCCAACCGGGATTTTAAAAGTATTTATTTTATTACCTTCTCAAGGATTTATAAAAAATACAATACTTTCCTTTACACACCTTGAACAGCCTTCACTTGAAGTAGGTGCACCAACTTGAGGTAGCCTTCTTGAAGTAACTCCAAGCTCCCCCTTGAAGTAGCCTTCCTCTCTAGAAGTAACCTCCCGTTGCACCAGCCTTCTGAAGTAGCTCAAGGCGCCTTCTTCACCAAGAAGATCTCCACCCTCTCCAATCCGCAGCCTCCAACCTAGGAGTAGCAAGGAGAGTACAAACAGTAATAGAGAACAAGAAAGGAAAAAGGAAATTACAACTTATCCTTTGTAGCCCAAGGCTTGATTTGCCTAGATCAAGCGTATAGATCTCCTAACCAAGTGTATGGACTTGTGATTGCAGTGGGTAGGAGATACTAGCCTATAGGACACGAATTTTGAGCTAAGGAAGGAAGTGTCCAATTGTCACAATGCTCAAATTGCTCACAAACAGATTGCTCAAAGTATGCTCAAGGATTTCTCAAGTGTAACAAGTGAGTTTGAGTGTCCTATGGCTTGTCCTATTTATAGGAATGGTCTAAGGATGCTTAAGGACGTTCTAGACAACTTCTAGGGGTTTCTAAGTGCTTAACTAGCCGTTAGGTACAATTTTGTTTCTTTAGCAACGGCTAATTAATTTACTCTACAGTTGCTGTCAGAGTTCATCTCGGTCGAGGAATGGTCGACCGAGATACCTACTCGGTCGAAGTTTTGTCGACCGACAGGCTCTCTGGATCAAGTGATTTGCAACGTCTATCTCCAACTGCCAACTACCTTGTCAGTTGTGTCTAACGGCTACTTTGGATCTTTCTCGGTCAAGAAGATTGTCGACCGAGAGTGTCTCGGTCGAGGAGTTGGTCGACCGAGATTGATCCTATTTCAATGTTTCAATTTAGGCACTAATTATATGTATGAGTGTGCATATGTGATCCTATTTGAAGGGGATGACTTATCTAAATGTGGTGTTTAGCTAGGGAAGATCTAACGCTTGATTTACATGCAATCTAAGTACTTGTACATTATATATTTTTACAAGCTTTTACAAGGCGATTACATTGCATGAAAATATAAATATGGAAGCATATGGATTTCCCTAGTACTTTGTCATCCGCCTTGTTCCTGCACACTCAAGTAGCTCGTTAGATCAATAAGAATGAAATGTTTGTCATAATCAAAACAAAGGGATTTATAGATGTCCATTTAGCCAACAGATGCCTTTATCTTCTCCCATATAGCATGTTTTTCAAGCTCGATCACAACATGCTCTTCATCATTAGGATCCATTCTCCCTGCCATTGCTTCATATACCTATGGTGGTTCTTCCTATGGTGCTGGGGGATGGAAAATCCTTTCCACTAAAGCCCCAAACTCTCTTGCCCTGTGAAGAAGCTCCTCTTGGTCTACTCAGTGGATTTGATCCCTTGTAGTCTGTGGTTCTAGTCTGAACCATGCACTAGTACCTCAAAATTGAATAATGATGAGTGAGAATAAGTACTAGTAAATTTAATTGCAAATAGAAAATTTTTAATAAAAAATAAAATAGCCTAGAGTGGTTGGACACAACATTCATGATGTTGGAATTTGTCATTTCCTTGACCACGGTGCCAAAAACTTGGCACTCCCAAACTATGCGTGCAAAATGCAAGTGTACGCGTCGAGTAGTATAGGCCAATGAGGTCTAAATGTCGAACTCATGGAATTGTTAATCTAGAAACTACTCTAACATTAACCTAATCAGCTAGGCCTAAGGAAAAGGTGATTGGTTGTTTAATTATAATTAATTGCAAGAATTGAAATCAAATTAAGTGGATTGTTCACACAGATAGATGGATTCCTTATAATTATAGTTCTGCCATGGTGTACATTGCAATTAAATCCATTTCATTAATAAGTATCATTCTTAACCCTAGACTAAGGACATGTAGCAAGTATTGCCCTCTCCTGTAGAGTAATATACTATCTAAACTAAGATAATTCCCACTGTTGTAACGATTCAAGAATTAGCTAACTACATTAACTATACCTCAGGGTTTACTCTTTACAATCGTAAGTCCTCTCCGACATAATGATATAGTCTATGTAAACTTACGATGTTTCCAACCATTAATCCCTCTCTCAAATCAATCAATAGTTTGAATAATTAACTATGGTAATCAATCATAGCTAATTCATTAGGAAATCATATATTTATGTGCAGAATTAAAATAAATAACTATATTAAGAAAATCAATTACAATGCATAACTGGACTACTCTCTATTCCAACAGAACAAAGGACATTAGTCGTGCATGATTTCTACTATCTCATACATGAAGGAGAAAATGGAAAACATGGTAAACATATAAAATTAATGTAAACCCATGGAGAAGCTATTCTCGAATATACCCTCAAGAAAACTTCTCGATCTATAGTGTTTTGGCTACAAATATGCTCACTGAAGGTGCCTATATCATCTCAGACATGGTTATGTCCTTCGTCTCTTTCTCTCTCAGCTTCGTTCTTGGTTGCAATAGAATAGAATGTGATTCTTAGGTCTGGTCAAACTTCACTTAAGTCATATATGGGACTCAGGTTGTCATAAAGTCCCAACCATCAAGTATGGATTGATCTTCAATCAACATTGATCCTATCAAGTCGGTATCACTGATTGGATGTTGGTGGAACTAAGTCATCGGTTGGCTCAAATCTCTCGTTGAATGTCGGTACTACAGACAAGTGGGTCAGTAGCACTGAGTTGCTATTTTGGGAGTTTTGACTTCTTTTGTTGATAAATGTTAGTAATACTGAGATAAGTGTCAGTAGCACTGAGTTGATAACCATCCCTCAAGATATCACTACATAAAATGAAATGAATCTATAGAGGAAACTGATTCAGTAAGCAATGATGGGATACATGCTTAGCATTATGATTTGGGATCGAACTCTCAGGCTTGTCAATTGGGCACCTAGAACTACTAATGTTGCCCATCAGTCATGCCTCCTATGCTTACCACTCACCTATGCTCTTGCAGAAAGCATGCCCCCTTTGGCTTCGGGAGATGCAAAGCAGCAAAATTTCAAATGTGCCTTAAACAAATCATCCTATAAAAAATTGAAAGAAATTATGTTGTAGGGATATATGTCATCAGGTAAGTAGCAGACACAAAACATTATTTGTGTATTCCCCATTAAACCAGCAGATTGCGTCAAACAATTATATAATGGAAAGGATGGTTTCCTAGCAACAATCTCCTCGTCGTTGTAAATGTGTAGTTGTGTTCTAGTTCCATCGGGGCAGTGTCTACTACAATTCTTGGTCTTTGTCACAGACGGCAGGTTGATATTGTCCTCCTAGAGGTAGGTAACAGTCTCCATGAATCTATGGAAGTCCACACAGGCTGCCTAGAACTCCTTTTGTCATTCTAGAACAGACAGAAAAAAAGTTTTCTCTCTCATCGGTGCACTAATCACCAACTTTCTCTCCCAAATTTGTTCTCCATTTATATCCCTCCTTTTTGTTGGGTAGGACTTGCTCAGGCTCTTTATTGGTTACCGCATCCAGAGAGGAAAAATATTTTAGAGGAAATTGAGTTGTGTTTCTAAAAGCCCCCATCACCCCTCTATTTATAAGAGGGGTTAGGGTCAGGGTACCCAAACTATGTGGGAGTGGAAGTAAATCGGAATTTTATGAATTTTTGCAACCTGCAATAGGTCAAATAGTCAGTTCACCAGTGAATTGATTAGTTGGCATGTGAGATGATCAATTCATCCAGTGAACTGGTCGTTTCAAAATGTTTCCCAATCGCAATTGTATTGGCAGTTCAAATCCAATTAATGCATGACATGATGTTAGCACTAATCCTTGATGCAAATGAATTGCACATCTGAACCGGGAGGTTTGTCTCATGAACAATTAATCTTATGACCATGAGCCGACTGGACCCTAATTCATCTATAATCAAACCAATGCAATATTCAATTAATCTGACACTCCAATTGGTCGTTTCATCATATGAACTGATATGTTCGGAGTCTAGTCAGTTGATTTGTTTCTTGAACTAATACCTAAACACTTCATCAATCAATTCAATTATCATTCATGATTAGAATCCTCTTCTAGGTGTATCCTATGTGCATGCCCTACAGGTAACACATTATGTGGCAGTGAATGTCCATAAGAATTTATGGCATCACAAGCAAAGAGTGGTGCCTAGTCGCACATCATTTCTACCCAAGTAAATGGAAAGTTGGAGAACAACTTCAACCTACAATTCTATATTTTGTGTTGCAGTGTTTGTATAGTTCCTTTTTCACTGATATCTAGATTGAACTTAAGGAATGAAGTAGTCATCCTCTTCAACATTCAATCTTTAGTCCTTACTATAGAAGACTGCTTGGAATATATGTATGCTCAATATCACATATTGACTCACATGTGCATGGACATGCATTTCTTAGTCTCACTAATCAAGTGTCCAGGATATCATACTCCCATAGGAGGGCCAAGTCCCATCTACATCAGTCACAATCATCCCCATGTGTCGTAGTGTTCCTAATCATCACCTTTATCGAAACCCTTATTCAGGATCGTGTTGGATGATGTCAAAGTACACTGAATGACATGTGATGAGTGTAGTGACTTTAGTTATAAGAACCACAATCACCAACAATACTATGAGAGATAACTGTGACTACCATTGTAATGGTTTCCATGTGTCACTCTCATTGTGGGTATGACTGATACACTATTCTCTAACAAATATCTATGTGTTTGGTTTGATATCACATATCAAGACTGATGAGATTTTGTCATCAACCAACACACACTCTAGTCTTATGTGTTATTGTTGTCTATCATCCTTCTACAATAACATCTGACTAGGGACATTAATTATATGTATATACTCTTAACATACATATGATCTCATTGTTCAAGTCACGTACTTGAAGACATACATCATTGAGTAATATCATTATTTAGACATTTATTATGTTACTTCATTATCTCACAACAGAATAAAACAAAAATTGGAAGCATGCCTTTATTATTAATCAAATCATTTACAAGTTATGCACTAATAATCATCATAAGATTGGCTCTCTAGGCGTACATACCAACACGTGGATCATAACCATTCTTAATAGATACCCAGGTTAAGATCTGTCTAGGAACCTAACTGAGGAGTAAAGCATCCTAAAGTTGACACATGTCTTTGAGCATGGAGAAACATTGGGAACCCCAATCGCTTTCTTCGGAGTAGTTTCTTTTCCCATCCCCCTTGTTGGTTCTTCAGAATAGTCTGAATTGAATGATTTTTCTTGATAATTGAAATTATCCTCTAGAAAAAATATGTAAGTGTACTACTTTTTTTCAATCTGAATAACATTCCATTACTCATTTTTATCTATCTAGACCATAAGTCGGTTGCACTGATCATTTAAGTGGCCCTGAACATTGAATCTGTAGGACCCATTTGTATGTCAATAGCACTAAGGTTTCTTTAAACTCCCTATTGCATTTTGCATTATGTCTGTACTACCAACTATAATGTTGGTAGCACCGATCTGCCTAGTAAGTTCTTCGATTACATGAAATAAGTTTGAATAAAATATGATAAATTGACATAATTCGGTAAAAATACTTATTATCAGATGGAATAATGTTTCATAAGCTAATAAAAATAAATGACACATAAATAATGTCAAAATGATAATTAATGCATCAAATACATGGAAAAATATCATATGAAAAGTGAATAAAACTCAGTGCATCAACTACAAACTAACGTCAAAGTCCTTGCCTTCCTTAATATTTTTATTAGGGTAAAGTTGAGGATACAATTTAAGATGTGGGATATTCGTGTGATTAGAACAGACCCATCTATTCATATTTCATAATATTCAATACCCACCAATACTTTTATTATTGGGATTATACATTCTACATACCTAACAGACCACTCATGGTTACAACATATCAGGTGAAGTCCTTAATTTCTAACTGGAAATCTACATGCCTAACAAACTACATATGGATACAATATAACAAGTGAAGTCCTTAATTCTAATTGGAAATTCATCACTCTATTTCTTTACTTTGATTAATCATAACCCCTACTAATTACTTCTCATTTAAGACGTGGGATAATGCATGTATTTAAAAAAAATAGAAGATCCTAATTTGTATTCCATACACACACATACACACAAACATAGATATATATATACACACACACACACATATATATATATATGAATGGGCCCATCTTTAATGCCTGTGCGAGTAACTACCTACCCCCATTTCGGTTACTTTTTTTCAAGTTGGTTACTTTTGACATGTAGAGGGTTACTTTACCTAGCAAACTGTTGAGTTTCATGCATAGATAGTTACGTTTGTAACAACAGATTTCAAAACACAGTTACATATATATCTATTGTGTATTTTGTACGGGAATATTTTTTAGCTGTATAGTTACTTTTTTTATAGAAGAATTACTTTTCTGGTCAGAACAGTTACTTTTTTGGTTGTCGGGTAGAGAAATCCTGGCTACCCGCGCGAGTATTAAAAAACGGCATATATATATATATATATATATATATATATATATATATATATATATATATATATATATATATATATATATATATATATATATATATATATATATATATATATATATATATATATATATATATATATATATATATATATATATATATAAATATATATACACATATATATGTATATATGAATATATATATATATATATATATATATTTATATACATATATATACATATATATATATTTATATATAAATAAATATTTATATATTTATATTTATATATATTTATATATTTATTTATATATATTTATATATGTATAATATAACTTATAAAGATGTGGCTCGGAAATCCCCAATGAAGGGACCCGGGATCGACTCTGGGCACTGGCCATGGTGCAACCGTGGATGGTATTTGATTGGGCACGCTGGGCGCGTGGTGGTGTCCCCCCACTAGTGACACGGCTGGTCTCGGGATTTACTCTTGGCTGGTAGGGTCCAATGTGGCCGATGCCGGGAGGGGTTTCTCATTATCAAAAAAAAATATAACTTATAAATATGATTTATATAAAGAGAGAGTGAGGATAGAATACACTCAGGTGTATTCATCCCCCAACACTATCAGGTTCTAAATCGTTGGATGTTGAGTAGATGAGGGGATGAGAATCCACTCCCCACTTACAACCCAACGCATGACCTATTCCCACCCATCCCACTCATGATGATGGGTTTCTAACTCTCTCCCTATCTCTCTTTATGTGACATCATATTGTTCATGAGAATAAAAATCTACGTACTTGGCTTTCTCCTACCCACGTCTACAATCACAACTTTCTCAGTTATTCTTCCTCTCTACCGCGAGCTACCACAAAGGTCCTCTGGTTGAAGACTGCTCCATCACCATGGACAATGGTTCTTTAGTTACAACCCTATGTAAACTCTATATCACCCATAACCTCTCTCCTCTCTACAATATCCTATTTATTATTTTCTTCCTCTCTTACTTAAACAACAGGTGCTTATCCATTATTACCACCAGATGAAAGACAACCCTTTGGATCATATCTCACATATGAGGTTTCACCCATGTGCACCACCATGCTAACATCACGATGCTAGTTCTTGTATATGGGCAAACACATCAGCAGGCCACCTGGACTCAATATTTTTCATCCACAAGTTAGTGGTAAGGTAGATGAAGGTAAGGCCCCACAGTTAGTGTTTCTCAAACACTGCCAAGTAAACTACAAAAAGACGACAGTTAAGGAGAGAGATCATGCCACAATTACTAAGGAGTTGTGGTGATTTCTATCCCCAACCAAAAAGCTTGGTGTGATTTTGCCAAAGAGGTACACATAACCAATTGAATTTTGATTAGATTCTCCTTTGGCACACACACAAGGGGGTCTCTCAAATTTATAAACCCCTAATAGACTTACTCAAATAAACTAACACATTTCATGCATAAGAGCACGAGGTCATGTTATAGTATAGGAAAGAAGCAAGGTAGGGGTCATTTCCAATAGAGGGGGGGCATCAAAGTAGGTTATTTTTATCTAGGTTCCTATTGTACAGTCTAGGGTTGAAGGATTAGATTGGGGTTTCTTTGATTACATTAAGTTTGAGCAAGTAATTAAAGGGGAATATGAATCAATACCTGATCTAACCCTAGACAATTAATGAGGAAGAAAAATAAGCTTAAGATAAGAAAAGAGCAAATTACACTAAGGCATTTAATAAGAGATCTACACTACACAAAGATAGAAATTAACACTAAAGGGAAATTTAAAAAAATGGCAATTAAAGACTTAGACTAACAAGAGCAAGGAAAGATACTAATTCAGCAAGTAAATAGCTATCTAAGCTAACACTGTCTAAGTAAGAAGGCAATTAGGGTTTTAATGCAATGATGGGAAGTGTGCACTACTTTAAGGAATGTATTTTTCAATTGAGTTGGGGTGGTAAAATGAAACATTAATCTTTTTCTTATATTACTAAACAAAACAACAAGATACATGCTAATGAATTTCCCTAAACTACTAATTGGCCATGGATGAGGTAGGATGTATTTAGGGGAACTAGACCCTATTACCCCCTATTGACCCTTATGAGGCTCACTTGGATTAGGGTTTAGGTGAAATTTTACTAGGATCTAATCTAGTCTAGTTTTCTATGTTACACGCTCGTAGGGAAATTGGGGTCAAGGGTAGTAATGAAATGTGGAAATGAGGTTTCGGGCCTCATATCACCTACCATTTAGCCTTTAAGAAGAACCACACCAATTACACTAAATGCTTCTAAATGGGCTACGTAAATCTCTCACCTAGGTGTAGGAGAATTCATTAGCATGTAGGAAGGTGAACAACTATCTAGGGATCCACTAATTGGACCTAGGAGAAATTCCCAAATTAGCTAGATATAAGCAATTACCCTAGAATCCTAGGTGATTTCAAGAATAAACCAACAAGAAATTTTTGAGAAATGAGACAAAAGTAGTAAATGATAATTATCAAATGAAACTATAATGTTTACATATCACTTCCCCCAACATGGTATCAAAGTAACATTTTTGACATGAAATAGACCACCTAAAGGGTCTAGCTACGCATAACAAAGGAAAACACAAAAATGGAGAAAGAAGAATAAGTAGAGGAGTGGGAAGCCTTGGTAACTCAATGGAGACTCCTCCTTGTCCATCTCCTAGCAGTTGTAGCTCGCAAACCTCCCTCCTCCAAGGTGGAAAGGCATGGATATGTGGTGGAAAGTTGTCAAAATTCCTAAAACAAGAATTTTGGGGTGAAAGGTGATGGAATGGAGTAGTGGGTGGAGTGGATGGATGAGAGGGGGATAAGATTGGATGAGAAGTAGCTAACCTCATGGTCCAGCTGACACTCAAGTTTATATAGGTGGTGGGGAAGGACTAGGTCAAGTGGGGGTATAATGGGTAGATCAGTGTACAAAATTGCTAGGTGTTCAAGCCAGCACGACCATGGTGGCAGGGGTGCACCATGGTGGTGCTAGGATGGAACGGTTGAGGTGACAGTAGAAATTTGGATTTGAAAATCTTGGTGGCACGACCATGCTAGAAAACACAACTGTGGTGGGTAGGTGGTCAAACGACCATGTTGTGGTGCATGGCCATTTTGGAGGAGGATATACTAGAGTGTTGTCGGTTGTTCTAATCGACATCGGCGTTTTTGGGATCTCAGTATCATGGATTGGAAGGTTGCATGGACGTAATGGTTTCTACGCGGCACGATCGTGTAGTCCAACTAGACTATGCTACTGAGTGTTGTCTTTAATGCTTGACCTTGCGCTTCTATTGTGATTTTGAACTCGATTAGCACGCTCATTCCTTAGCACCGCGCTCGTGTTGTGTTCTTCTAAGGCACTTTGAGATTGAACTTTGGATTTCAATGGACTTCTTTGGTTCACTTGATTCTTTCCCACTAGGGTAGGTTGGGGAATCTGTTGGACCTTCCTTGGAGTGCTTCAATGATGAAGGAACCCTAGGATCACCCTTCTTCTCTCCCATCCATCCAAGCATGATCCAAGTACTTGAAACACATAAAGAATGTCCATAAGTGCATTTGATGATTATACACAAATTGAGGGACATAAGATGTATTCTAACAGACATAGATGTGATTGAAGTGCAATAAGACACAAGATGAAGCCCTAAAATAGGACTAAATCAGCATACATATTGACGGCCCTGGGTAGCTCTGGTATCATTTGAACAGATGCAAACTTCAAAGATTATGTCACCACAGTCTCTATCACTGATTTCCATATTGCTTCTTTTACTAACCCACATTCACCACTTGACCATATAGAGCCTATAATACACTAAAATTATTGTGCAACTCCAAGGTTCTCATAAAATGCAGAATAAGCATCACATTGAGATCATGAATCAAGTATCTGAGAGATACATAGTTGCATGACCACCACGATCATGACCATCATACTATTGTAACTATGTTGAAAGCCCCCACGAGTGGTTATTCAAGATGTGAATTGGATTGGCCAAGCAGCACTCAACTACAACGCTATTTTCTCTAGGAGTAGGTCATTATGTTTACTTGAATTAAGGTGGCGACACAAACACATAATGAGTTTACATTTATTGTACTTAATACTCTATTTTTGTAATATACCACATAACGAATGCAAGAAATTTCTCTTATTCACTTGTGAGTGGTAAAGAGCTAGTTGTCCAGTAATATACTACCTAATATATGAATGAAGTTTATCTACACATTTCTACTATTGACATTTATCATCTTAAAAAATATATGTGAACATCCAGCGATGTGTTTCACTCTTGTATTATCAACAGATATTACAATGTATATTTATCCAGGTTAAGTACATGTTGTGATAGACACAACTTAACAAAACGAAACAACCCGATTACATAGAAAAATGCTATGAAGTGTACAAAATGTTATCGTGGTACTGCAGGAGACTTAGGATTATCTTCTAAGTAGTCATAACTAACCCTTTCAACATTATCCACCATGTCTTGTTTAATCTCGGACTTTTACTTCTTACCCTTTAATTATCATCACCATCAGGGACTAATGCATATGTTAAGGAACAAGAAGTATTGGTACCATTTCTATATAGGGTTATAATGGCTTTGCGGCTATTTACATGGGTGCATCCACCTCCTGACGTGTTACGCTCTTCATGATGCACGGGGTGTGGATGTAATCTTCCCTTGAGGCAACGCAAGTATGGCTTAATGAAAAGTGAGAGCCTCAACCGTCATCATTGAAGTTGATGGCAAGATGGGCATGTAGAGTAGGTTCCCGCACTTGTACATTCATGCCTCCGGGCAGTAATTCATGATGGTGACCAACCTCCACTACAGGATGGGGACGTGAATCGACACCGGCCTCCTCTATGGGATGGGGACGTGAATCACCTTGGAAGGATTGTAGTTACTGCACGTGAACGTACACCGCAGAGGGTAAGCTATCGGCACTACCACCGGCATCAACATGCGATGGGTAGCTAATCTAGGTCGCGTTCGGCAGCCCGCGTTCTACCTTGACGGGTAGATGCCTATCAATCTAACTAAAACAAGTTGTGTGCTGCTTATTTTTTGTTCAGGATTTGGCGATCAGAAGCGTTCTATTCTGCAGAAAGTCCACCACATCAAATTTCTCCGGTGGCTCACAAGCGATGAATGAACCAGCGTTGGATAGTAACGCTTTACCGAACGGAGCCCTAGTATCAGGACATTGTAAACAACGTGATCGCCAGAGCTGTCTTGCTTCAACTGCTCCTCTATCCTTCCAGTGGGTGTTGTTTCAATGATCGTGACTCCAATAGAGTAGTTACTGGTGGGAGGGCAATTGCCATTCTCCTTTGCCGATGAGTAGAGTTTTGATGTCATTGTTCTATGCCCTGGCTGGGCAACGCATGAAGATGGAATACTTGGAGTTTTTCAAAGAGGAGAGATGAGCGAGGATTGTAGTCTCGAGGAGAGAGATTATGTGAGTGGTTAGGAAGAGTGTTATGTGAGTGGGCAGGGAGAGCGGTCATGGGAGTTGACTGGGGTTAGATAGTTATTTTCTTTTCAATCTAGCAAGAAGAAGCTAATCCAACGGTCAGAAAGTTGATTGTATTTGAAGATGAATACAGTAGAAAGTATTCTTGCCTCACTCTATATACATATATAATAATAATAATAATAATAATAATAATAATAATAATATAATAATAATAATAATAGTGTATATGTGTGTGTGTGTGTGTGTGTTCTTGGGTGTCTATATGTATATGTATACTCAAGAATATTTGCTCCATAATTTTTTTTCAAGTTCATACACACTAATATGTTGGATATTATGGTTAGGTTGCGGTTAGGGTTTATTCTAATATCAAATTAGACCTAGCTAGGGTTTTCTATGTGTGTCCTTTGTATTAAATCTTTTCATCCATTGGGATCCATGATTGGAAATGGAGTTTGAATTTATCAAAACTTCTTAATATTTTAGTTCAACATTTAATACATATATTTATAATTCCCCTAAAAGAATCTTTCTAATTAGACATCCTTTGTATGGGTTATACATTATCAGGTCCAATATCAAAAGAGATACAAAAGTTTGAATGAAATCTAGAAATTGAAATGTCATGATTAGTGGATCGTGATAAGTATTTATTCCTCCATATGATTTTAACATAACCTACATTTGGGGAATATAAAATATAGTTAAAGAATTATCCGCCCACAAATTCCATTGAAGGCCTATTCTATATGACATTGAAAATGGCAAAAACATTTTTATTGATCATTTACATTGTGAAGAAACATTATCATCTAATTGAATAAGAACATGATTAAAGCTGAAAGAGAAGTGAGCAACACATATACACACCACTGATGTATCTTTCATATATTGTGAATCATCTTCTCCCGTTCCACCATTTCAGGCATCATGAGTTTATCAAGTAAAACAACTTCAGTAAAACTGAATAAACTAGAGTTTCTGTAATGTCCCCAGATTTTGCATTCCAGAAACCCCTGGGGCCAAGATGGAGAACTCCAAAAATGTTACTCAGAGTGTGACTTAGAAGAAAAAGAACATACATGAACAAACAACCGTAACATACAACATAGAACTCTCAAACATGCATTATTACAATTCACAATTACATATTTGAAAAGACAGTTCTACAAATTTGACCATGTATGAGATCTAGGATCTTACACAATAGGTACAACCTATATGTTTACCACTTTTTGTATTTTCTCCCATGCTAGCCCAAAACTCAAAAGATACATGAAATAATGGATCAACACGCAAGGTGTTTTGTACAAGGCCAGAAAGATACATATATTTATGATTTTCATATCTTCAAAAGATTTTCCAAAAAAATAAAAATAAGATCATAGAAAACATTACTTTAACAAAATAAATATGCCAATTTTTGTCATTTTTCTATTTGAATTCTATTATTGAGGTGGACTAGTACCAAAACATAAATATTGGGCCCATACATGTGTACCAAGTACTCTAGGAAGCTCTCCATGCACCTTGTGGTCTAGGGAGGTGTTCTAGTCAACATTTATCCTTCCCTCATAAGGGGTATAATGAACACCTCAATATCTACAAAAACAAACTACTCACCAATTATGTTTCAATTGACTAAAATCGACTACCAAATAGCAATACTACATCCAACATTTGCAAATAGAAGAAGATACATAGATATCATGATTCAACCAAAAAAACCATACTCATATAATTAAATAAAACCCACGTACCTTGATTCAGATATTTCTAGTTATACTTGTCCATCTACATCTCTTATAGTCACTTGATTAATAGCAAAAGTACCATTATTAGTTCAAGGTTCACCGTCATCAAGAGTGTTTAGGTCCAATTAGGATTTTAAGTCAAACCCAGGTTCAATATTGTCATATTCTTGTCTCTAAAAATTTTCTATTGATTTATATGTCATAATTAGAGTTTGGTCACGTTATCATATTTTTTATATTTGGTATAGTTTATATGATTGATAAAAGGTTTAAAATAGTTAACATGTTTCTATGCAAAATGGCTTAATATTGGGAAATATTTCCCATGTTAGAGTTCATTAATGATACTAAACATATCTAGGGTTGTATATGAATTTTCAAATAATTAAAATCAATGGGGTATTATTCATTTCATTTTGTGCGACCTAAAAGCAATTATTATCATCTAAATAACAAATCATCATTACTGTGTATTTCTTAAAAGTCAGATCTACATGTATCATATTACTAAGCATAACTCATGTTATGCACGGGTGCTTTAGTAGACGATAGTGAGGACTTTTTAGTTAGAACTTTAAGAAAAGAAGATGCAATGTATATGTACAATATATATATTAATAGGACTACCCATAAACATAGGGACCGACATGCAAATTCAAAAAATAATGGAGAAAACTTCATCCACCCCCATCTACTACTTTCTTGTGTAGTTCAGATGAGTTTCCTAATAGAATATATACTTCTAAAAATTAAAGACAAAAGTGTGGTGTACACACATAAGGACCAGTGTGTAATTTCAAAAAATAATGGAGAAAATTGCATGCAACCTCCTCAGCGGGATTTGTTATATAGTAATGATGAATCTCCTAATAAAATATATAATTTTAAAAATTAAAGATTAAATTATGGTGTACACCATAAGAAGTGATATGTAATTTGAAAAAATAATGGAGAAAATTGGATTCAACCTCCTTTGCGGGCTTTCTTATAAAACATAAATGAGTCTCCTAATAGAATATATATTTTAAAAATTAAAGACAAAATTGTGGTGTACACACACAAAGACCAATATATAATTTGAAAAAATAATAGAAAATATTGCATCCAACCTCCTATGTGGGCTTTCTTATATGGTACAGATATGTATTATTGTTTATGTTGTAATTTTGTTTGCAGCACCATGTGAACAATAATATTGAGGTCGCTATGTTGTCATACATGGATAGTTGATTATGGTGGATTGGGAATGTGTATGATGTGTTGTTTCACTAGCATTATATCTAGGCCACGCAACATACCTCTACAAAATGCATAGAGAGGCATGTATTTACATGAAATAAATTGCACAAAAGATGACAGGTGGGAAGGATCATATCGCACAGAAGAGGAGGATTGTAAAGTAAATTTGCAAAATGAGAATAAATACAACCAGAGGAAGCAACCAGGCATGCTGGAGGGAATTGCATCCTGGACACTCCCTCTTATTTATATGGATATAGAAACTTGGATTTTTTGGAGTCTATGAATATTTTTATGGGTTCATATTGCTATGGGAGCTATTTTATATTGATTTTAGAAGGTCAAGATATAATATGGAGTTATGTGGTAATTACTTTTCAAGTAAAAAGATGGGCCACATGATATCCCTATTGGGCTCCCTAGATGGCCTCCACATGGTCTCTAGAGTTGTGGTTTCTTCTTATCAGCATTCCTTGAATCAGTCAACTCAAATCAGGTTCTCTTTACTAAGCCCATTTGCACTCTTATCTTTTGCATTCCTCTATGTGCCACCTCATGAGCCATAACTCCATTCTCTATGAGTGTGATTTCACCATGAAGTCTGGATCCAGTCTGATTGTGGCTAGGAAACATACCTCCAGCATATGATTTGGTCCTTGCTCCTCCTCATCCACTCCTTTTAAAGATATCATCCTTGGAGTCTCCATGTCATACTCTATGGAGAGATCTCATGCTAGTTGCATGTCTGAAACATCATCTAGGCATACTCAACCTTTGATCCCCTTCTACTATAATGACTACGACTGGTACACGGAGAGGCATAATAAATGTTATATGCCTCTTTGTGGAGTTTTGAAGAGTCCCTCGTGTAGGCATACACATAGAAAATTCACCGCATTAAGGAAGAAGATGAGAAGGAATGGAGATCTATGACCATGGTGCAAAGGGTTCAAGGAACTCAAAAGTTTTTCAAAATTCCTCATAGGGTTCACTTTAACTATCATGTCATGATCCCCCTCCTTCGTTGCCCCATGTTTGTGATGTATAATAGGAAACCCAGGTTTAGGGGTCCTTCATTCTCTTTGTTTAGATGGTGGTTTGCCCCCAAATGAGGGGTCTTTGGAGAGATCCAAGCCTACTAGAGCTAATAGATCGCTATGTATGTTGATTGAGGTCCTATTATCTCGCATGTGTGACACCAATGAGACTTGGTCTATAAGTCTACTGACCTATCCCTGAGAAATGGATATATAAGACAAAAAAGTCTTTCACTTAGATGCTAATCTAGTACTTTCAAAAATCCATGCAGCTTGCTGTCCAATCTAAATGAATAACATTGGCTGGATAAAAAAAAGGCTATGCAACCAGGAAAAATCAATAGCCACATCACACAAATCTATCTCTCAACATACATGAAAATTGTAGAAATTTAGGTTTAGAAATTATCATTAATTAATTTTCTTCTTTATTTAAAACCTCATAGCAATCCACAGGAAACATCTTTGACCCTAAAAGTTTTTAGCCTGGAATCCTCATAGTGTAATACACCTTATATACAAATTTGGTACCCAAACCTTATTGTTTGACCCCACAAGTAAGATACTCCTACGTGGTACATGTGTATGGGCATTTAACTTTGAAATGTACCTGAATTCACATATAACAATATCAACAAAAGTTCAACTTAATTTATTTGATCATATCTCACCTCAAGGTCCATCATGAAATTATTTGAGTCTAGGTATAGTTGGATTGGATAATTAACTATATGAGCACTCAAAGTTGATTAGACCTTCCATTAACCATATTCATGTATGTAAATGTACATGGCTGACTATTATTTATCAATAAATAACATGGTAGTCATCCATGTGGGTCAATGGAACCATGTTAGGATAAAGGTCACCTCAACTTGGGATGAACCAAATAAGAACATTCATCAACTTCAAACACTATATTCAGGTTTTAAAAACCTTAAAATTCTAGGTCGCCACATGGAACCCACCTTATATGGAATTTTGTCCCCGAAATTCAACTCGTCTTGTACTTATGATGATATCAAGGAGTTTTGACTACCTCTAGGCCCCCATTTCTAGGTGCCAAGATTTTGTATACATGGATGTACTCTAAGTTGGAATCTTAGGATTATAAAGCAACTAGGGCGTACCACCCCTCCTTAAGTAGATTCAAGCAACATTTGATACTTTAGTCAAGACATGACATTCTTTTATATTAGAATTTACATCCCAATAGTCCCTTAAGAATAAAATGCGTTCATAGTTTTGAAGTTGGGAAGCAATTTGTTCAATATTTGATGTTTCACACTACTTACCTATCTAAGGTGATATCAAGATTTGATATATTTGGCAGTGCTTCCAGTCAATCCATTGCATTAGAAAAAAGTGTGATATTTTTCTTGCATGTAGTTCTGACCAATATGAAGTGTGAAATCTGCAACGTTGCAGGAATGAAAGAAATAACAAACCTAGGCAGGTATTTGGAGGTTCTGATAATTCATGGTAGAATAACAAAGTTGACTTATTCTTGGTTATATGACCACACACAAGTTTGTGCAAAAAGTTGGTTTTCTCGTACACTCTCTCTAGCTGGCAAGGTGTGCCTTGTTAAATCAATCTTGAAATTTTTGCCTAATTTTGTTGTACAAACTTGCATTTTACCAATATCTCTATGTCATCATATTTATTCTTTGATCATAAGGTTTATCTATAGATGATATGATGATAAATCTCCATTGTATCTTGTTTCTTGGGAATAACTTATTTCTCCCAAGGCTAGTAGAGTTTTAGGCATTATCTCTATGCATGAATGAAACAATGCTCTTATTATGAAGTCCACATGGGAGATATTCATAGGGTAGAACATGTCTTGGAGGGTGGAATTCAACACAGGTCTAAATCCTTTAGATAAAATTTGAATTCTAGATGTACTGCTTTCTAGACAGTGCTTCACTCCTTAAAGGATATTATTTTTCAAAATTCCTCTAAAAGTATAGGTAGTGGAGACTCCATTTCAGTATGGTATGATGCTTGGATACCTCAGGAACAAAATTAGAATAACTTGGTCATTAGACATATTCTCTTTGACCTTCTTGACATATGAATATATTCTATGGTGGCCTTGGATGGCACCTGGGACATGGACTTTATTAGAACTTATTTTTATAAAGATGTTGTTCTAAAAATTATTTCCTTACCACCTACTAGTGTTGGCGAGAATGGATGGTAGTGGTTCTCTATCATCTTTACTACTTCTTCAGCGTATAAGCTACTAATGGCTGATGTAGAAAGGACAACTCAAGGTGATTGGAAGCAATTATGGCACCTACATTACCCTCTAAGTATAAATTTTTAGTATGGCTCATTTATCATGAAGCATTGATGACTTATGCTTGAAGGTATCAATGACACTTCACTATGGATTCTTCATGTCATATTTTTGGTATAGATTTGGAAACACTCAGTATCTGGTTCAAGATTGTACATATTCTACCTTGGTATGGCATAAACTACGTATTGACATTGTCATTTAAAACATCTTCTCCATTCATTTTCAAGTTTGTTTGAATACTTCTCTATATGCTCCTCTTGGTACCTTATACATATTTTTGAGTGGTTGCTATAATATTTGGCTAGCAAGAAATGATCGACTCTTTAGTGAAGTTAATCATAATGTAACTCAACTAAGCACTAGCATAATAAGCTTGGAAAATAACCTTTCCAATTCTTTCTATGATTGTACTCCACATGTTTCTCTACTTTAGAATGTGATCTACCATTGGTTTTACCCTTCTTCTGGTTGGATTAAGATCAATACAGATGTTTCTTTGAAACTTTGTCATATGGCTATTGCATTCATTGATAGAGATGTTGACGACATTTGGTGTATTGGTTCCTCAAAATATATATTCACAGACTTAGTTCTAGAAGGTGAGGTGGCATCTATATGTTTTGCATTACAGTGGGCAATGACTTCTACACATCAAATTTTGGCATTGAATCAGATAGTAGTCATGCAGTAAACATTATAAATGTTGATGATAGAATAAATCATTATCTCAATACTTGGTTACTCTCCATTCAGAGGCTTAAGAATATTCCAGATCGTGTTACTATCATACATATTAGTATACTAGAAAATGAAGGGGTTGACATACTTGCAAAGATGCACCATTCTTCAAGTAGTTCCATAATCTATTATAATGACCCACTTGTAGGATTCCTTCTTGAGACTAGGGTTTTATGTTCCCTTTTTTCACTAACTCATGCACCATTTATATGTTATCTTGTATTTAGGGTTGCATACCCTATTGTGTTATAGAGCTTCGCTCCCAATATGCATCTCTTTCCATGCTATATGCATGACATATCAATGAAACTACAAAGTTCCCCAGAAAAAAGGTGATATGAATGTTTCAAGTCATTTATTAACGAAATTTTCACACTTAATATCATTATTTGGTTTATGATCAACATCACACTATGATTTCATTACTTCAGAAGGGATTAGTTTTCATGCTTGAATATTAGGGTTTCACCCTGTTGTGTGAGTTATCCTCAAATTAGAAGCAAATATAAAAGGATTGGGGTTAAGAACTATGTTTTATTCATGTAATCTATGATCTAAAGATTTCTTTTTTTTATCCCATGATATCAAATTTCTAGCATTTATGTATGACATGAAGAGAAAGAGAATATATTAAGAAAGCTTATCATGATTTCAAACTTCGATATTACATGTACAATATAGGAAGGCAATATAGAATAGGTCAAACTTTTCTGAATGACTTTTATAAATAACTCAACTCAGTATCTCAAGTGAGGTTTCCACAATCAAATAGTAGGAAAGAGAATCGGAAGGAACAATATGTGTGAGTATCAAATTTTTAAGACATTTTACTCTCAAAATCAAAGTTGCATATATCACCTCTCGTGCAGCTAATAAGATCTTCACAAACATAAGTCACTCAAGATATGACCTAACTCAATTAGTGGATTGACTATCTCAGTATGAGTCTTCTACCCTTCACATTTTTTGTTGTTATTACCCAAATCTCGCATCAAGGATTTAGATCTACAATAGGAATCACACATAAGGAATCGACCCATCTATTTTGGAGTAATCTATCTTAGGACCCATCATTTTGAAGATTTCTCATACTTTCAAATATTGGAGGTTAGGTCTTATAACCTTCTCCTAGAGGATCTCACTCTCTCTAGAGTCCACCGCATATATAGTCCTAACACTAGGGATCCTCCTTCAGAAAAGGGCTTAAGTCTCATCATATTCAACCTTGTCTTAATGTACAATACCTTATGTTAAAAAAGCCTACATACTTTCATCATGAAGACTTAGCTCATATTTTTCAAAATCGGGTTCAGAACTCAAAGTCAACTTAGAGAAGAAAAAAGGAAACTAATATACATATTGATAAAACTTAGATAACATTTTCCATGCTCTTGGATCACATATGATTCTATTTTCTACTCTACCTATATCATACTCAAATAAGGCCCTAGATATCTAATCTAGAGATACTCTCTCTTCTAGACTGATGTTACTCCCTCTCACATAGGTTCCATGACTACCTCCTACTCTCTAGTGTGTGGGGACACATTTTCTTACATATTTTATAAAATGTTATATAGTTTTTCTCCAATAAAACAAGCGTTAGAGAATATTGTCAAGTCAAATCAGCAAAATTGAGTTTCCCAGACACAGTAGAGAGTCTAGTGCCATGTCACCTAATAAAATGGTTAGAACAAGGTGTAGGGTAGTGTAGCTATGTTATACATATGAGCTCTATATGGAAAGGGTTTCACACACCTGTCTAAGCCTAGTTCTCAAACATCTAGGTTCTAACCTATAGGCTAAGTCCAAACTAGTTCTTATAAAATAACTTGCTAAGTTTCTATGGTTTCAAGTGAATGGTAAAACTTAGTTTTATGTCTAATGGTGAGAAATTGTTTGGTGTAGCTATTTTTCATGCTCTAATACCAACTGTAATGTCCCCACATTCTGCCATCCCAAAACTCGTGGAGCCAAGAGGGATAACTCCAAAAATGTAACTCAGAGTGCGATGTGGAAGCAAAAGTGCATACATGAACAAACATCCATAAAAATGCCATTGAATTCTCAACTTAAACTGTATATATAATTATAGCATGCATTATCACAATTTAGAATTACAAATTTGAAAAAAAAAATCTACAAATTTGACCATGTATGTGAACTAGGATCTTACACAACAGGTACAACTTGTACATTTTTCACTTCTTGTATTTCTCCAATGCTAGCTATTAACCTAAAACATACGTGAAACAGTGGATCAACAATACATATATTTGTAATTTCATAACTTGAAAATACTTGCAGAAAGAAAAAAAGAAGATCATAGAAAACATTACCTCAATAAACAAAATACACCAATTTTAGACATTTTTCAAGATGAATCACATCTTTGAGGTGGACTAGTACCAAAACATAAATGTTGGCCTCATCCCCATTTGTCAAGTACTCTAGGAAACTCTCCATACACCTGCACTCTAGGGAGGTGTACTAGTCAACATTGATCCTTCCCTCGTGAGGAGGGTAATGAATGCCTCAATAACTATAAAACATCTAGTCATCATTTATGTTTTCAAGTGACAAGCATCGACTACTACATAGAAATATTACATCCAATATTTGTAAAATAGAAGAAGACACATACATATCATGTTTCAACCAAGAAAATGGTAGTGCTATGATTGAATGAAACCCGCATCCTTGATTCAAATATATCTAATTATACTTTTCCATCTACATCTCTTGTCATCACCTAATTAATAATAATCAACCATCATTAATTTAAGATATGCCATTATCAATAGTAATTAGGTCCAATTAGTATTATAGGCCAAGCCTAGGTACAATATTATCTTATTCTTATCTCTACTATTTTTATATTGACTTATATCTCATAATTAGGGTCATGTCATGTTTTCATAATTTTCTGATGTTTGATCTAATTTCTATTATTAATATAAGGATTAAAATAGTTAATCATGTTTTTATGCAAAAAGACTTAATATAGGGAAATATTGCTCATATTCGAGTTCATTGATGATCCCAAACATCTCTAGGGTTGTACATGGATTTTTAAGAGTTAACATCATTGCAATGCTATTTATTTTATTTGGTAAACCCTAAAAACAATTATTATCATCTAAATACAAAATCATTACTAAGTATGTCTTAAAAGTCTGATCTACATGTATCATATTAAACTTGGAATTTTTTGAGTCTAGGCATATTTTTATGGGGTCATACGACTAAGGGAGCTATTTTATATTATTTTTACAAGATCAAGATATAACCTATATGGGGTAATTACCTTTCCAGGACAAAATGGGCACAGGATATCCCTTTTGGGATCCCTAGATGGTCACCACATGGTCTCCAAAGTCATGAGTTCTCCTTACCAACATTCCTTGAACCGGTCAACTCAAACCTGGTTTTCTTGGCTATGTATGTATGTGCTTATCTCCTTCATTCTCTACTAAGCACCGCCTTCTGAGCTAGAACTTCATTCTCTCTGAGTGTGTCATCACTATGAAGTCTAGATCCGGTGCGGTGGTGATGGGGAAATAGACCTTTAGTTAAAAATTTGGTCCTTCTTCCTCATCTCCTTTACTTATGAAGAGATTATCCTTGGAGTTTCCATGACCTCCTATGTAGCAAGATCTAACACTAGTTGTAGGTATGCAACACCATCTAGGTGTAATCAGACCTACAATCTCATCTACCCTGACGTTTGAGACTGGTACACGATGGGGAATCTTGAATGTTCTATGCCTCTTTGCAAAGTTTTGAAGAGGCCCTCATGTAGGCATACGCAGAGCAAACTGTTGGGTTTTGTGGGATAGAACAGGCAGTGGAAATAAAAATTTATCTAACCACAAACCCATAACCAGCAGATCACATCAACAACTATGTAATAGGAAAGATGGTTTAGTGAGATATATATTGTTACAATCCTAATTTTTGGGTTCAATTGGTGAGAAACGTAATTTCTCATATTAAGGATAATTGAACAAATGATGATATAATTTGTTTGGGATAAATGGATTTAGTTTACAATAGCCTTGATGATTGTTTTGTGGGCTTTATTGGCTATTGGGCCCAATTAACAAGAAAATTCAATTAGTAAATGAATAACTGAATATTTGAGAAAAGAATGAAATAGAAACCTCTAGAAGGCAAAATGATGTAATCCAAGGATGGATTTCGTGCCTCTTGGGTTCCTTAGGTTCCAAGGAGTCCAAAGTTGCATAGAGAAGGCAATAAGAAAAGAAAAGTTTAATTAAGTATTTCTTTATTAAGAAAGGAATTGAAAATAATGGTAAAATGTGGAAAACAAGTGGAAAAAGGTGGAATTGAGTTATCCTTGGTGGGATTTCGTATCCCAATGATTCCAAATGTAAAAAGGGAAAACCAACGAGGAAAATTAAAGAGAAATAAAGAGAAATCCTCAAAAGGAAATATTTCAATAAGAAATCGACAAGATAATGTGAAATAATGCATTTTGATGCATTTAGAAGGATAATGAGTATCCAATAAAAAGGATTTCGAAATAATAGAGTTTCTTAGGATCCAAGGAGTCCCAATAAAGAGGAAAGAAAGAGAAAATACCAAAATTGCAAAATAAGAGGATAATGTGATCCATTATTAATGAATTTAGTACTCTATATTAAAAGGGAATATTAATTTTGTGGCTAGTAGATTTAAAAGCCAAACTCAAGGAACATAAAGGAGGTAAAATTTGGATTCCTTAATAACCAAGGATCACAAATAGAAAAGGACATTGTTTAATTTAGAGAGAGAATTTATTCTCCATTTAGGAAAGTGCAATGGAATGCTATTCTATCCTTCCTTGTTTGACGTGGGAACTACCCAATTATGTATAAACGTCCAGCGAAAACCGAAACCCCACAGACTAGAAAATCCTAGTTTATACTAATCATATATATATAAGATCTACCCTGGTGGTCTCTGTAGTCTCTTCCCATGGATGAACCCTAGTAGCAGATTCGTTGCCGTCACCCATCTCCTGGCCTTGTGCTACATCCTCTCTTGGCTTCATGGGGTGGAAGGAACCCTCTCTCTTCTCTCTCTCAAGACCTAGCCATGGAGGGAGACAGTTGTGTGGCTAGATGAGCGATGAGGACGGTGTCGTGAGGCGCAACATCACTTGCGTCTAGGTTGTAAGGACGCATGACAAGTAATGGGTAGCAGGGATAGAGCCCTGACCCTACTTGCCTCCACACACTACTCGTAGAGGGGAGATCATGGCCAACTGGAATGACACTGCGGATGCCTGTACAGGTGAACTAGAGACTTGGCGTCGAGGACAAGCTGCAGCGACGAGGGTGCATCGAGGAACCACCCTGGTCGTATGGAGGGGAGTCGAGTCTACAGGGCGAGAGGAGAAGCACGACCAGCTGTCTGCTAGAGGTGCAGTTTTGAGGGGATCCGACTACAGATGGAGTTCAAGCGGTGCCATCCTTCCCAAAGCGAAGCCACGACGGTGGGCGAAAGCGCTGACCCAAGGTGCAGTGTTGTCACATCGCCGCATGGGAACATCGCTCTGCGGGGGGAAGGATGACTGCAGTCTTGACAGTTCAATAGTGGCGACGCGCGAGAGAGGGAGAGTTCCACCCGGCCGCCTCTGACAGCGCTGGCACAGAGCCGCACTCCGCGAACAGGCGTCGAGCGTGAGTACCAGGCCAAGCGGGCCGCCCTGCGCAGTGAAGAATAGAAATAGAGCCAAATGACCAAACAACCCATCCTTTTGTACATGGAGTACGAGGGCACGAAGGTAATTCACCTCTTTCTTAGGCTCGACACCTGTTGCAAATAAAAATAGGATATTTTGCATACGTGTCAGTTCTCTATTGTCCCAATTCTGGTAATAGTGAATAAATGCTAACTAATTAATGGTAACTCCGATGATAGCAAAAGTATATATCAAATTGCTCAGAAAAATGAGATGAATCCAAAGAAAATATAATCATAGTCTTATTAAGATTCATATTCTAAAAGTATATGCAATATATGTGCTAATGTGATTAATGAAAAGGAAAACCTACTTTTGCTTTAATATGATGCTTAGTTGGTCACATTAAGGTAATACCTGATCTGGACATGTATAATGAGAAAATACTTGATAATGATAAATAAATGATGATTCTAGATTAATGATCTTATTCATGCTGATTTAGAGTTTTAAAACCAATGTCGACATCTTGATACGATCTTAATGTTAGTGATGTGATTTAGGTGTCACAAGTAATATAATGTGCTTAAGTTGATAATTAGGGTTTCACCTAATATGCATAACTGAGTTTGTAATCTTAGAAACCATGATATGATGGAATTAGGGTTTGTAACCCTTATCCATAGTCTAAACTTGAGATAACCCTAAACCCTAGATTAGGAGCGAATCTAGAATTGAATAATGTAAAGAGAATATGTGGTGACACATATGTATATGATTTGTTTCAGATACCTTGTTGATTACATGCTTTACTGTTGGATGTTTGGATGCACTCTTAAAGTACATATGATGTTCTACATGGTTTCTGTGATGGCATAAGGTATGTGGTTACGCTTATGAATATCTCGAGTTAGTTTTCCGAGGTTTACCGAAGTTTTCATCGATGTCATGAATTAATTGTTGGATGATTTTAATTCATGCAAACTATAATGTGGATATGACTATCACATAAGATATATGCCTACTAGCTCAGATCCTGGTCCCCTCTGAGGCTTAATAATTGACCTAGTACATGGCTACCTATGGGGTAGGACCATCAGGTCATTAGATGACTTAGTAAATGGCTACCAATGGGGTAGAACCATCAAGCCATCACGAGTTAGATATTAGGCTACCTTTGGGTAGTTCCATGTGACTCTATTACCCTAGGTATTGGCTACCTGTAAGGTAGGTCCATGGGGGTAAGAAGCTACCTAAAGAGAGGTAGCATACAAGGGATAACACAGAGTTAGTGGATAGGTAAGGATTGAGTAGTATGGCTTAAAATGTAATCTTGGTTGTTAAATGATTAATTGAATGATTACGTTGTTAACATATCTGCATGATTATTGTTTCCCCCACATACCAGCTTCTTGCTGACCGACGTTTTGTTTGTCAGCGTTTTAGGTACAATGAAAAGAACAAATAGTAAAGTGGCATATGTGGTATTAAATGAGAACTAAAGTGCAAAGGAGGATTAGATAGATTAGTATATGTGTTTATAGAAGTTTTGAAATCCCAGTTTTAAGAGGTATGCAAAGTTTTTATTTTTTACCATATTTCAGTATAGTTGGTAGAATTTAATAATTGTTAATGATTATTTGTTGAACCTTTGATCCAGGTTATTGGTTAACGGCTCTGACCTTTCGGTCTCCCTTAATTGAGGGTTATCGGGAGGCGGGGTCATAACATTTGGTATCAGAGCCTAGGTTCCTCAATTAATCTTTAATAATTATTAAATTTTACAAATTCTGTAGAACCCAAGGGATTTATTAGAGGATTATCCGAAAGACAGAGGTGTCTAGAAAAGGATCACGACCCGGGGCTAGCAATATTTTCCTCTGCACCACTAGTCATAATACGAGGACTCCCAGATCCGTGTGACTGCCTGGCCAAAGTCTTAGGGTATGAATCAAAATAAGATACATTTAGGACTCTCTCATCTTGTTCATCCCTTCTCAACTCCAATTCTGTTAAGGACCTTAAGGATTAGGGTTTCCTCTCTCTTCTCCTCACCCTCTTGAGGTATGGGTAAGGTTGATAAGGATTAAGGAATCCTCCACCAAATTAATAAAATGCATGTAAATAAGATGTCATGGACATAAGCTTAATAGAGTAAACGTAAAGGAATAGATACATGCTTAGGTCGTATGACATGAGTTGTCATTGCCCTCAGGAGAGACCTGAGGATTGACCTCCTTGGTAGGAGGATGAGTAGAGAGAGTTAGTCTTGGAGGTAGAGACCTCCGTTAACAGTAGAGACATGTCACATCCTCAGAGGATGATGTTAACCCTAACCCTGAGTGAAGGTTAGAGAGACAGATGGCGTGATGAGTTAGAACAGGTGTTTGGATGGATATGCCTTGCATGCCATATGAGCCTTTGGATGACCTAGTACCTATGGCAACCCAACCCTGTGAAGGGTCGTTCATGTTAGGGTAAAGGATAGCTCCTTAGATGATGTCATTAGTGAAGGACCTTAGAAACCCTGTGGGCTTATGTGAGTAGGGCATAACATGCACCCCAGGTACGTTAGTAGTGTGAGTGAAGGGTTGAAACCCTGACCAGGAGAGTATGAAGGATGGCTTATGAAATAAGCATAAAGAACTATGGATAACCTTGAGCAAAACATAAGTTGAACATAGGCTTCATCCAGGTAGGGGCATGCTTTTGAGGTTGACCCTTCACATAGATAGGACCTCTAATGGTGAGGTTGGTTGTAGGGTTAGCTCTAGAAAGAGAGAGTAGGAACCAAGCAAGAAGGTTGGAATCCATACTCCGGGATACGAGGAGAAGTCAGGAATTGAGGATGATGCAACCTAAGTGGATGATAGTGGTCATCACATGCATGATCCCTAGAGGTTGATGATGTCTTGGTTGCCATGGGAGGAACCAAACCCTAGAGAGAGGATGAGACTTCTAGCACTTATGAGCCTATGGTATAAGAGTTTACCTTTTGAGAAAGGAAGAAGAAGTTCTGTATACCCTGGAGAGGATTAGTAACAGGTTATGAGGACTTGTACCTTGTTGGTTGTCCTTGAGGAGGACCCCAACTCTAAGTGTTGCTTGAGTTTAAGGATGACAGGAAGTGCATGTCATGCCTTTTGCATGCTTGATTGATGGTTAAGGGTTTGAGCATGCAGTTGGACACCCAAAGGTTAACCTAGGGTTCCTAGGCCTAAGAGGGGAAGCAGTGTACCTAATGCTCATGAAGAGAATTAAATTGCTATAGTTTCGAGCATGGTACTCCTCATGTTTAGAGGAAAAAGGAAACCCCTTAAATTTAAGGTGTATTTGATGAACCCCCCCCCCACACAACTAAGTTGATGACAAGGGAAGGCATGATCTTGATCCAATGATGAGGAATGAGAACAAGTATGACCTAGCATGGTTTAGTAGGTGATCTGCTTGTGCCTTAGTAGCTCCTGGGTTAAGTATGCTCATGTGGACGTAAACCCTAGACCTAAGTGCTTTTGTGACCTTGTTGTCAAGAGATAGTTTTCCTCCCATCCTGGGAGAGGGACCCCTTTGGTAGGGTGTATATCAGTTTTGTTGGTTTAAGGTAACCTAAAGAGGTCTCATAGGATCTTGAGAAGCTAAGTGAAGAGTACATGGCATGAGAATGAACCTATAGACCCATAGATAACCATCTCTATGTGAATGTGGATGTGTTACCATGGAGGTAACCGGTATGGGGCTTGAGCAGGGTAGGCAGGTTACCATGATCCCTATGAAAGGATGAAAGTCAGCCCATGAATGTAGGAAGAGAGATGATGAATGCTTGGGTAAGGTTCTAAGTTGGACATGTACTATGGTATAATCCTAAGTCTATCCTAGGGTCAGGTAGGGGTAAGACCGATGGAAGTAGGAGTTTCCTAATTCCCTAGTTGCACAAGACCATAGGGTCGGGAGGTAATAGCTATCATTGTCTGAGGGTCATGGGTTAGGAGATTGATCACCTTCATGAACTCATGGGACCCAAAGGGAAGATGAGTAGGGCACTCTCTGGATGCATAAGGGAAGAGGGATGACCCCAAAAGTGTCGACACCCTATAGACCTACAGGTGATGACCAAGGATTGTGTAGTGACCCAAGTAGTTTCGAGACCAGTTTTCCATGGAAGTAACCTTGATGATGTAGATACATGAACGACACATTTCAACTTAGATTTAAAGGTGTACTGGCAAGGTGGGATGTACCATCTGTACCCTTGGAACAGGAAAAACTCTGTATTTGGACTGCAACCAAATGCTTATTTCCTCTTGTTATGGGGGTGAGAGATAGGATAGTACGCATGCCATACACCAAGGATAAAAGATGATGCGAGTTGGAATGTTGCTACGAGGTATAAGGACAGAGATGATAACATACCCTAGTGAAGTGAACGATACATGGATGGATTGCAAATGCTAAAGAGAAGTAAGGTAGTTATCTTATAAGGATGTTTTTATCATGAGCTATGTGGAACTTGCAAGTTATACAAGGTTGAGTTTGATCATCATGAGGATGAGCCCATAATTTCCTTAATGAAGAGTCGAGATGAGATGATAAGTGAAATACATGAAGGTGTATGACTCCCACATTACCTCATACCTAAGGATGAGAAGTGGTAATGGATGCTCTGGTTGAGTTATATCTGTCCAGTTTTGGCTAGAAGCTATAAGAGGTTGTTTGGCTAACCCTAAGTTTGGAAAGGAGATGTGATTGGCTAATACTCAGATGTAAGAAGATATGGTTGTTTGGTTAGCCAGCCTAGGGCTTGATGAAATGAAAGGATGGTTGTAGAACCTCAAATGCACTTCATTGGAAAGGAAAGTGATGAAACCCCGACTAGAGCGGTTTAGGGTTTTCGAGGAATCAATCTTCAGGAATCATGACCTACAGGAAAATCATGATTGGAGATCACCATATACCGTGGTACTACCAAGATAATAAGTGACAGTAGTACATTAGATGCCTAAGATAAAGTTGCATGTGGTATATGGCCATGCAAGCTAGGAGGTAAAGGACGAACCCCAGTAACCCAGTGTGTTGATATAGAGGATAAAAGTGTCCCTGAGAGGGAAAGGCAGTGTGTCGATATAGAGGATAAAAGTGTCCCCGAGAGGGAAAGGGAGTTCATCACTATGGATGATGAAGTCTCCCCTAGACCAAGGAAGGTCAAGATGCAATATGGGTTATGGTGGATTACCTTACCTAGATGACATGAGAAAGAAAGAGTTTTGTTGAGGGACAGATTTGGTTGAACTACACATGAGAGAGATGGTTCAATGACACCATGATGTGAGTTCGAAGGTTCTTGAGTTTGACCTAAAGATTCACTTCATAAGGTGGAAGTAGGTACATGAAGAACTCGATGTTAGTATAGTTTATCACCCCTAACTAATGGTTAGGATGATCCAGACTAAAGGGTCTGATGAGAGCATATGTGCTCGTTCAGGGTGATGGCTAGAGACAGTTCTTTTCCTATGAAAGATGTAATGATGACCACCATAGCCAGTATCGAGTTTTATAAGAAGCTGTGTAAGGGAGGTTGCGTCGGTGACCACTTCAGTAAGGTGATGTTGGTGAAAGGACCACATGATGGTTAGAAAAGGACCACAGTGTGTGTAGATGAAGTCGCTTTGATCGTGCAATGGATGAAAGGAGCCTAGAGACGATAAGAGTCATGAGTAGATGCAAAGTACACTAACATGCAGTTCACTGTGGGAGAATATGTGACATGAAATCCGACCCCTCTGAGCTACAACTAAGGAAGTTGGGTCCCCGATACATGGGTCCATTTGAGATGGATTGGTGGAGAAGGTTATGGTTGACTTTACCCCTTAGGATAAAGTAATGTGTGATAAGTTCTAGGTGTCCAAATTTAGAGCACTATGTGAGGTACCCAGACCATGTGTTGAACAATGAACCTAGTGAGCCCCAAGGGAGGCTAAAATGGCCTAAGTCACCTGTGCAGTTTATAGACGCCAGAGTGAAAGAACTCAGAGAAAAGTATATGTGATGATAAATGTTCTTTGAAAGCGTTGTGGGTAAGGTAAAGCCACATAGGGGCCAATGGTGGACATGGAAAAGTCTTATCCTGAATTTTTTGTTTGCTTGATAGAATTTTGAGGAAAAATTTCCTATAAGAGGGGAAGGATGTTACAACCCCAATTTTTGGGTTCAATTGGTGAGAAACGTAATTTCTCATATTAAAGATAATTGAACAAATGATGATATAATTTGTTTGGGATAAATGGATTTAGTTTACAATAGCCTTGATGATTGTTTTGTGGGCTTTATTGGCTATTGGGCCCAATTAACAAAAAAATTCAATTAGTAAATGAATAATTGAATATTTGAGAAAAGAATGAAATAGAAACCTCTAGAAGGCAAAATGATGTAATCCAAGGATGGATTTCGTGCCTCTTGGGTTCCTCAGGTTCCAAGGAGTCCAAAGTTGCATAGAGAAGGAAATAAGAAAAGAAAAGTTTAATTAAGTATTTCTTTATTAAGAAAGGAATTGAAAATAATGGTAAAATGTGGAAAACAAGTGGAAAAAGGTGGAATTGAGTTATCCCTGGTGGGATTTTGTATCCCAAGGATTCCTAATGTAAAAAGGGAAAACCAATGAGGAAAATTAAAGAGAAATAAAGAGAAATCCTCAAAAGGAAATATTTCAATAAGAAATCGATAAGATAATGTGAAATAATGCATTTTGATGCATTTAGAAGGATAATGAGTATCCAATAAAAAGGATTTCGAAATAATAGAGTTTCTTGGGATCCAAGGAGTCCCAATAAAGAGGAAAGAAAGAGAAAATACCAAAATTGCAAAATAAGAGGATAATGTGATCCATTATTAATGAATTTAGTACTCTCTATTAAAAGGGAATATTAATTTCGTGGCTAGTAGATTTAAAAGACAAACTCAAGGAACATAAAGGAGGTAAAATTTGGATTCCTTAATAACCAAGGATCACAAAGAGAAAAGGACATCGTTTAATTTAGAGAGAGAATTTGTTCTCCATTTAGGAAAGTGCGATGGAATGATATTCTATACTTCCTTGTTTGACGTGGGAACTGCCCAATTATGTATAAACATCCATTGAAAACCGAAACCCCACGGACTAGCAAATCCTAGTTTATACTATTCATATATATATAAGATCTACCATGGTGGTCTCTGTAGTCTCTTCCCACGGATGAACCCTAGTAGCAGATTTGTTGCTGTCACTCGTCTCCTGGCCTTTTGCTACATCCTCTCTTGGCTTCGTGGGGTGGAAGGAACCCTCTCTCTTCTCTCTCTCAAGATCTAGCCATGGAGGGAGACAGCCGTGCGGCTAGATGAGCGATGAGGACGGTGTCGTGAGGCGCAACATCACATGCGTCTAGGTTGTAAGGACGCATGACGAGTAATGGGTAGAAGGGATAGAGCCCTGACCCTACTTGCCTCCACACACTACTCGTAGAGGGGAGATCATGGCCAACTGGAATGACACCGCGGATGCCTGTACAGGTAAACTAGAGGTTGGTGTCGAGGACAAGCTGCAGCGACGAGGGTGCATCGAGGAACCACCCTGGTCGTACGGAGGGGAGCCGAGTCTGCAGGGAGAGAGGAGAAGCACAGCCATCTGTCTGCTAGAGGTGCAGTCGTGAGGGGATCCGACTAGAGATGGAGTTTGAGCAGTGTCGTCCTTCCCAAAGTGAAGCCACGACGGTGGGTGGCAGCGCTATGCAGTGCTGTCACAGCGCCGCGTGGGAGCATGGCTCTGCGGGGGGAAGGATGATTGCAGTCTTGACGGTTCAGTAGTGGTGACGTGCGAGAGAGGGAGAGTGCCACCCGGCCGCCTCCGACAGCGGTGGCACAGAGCCGCGCTCCGTGAACGGGCGTCGGGCGTGAGTGCCAGGCCAAGCGGGCCGCCCTGCGCAGCGAAGAAGAGAAACATAGCCAAATGACCAAACAACCCATCTGTTTGTACATGGAGTACAAGGGCACAAAGGTAATTCACCTCTTTCTTAGGCTCGGCACCTGTTGCAAATAAAAATAGGATATTTTCCATACGTGTCAGTTCTCTATTGGCCCAATTCTGGTAATAGTGAATAAATGCTAACTAATTAATGGTAACTCCGATGATAGCAAAAGTATATATCAAATTGCTCAGAAAAATGAGAGGAATCCAAAGAAAATATAATCAGAGTCTTATTAAGCTTCCTATTCTAAAAGTATATGCAATATATGTGCTAATGTGATTAATGAAAAGGAAAATCTAGTTTTGCTTTAATATGATGCTTAGTTGGTCACATTAAGGTAATACCTGATCTGGACATGTATAATGAGAAAATACTTGATAATGATAAATAAATGATGATTCTAGATTAATGATCTTATTCATGCCGATTTAGAGTTTTAAAACCAATGTCGACATCTTGATACGATCTTAATGTTAGTGATGTGATTTACGTGTCACGGGTAATATAATGTGCTTAAGTTGATAATTAGGGTTTCAGCTAATATGCATAACTGAGTTTGTAATCTTAGAAACCATGATATGATGGAATTAGGGTTTGTAACCCTTATCCATAGTCTAAACTTGAGATAACCCTAAACCCTAGCTTAGGAGCGAATCTAGAATTGAATAATGTAAAAAGAATATGTGGTGACACATATGTAGTATGATCTATTTCAGATACCTTGTTGATTACATGCTTTACTGCTGGATGTTTGGATGCACTCTTAAAGTACATATAATGTTCTGCATGGTTTCTGTGATGGCATAAGGTATGTGGTTACGCTTATGAATATCTCGAGTTAGTTTTCCGAGGTTTACCGAATTTTTCATCGATGTCATGAATTAATTGTTGGATGATTTTAATTCATGCAAACTATAATGTGGATATGACTATCACATAAGATATGTGCCTACTAGCTCATATCATGGTCCCCTCCGAGGCTTAATAATTGACCTAGTACATAGCTACCTATGGGGTAGGACCATCAGGTCATTAGATGACTTAGTAAATGGCTACCAATGGGGTAGGACCATCAAGTCATCATGAGTTAGATATTGGGCTACCTTCGGGTAGTGCCATGTGACTCTATTACCCTAGGTATTGGCTACCTGTAAGGTAGTTCCATGGGGGTAAGAAGCTACCTAAAGAGAGGTAGCATACAAGGGATATCACAGAGTTAGGTGATAGGTAAGGATTGAGTGGTTTGGCTTAAAATGTAATCTTGGTTGTTAAATGATTAATTGAATGATTACGTTGTTAACATATCTGCATGATTATTGTTTCCCCCACATACCAGATTCTTGCTGACCGACGTTTTGTTTGTCGGCGTTTTAGGTACAATGAAAAGAACAAACAGTAAAGTGGCATATGTGGTATTAAATGAGAACTAAAGTGCAAAGGAGGATTAGATAGATTAGTATCTGTGTTGATAGAAGTTTTGAAATCCCAGTTTTAAGAGGTATGCAAAGTTTTTATTTTTTACCATATTTCAGTATAGTTGGTAGAATTTAATAATTATTAATGATTATTTGTTGAACCTTTGATCCGGGTTATTGGTTAACGGCTCTGACCTTTCGGTCTCCCTTAATTGGGGGTTATCGGGAGGCGGAGTCATAACATATATGGTCATGAGGCTTGCTCAGTGATAATACCTCACAACTAGTGTGGCCTTCAACCACCTAGTCTTCGACGACGTCTGTGCAGCTCCTAATCTTGACCCGGACTACGGTTGACGGTCGTCCTCCTAAGCGGCAAAAATCTCCCGCCTCTATAGATAGTCCACATGGACCACCGAGAACTCTAGTCATCCTGATGGATAGACTAGAAGGAGTGGTCCCCTTGTGTCAGTGTACTAGTCACCAACACATTCTCCCACCATAAGTCATTTTTCCACATTTGTCATTCCCTCGTTGTTCCTCCTTGGATGGGTAGAAGTTGCTTGGGCTCTCTTGGTTACCAAAACTGGAGAGGACAACAACTTTATAGAGCAATGATGCTCTAAGTTGTATGTTCTGGGACGCCCTCTGTACTCCTCTATTTATAGTAGAGGGTAGGGTCAGGATTCCCAGTCTGTGCGGGAGTAGAAGGGTTTGGATTTTCCATGAACTGATTGTGTTGTGGCAGGCGAACCGGTCAGTTCATAACTGAACCAGTCATTTGGGTAGGTGAGCTGATCAGTTCATCCAATGAACTGGTCATTTCACTTCCTAGACATGCCTACAATTGACTTTCCTTATTCATTTCTAATTAATGCAAAAGATTAATTCTTGTCCCATTCGAATTGAACAAGTGAAATGAGGATCTTTTCTCACGAATCGGAAAACTCAACACTTGCTCGTTTGGTCCAAGTGAACCGATTGGTTCACCAGTGTGAACCGGTCGTCTCACTAACCATGAGCCAATCGGTTCACCCAGTGAACCGGTCGGTTGGTGATCCACTTTGTGCAAAACTCAGTCAATGTAGTTCTCAATCAATCTGACACTCTAATCAATTAGTTCAACGCTTAAACTTGATGATTCTGAGTCAAGTCTATTGATTGAATGTTTAATTGAGTACCTAAACACTTTATTAATCAATCTATACATCATTTGTGGATAAACTCATGTTCCATGTTAATCCTATGTGTGTGACCCTATAGGTCCCATTTCACATTGGCAGTGAATGTCCATAACTAACTTATGACTTCACAAGAAAAGAGCGGTACCTAGTCGCACATCAGTGATACCCAAGTCTCAATCAATCTGACACTCTAATCAATTAGTTCAACACTTGAACTTGATGATTCTGATTCAAGTCTATTGATTGAATGTTTAATTGAGTACCTAAACACTTTATTAATCAATCTAAACATCATTTGTGGATAAACTCATGTTCCATGTTAATCCTATGTGTGTGACCCTATAGGTCCCATTTCACGTTGGCAGTGAATGTCCATAACTAACTTAAGACTTCACAAGCAAAGAGAGGTACCTAGTCGCACATCAGTGATACCCAAGTGAAAAGGAAAGTTGGATAACAACTTTAAACCTACAATCTGTTATTGGTGTTATAGTGAATGTATAGTTCCTTTGTCGATTCAATTCGAGGCATGGACTTGTCATCCTCTACAAACATTCAATCTATGTTTCTTGAACTAGAGTGGACTATCTGAGATATATGTAAGCTCCATGTCATACATTGAATAACGTGTGCATGGCCATGCTTTTTTTAGTCTCGCTTATCAAGTGTCGAGGATATCATACTCCCTTAGGAGGTACAAATTCCATATCTATCACTCACAGTCAAAACCCCATGAGTCAAATTCACACAATCATCACCTTTATAACAACCCATATTTTAGGACTGCGTTTGATGATGTCAAAGTGTACCAAATGACATGTGATAAGTGCGGTGATTTTAGGTTTAAGAACCACAGTCACCACTAATACAATAAGAGGTGATCTTGACTAACCAAGTGGTTTCCATGCATCACTCTTATGGTGGGTCTGTATGATACACTGTTCTCAAACATGTATCTGTGTGCTTGGTTTGATATCATATATCATGACTAATGAGATTCTATCATCAACCAACACACACTCTAGTCTTTTGTGTTATTGATGTCTATGGTTATTTCTATAATAACAATTGACTAGGGACAACAGTCAGAATGTACATACTCTTAACATTCGTATGATCTCATTGTTCAAGTCACATACTTGAAGACATACATCATTGAGTATTTTCATTCTCTAGACATCTAACATGTTATACTATTATCTCAAAAATAGTTAAAACATATAGAAGGAAATTGCCTTTATTGTTATCAAATCAAGCATCACATGCCTCATTCATATGGTTGGCTCTTTGGGCATACTATACCAATAGACTCCCACTTGTACTAAGAGCCAATCACCCACAAATCATATTCCAAGTGATCTTAACATGTCCATCATGTTTCTTCTATACAAGTGCTTTTATAGCAGGGGTAAGCAACATTTGCTTCAAGTCAGTATATTGCATGTTTCACATCCCCTCACTGTACGACAAATCGTATGAGATGGAAGTGTCGTAGTATGCTATCTGAAATTCCTTTGCCTAACTAGTAGCTCCATTGTTGTCTCAATATTACTACTGAGTCACCAATGGTCAGAACCTCCCATAAGTTCATCCATATGAACTTCTAGATCCATACAGTATCCTTTACAGTGTCTGTAACACTAAGGTACTTGGCTTCTTATTGTAGAATTAATCAATTGTCTTATGTTTGAAACATTTCCAACTAACAATTCTTATTCCAAGGTCAAACACATTTTTGTCATTTTGGAAGCTTGCATTGGTGTAACTCTTTACACCCAACTCTCCCTTATTACCATAACTAAAGAACTAATCCTTTTAGTACTTCATAAGTGCATAAAGATGTCCTTCATGGTATTCTATTAACTCTTACTAGAGTTTGACATATATCCATGTGTCATGTCCAATACATACAAAATAACTGGATTCCATATCTTCTTGTCATGTCCAACACATACAAGATGATGTGTTCGTATATTCTTGTCATGTCCAATACATAGAAGATAATTAGTTCATATTTTCTTATCATGTCCAATGCATACAAGATAACGAGATGAGTTTATATTTGATAGATCCAATTGTGAATGCATATGGCATCTTTCCATGTGCTCCTTATTCTTCATAAGAATTGGGACACTTTTCTCTTGAGAGACTAGATCCATGGAACATGGACAGGTTTTTTCTCATCATGCTAAATCCTTTCAGCATCTTGATGATGTATGTTCTCTTTCTTAGGTCAAGAATCCCTCTTGATCTATCTCTATAGATCTTGATTCCTATCACATAGGATGCTTCTTTAAAACTTTAGAATATACTTTGTTGCTAGATTTTAATATTTATAGTATAAGGATGTTATTCCCCATCAATATGTAAAATATACATATGCTCCTACTAAATTCTTGTAATCACACATTACTTCTTTATTTTGACTCAAGTCAAACTCTTTGATTATCTTGTAAAATAGAAGATCCCAGTTCTTAGGTGCCCACTTCAATCCAAAGATTGATCTATGTAGCTTCATGGACGTTATTTCCATTAAGCTACAATAGCAGGCATTATCCTGATGGATTTATCCTTGGTAACTGTTGAAAAGATTTCATCGTGTTCAACACCTTGAACTTGTTAGAAACGCTTTGCAACCAAATTACCCTCTGTGTTAGTCTTCTTCTGGAAGACCCAGAAGTACCCTATGTGTTTTTCCCCTTCAAGTGGATCAACCAAGGTCATACTTTGTTGATGTACATGGAGTCCATCTTGGATTTCATGGCTTCAAGTCATATCTCAGTTTTTGGCTCTGATTAGCTACTAGGTAGACTATTTACTCATCATATGGTCAACTCACTGCCTTCTTGTCAATAAAATATCATATATCATTCAAGATCTAGGTGTGTTCTACCAGAACCATGAGTTATGTGTGTTACTTAAGAAACTTTGAGATTCCACAACATTTTTGATGCTCTTTATTCCCATTGTACCTCTTTAATTTTAATGTTTTTCTTATTTGTCTCAAACATTTCAAGTTCTACTTTTCTCTCCCATTGATTCCTTTAGAACTAGGTTCTCCTATAGGAATGCAACCATCCAAAACACCTTTGTTGTTGGATTTGGATATCAAAGTAGTATTCAACAAAATAACATTTAGGTGATTTGTGGACAAAACCTTTTAATAAACATTTTTCTTATTTAGGCCTTCAATTCTAATCTTTATAAAGACATATTAGGACACTTCCCATTCCATATCTCAAATGGTGTCTTTTAAACTAATGGTATATTATTTTAGTGTTAAGCATGCGCCCAAAAGGAAATTTGAAGTTTAGCTGGTATTCACACTCTAACTTATCAAGGTGTGATTCCTTCTTTCTGATACACTTCTCATGATACACTATCATTGTGGTTCAGGTGGAGTCCATCAGGATACATTATCATGATCTTCCAGAACGTTCTCAAACTCTTGGTTCAAAGTATTTACATATCAATCATATCGAAATTTAATACTTATACCAAGTTTGTTATGTACTTAATTTATGATATCCTTGAACACTTTAAGAGATTCATGTATGTATTTTATTAAGTACAAACTACCATATCTACTGAGCTCATCAGTAAATATATTGAAGTACTATTGATTACCTTTAGCATTTATTATAAAAGGTGTATATACATCAATATGTATAATCCTTAATAGAATAATTGTTCTCCCACTAAATCTAGTGAAGAACCTTTGTCATATTGCATAATGAATGAGATTAGCATGTCTCTATTGGTTCAATAACCAAAATGAGTCTAGATAACTATCAAATGGATTTCTAGAAATGCAATTCTCATTTATGCACTACAGATGACTATGCTATAGGCATTCAAGTCTGAGTTATCATGTCATTCATTATATGTGTCACACACATTTGTCTCTTTAACTATCAAGTATAGTTGATGAGACATAGGCATTGCCATCAAAGATCATTTCTTTGAAATGAAACATATATTCATTATACTCTTGTTCATACAAAATGTATGACGATTTCATTGATGGAAGATGTATAATAACAATTCACTAATTTTATTATATGCCCATGAATGTCATATTGTAATTGTAATGGTACAAAATCTTGCTCCGCATAGTTTCTACCTTACTTCTTCTTAGGTCCTGAAGTAGAGATCTTGTCTCTCTTTCATCTTCTTGAGATCCTCTATAAAGAGTTTATTTCCCTTTCCATCTTACTCCTCTCCATATCTTGAGTGATAAAGACTTGGACCTAAGATTGGCTTCAGAACACTTCTTGACCTTGATTTAGTCTATGGACTTCACTCTGATGATCATTATCATAGGTTTTATCATTTCTTCATTCATGATTTGGCATCAATATGCCAAGCACTCTAGACAATGGTTTGGCCAAGTTTCTCAACATTTGATAAACTGGCTATATGATTCACACAACAATTTGTAGAATCATATGTTTGGTCAACTCTTGACCTGTAAGAAATCACAGTTGATCTATATGTACAATCATATTGAGCATATGAGATTATACTTATTCTCCATCTGTCTAATTATACTCAAATATTGCATTGAAGACATTATACCTTTCGCGCTTTACATGATTCTTAAGATGTATAACCATCTCAAGAATGTCCATGCTTCAAGCTATTTATGCAACTCATAATTCATATAGCTCAGTATAAGGTTCTTGATGTCTTAGGAATCATTGGCAGACTTCAAGTAAGCATCCAATTTTATCCTTAGGCGCATTTGGAGTGGTTCTACTGGCTCTGGTCTTTTAAGGACTTTAGAGTTTACACTCACTATTGAGAACACTTCTAAAAGGTCCCAAACCAGATTTAAAGCTTATCATGTTTATGAATTGATTGTAATGATAATGTATTTGTGTTCGTCATTTGGATTCTACAAAAGAATTTTGCAACATTTCAAAACATTTTTTTATTTGTTTGATTTGATAAAGTTGACGGTATTAATTAGGTCTTTAATTAATTATCGCTCCCACTATTTCCATTAAATTGATAACCCTCAACATCAATTTGGAAGATTGCAGCGTACAACCTTCTAGTAAGCCAAGATCCAAAACAATTGAGTAATTACCCGACCAACGCCAGTGTTTATAATCAATTATTAAGGTAGGTAACATTTACCAATTGCATCTTATGCAATTCTTGGATAGATGATATGCACAACTCTTTGCCATAGTTATCTGCATGCCTCTAAGTGCTTAATCTCATTAAGACCACTTAGTTAAGCCTTACCTAAAATCCAACACGATAGTAGTGCACCCCGCTTGGCGGGCCCACACAACTACCATCACACTTCCACGAGATAGATAGTGCACCACACTTGGGATGCCCACTCTTGTCGATCAAGCTTTTCATGTGTGCTGCTTATGGAAAGCATCTAAGACTTAATATTATATTGAGGGGTTTGGTATATATATACATATACATATCCAATCACCACATATATAGTATGTATCATATACATGCTATATCCCACAAGAAAACATGAAAAGCGATAAAGCAATGATTATGGCCATCCTATTTGTAGTTCCTTGAGCCATAAGGAATTATGGTCATCTAGGTCTACATCACATGCAACAACCTGTTGTTGATGAAGATTTGTGCTTGGGCCGTTCCGAGTTGATCAGCTCATCCTATGACTGATCGGCTTGCCTCCTGGCCGGTCGGTTGGTTGTCGCCAACCGATCGTCTGGCACCTCCATACGGTCGGTCTATCGAGTCGTCGTGCTCCTTGTTAGGTCACCAGTTGCTCATGTCGCACCATCAGCTGGTCATCTCAGTCCCTTAACCGCTCATCTGGACGCCCACCGTTCTTTGACATAATAGGAAATAAAACTATCCTACTTTTACATTTTTCTTTGGGAAACCATGAGTTACATTTGGGTGGAGTAAAGGTAGAAGAGAAGGCTCGAGTTATCTTGAGTTATATTTGGAATAGAAGAAAGGATTCGGTATGTAGATCGAGATGCAAACAACCACAACCAACCAAGCACACACATAGTGGTTTATAGGCCATAACTACACTACACATCCACCATCAAAACCATTTTAGGGCGATGTGTATCGATTGCATATATATACCATATCATATATGTATATAGGGATTTGTTGTGTTTAATCGGATATGTACATTAGCCAGTTAAAGTATTCACATCGCATGCAATAAATAAATGGAGAAAAACCAAAAACTAATCATATCGATTAATCCTAAAAACATAGTATGTTGACATGGCTCTGATACCACTGTTGGATTTTGTGGGACAGAACAGGCAGCGAATTTTTTTTTAATCTAACTACAAACCCATAACCAGCAGATCGCATCAATAACTATGCAATAGGAAAGATGGTTTAGTGAGATATACCTGGTCCTGAGGCTTGCTCAGTGACAATACCGCACAACTAGTGTGGCCTTCAACCACCTAGTCTTCGACGATGTCTGTGCAGCTCTTGGTCTTGACCCAGACTGCGGTTGATGATTGTCCTCCTGAGCGGCGGAAATCTCCCATCTCTATAGATAGTCCACATGGACCACGAGGAACTCTAATCGTCTTGATGGACAGACTAGAAAGAGTGGTCCCCTTCTGTAGGCGTACTAGTCACCGACACACTCTCCCACCACCTGTCACTTTTCTACAGTTGTCTTTCCCTCGTTATTCCTCCCTGGATGGGTAGAACTTGCTTGGGCTCTCTCAGTTACCAAAACCAGAGAGGACAACAACTTTGTAGAGCAATTGATGTTCTGAGTTGTGTGTTTTGAGAAGCTCCATGTACCATGTACCATGTTTTGAGGATATGCACGCCGTGTGACTTTCCAGAACATTTCTTTAGCAGTTTGCATTCCAGGTGCACGTCGTGCATCAGTGTGCACGTCGTGCGTTCGTCCTTCTATGCACTTTTGGAAACTCACATGTTGTGCATTTTCTCCGTGCACGCTGTGCATTCTTCTGGCTGAACGATCTGATTTTTCTCTAGAAATGTGCACGCCGTGCAGTCAGCTGTTTGAACGAACCAATCTTTCTCTAGAATAGTGCACATCGTGCGTCTGACTTGCATGTCGTGCATTCTGCTGTTTCAGCTGAAATAACATCTAAATTCAGTTCTTTTTGTGGCAAATCTATAATGCAAGTTATGGAATAAGTGTAATAACAAAAAGATGGCAAAAGTAATATGAAAAGAGACTGAATTATATCAGAATGAACCAAATTTGTGTGTGACGACATGTGAAAAGATGATATATAAATCACACAATAAATCCCCCTAAGCTTGAACTATTGCTTGTCCTCAAGCAAAAAGGAACATGGCTATATTTGAGTAGGAAAAATTAGTTCATGCATGAATGAAATGAAAAGAGAATATGCAATCAGCTCAGTCAACTATGTACTTTGTGCTTGTGTTCATTGTTATCATCTTAAATTTTTCAACATCTTAGATAGATAAATTAAGTTCAGCATGGTTGGTTTCAAATTAAACGAAAAGCTCAACAAGACAACACTAAGTAGAGTTTGGATAATCAAGCCAAATAGTCAGTGCATGTACATTACAAGCTTTCAGCTAGTATGGATATAAGATGATCAAACTGATGTTAACATTAACAAAACTTAGTTGCACACTTTTTCATATGGATATGATGATGAGATTTTGGGTTTCCGACATTCGGCTGCTAATTTAGGCTTATGCTCATGAGGAATGTCGGTTAGGGTGTTGTTTTTACCCTCTTTTGATTTTCATATCACCTAACCATCGTTGCCAGATCGGACTCACACTAGGCTAGCATAATATGTGGGCCATATGTCACCTTTTATTGGGTGAAGATAAACTATTGATTGTGCAACACCAAAGAGTCAGCTAGAATGTTGAAGTTAGCAAGATTTTGATCATTTTTTTGAAAAAATTTCACTGAAAAGTTGATTTGCAAATGGACTAAAAGTTTGGCAAGAATATCCTGTATTATAAAAAGTGTTGCAAGTTAATTATTCCACAATAATTTGAAACCATTACATGTATTAAGTATTCCAATATGTAAAAAATTGAGATATCAAACTACAAATACAAATCACATCAAAGTACATGGGAAAATTAAGCTTCTATTTCATTCAAACATGCTCTTAATTTTTCTCTCTTAAATATAGCCAAAACATATAGAGGACAAGAAAATTTCAGCATGCTAGAGGGGGTTCATTCTTAATAAGATAGTCTCAAATCATATAAATATTGCCATCATGGAAAAGAACATGGATGAAAATGGAAAGATGGAAAAACAACTGACACTACTGACTCGAAAAAGGAAAATGTTGAATGACTAACACTACTGGCTGGTTGTGCCCCCCCCCTAAGCTTGAAATCAGCAGTGTCCTCACTGCTTCAATTAAACTTATGGAGTTCACAACTGGATACATGTCATGAAGAAATCAGAAAAAGGATCTCTACCGCCTCCCTGCTCAGGGAAGAACTGACTGAAGATGTCAGGGATGTCCATCGGCGTGGTGGATGAGTCTGGCTGCTGCTGCTGGTCCTACTGTGGCTGTTGCTGGGGAAAATCATGTTGTGGAACTTATGGAACTGCGGTCTCCTGGAGGGGAGGAGTCTAGAAAGACTGTGGTGCAGGGTAGTGGCCTTGCGAGATGTGCCACACATCCATCCTGTTGACCATGTCGTACATAGTAGTGTATTGTGCACTCAAATGGTCAACTGGGTGTCATACTGCACACCCATCTGGTCAAGGTGGGTGTCAAGGTGATCAAATCTCTACTGCACATAGCTGTAAAGGTGACTCACGTCTGGCATTGTCCAGCTGTACTCTGTTTGAGTACTGGTGGACGGCGGGAGTGGAGTAGGGGCTGCTGGTGTAGGCCCTGGTGTAGAGCTGCTGGCACCCCGAGTGGGTGTCTCCTCGTCAGTCTCTGGCTGTAGTTGTACCTTCCAGGTAGCCTTGTTCTTGATGTCATTCCAAGCAGCATCGGGGATGGTGATGAACTGCTTCTTGGTGATAAAAATATTGAATTTAGACGTGTTGTTCCCACGTCTGGAGATCAGACCACAAGAGATGAGATAGTTGATATCAATAAGGTTCTTCCCTGGTGTAGGTTCTAGGGAACCCACATCTAAACCCAACTGCATTGCAAGTATGCTTAGTAACCCGCCACACATAATGTCACCTGCCTCCCTTTTCTTTTGCTTTTTTGTGTCAAGAAGCTTATTAATAATGTAGTAGCCAGAACTTATTTTCTCATTGTTCACCAAGCACCATAAGAAGAAAAGATCAGTCTTTCCTACTACACCTTGAGTTTCATTTTTGGCAAAAGGTATTGTGCTAAGAAGACGATGAATAACTCGGAAAACTGGATTGTGGATGTTGGAAGCTTGAGCATTCCTTGCTCTATGCACTATTTCGGACGTGAATTCAGACCACAAAGCATCGCTATTGAAAGCGGGAGGATAATCAATGTAACCGCCAAAATTGCATTTAAGCAAAACACAAAACCGCTAAAGATCCATAGAAAATGATTTGTCTAAAAGGAAAAAACTGATTTTCTGATAAGGTTTGCTGCGGTGATGTGGGTCATTCTCAGCCTTGAAAGTAGTGAGAAACTCATAGATAAGGCGGGGATATGTTTTAGTAACTCGGGTGCAGAGGTAGTGTAAACCCAAAAACATTAAATGATCTACTACCTCATTCTTGAAACCCAATTTGTTAAGGGTTTCATTGCACATGTATCGGGAGGGCAAAACATGCCTTGTGATGAGGAACTGGTAGTCGGCGTCCTCCTTGGGTCTGACCCTGAACTGCGTAGAGGGTACAAACGCCGCAGGTGCTGGTGCGGAAGGTTGTGCTTCAGTAGCGGGAGGTGCAGAAGAAGAGGAAGCTATTCCATGGCGTTGGCCTAACTTTTTCTTAATTGGTTCCATTCAATCTGTAATTGGTGCACAATGTGTATAGATGGTGCACGACATGCAACTGTATTATTCGTCTTCTTCAGACAGCTAAACGCATGGCGTGCACCTGCAGATTTGGGGAAGTTTAGAAATCTGCAAAGACGGTTGTGATTTTGGCTAAGGTTGTTGCTGCCGAGCTAGGGATGATGGTGATTGTGGATAGGTGTAGATTTATTGCTGCTTCCGTGTCGTCGGAGAAGAAGAAGGTAGCTGCTACTACTGCTAGTTGTTGCTGGACGGCGATGGTGGCTGCATGGCTGGTGGCTGCTGCACGACTGGTGGTTGCTGCTAGCTTCGTCTGAGAAGAAGGCGTAGCTGCTACTACTGCTAGCTGCTGGACGGAAATGGTGGTTGGCGGCTGGCGGCACGATGGCGTTGCTCCTTCCGAGCTCAGCTTGAAGATGACGGCAGGTAGTGGGATGCCTGCGGAGCGGCTGAGATGGAGAAGGAAACCGGTGCACGGCTGCTACTGAGGATGCACAGTTGCTAAGGAGGAAGAAGGCGTGTGCACGGCTGGCAAAATGGTGTGTGTTTGCTCTGGCTCCGGTGGGCGGTGGCTTGCACGACTCTTAGGGTCGGGGTGCACGACTGCTAGGGTTGGAGTGATTAGGTCGTGCACTCCGGCCCTTTTTGTCTAAACTTTACGAGTAAGTGCACGACATGCGTTTGAACTGCACGTCATGCACTTCTCTAAAGTTTGTTTTTAAAGTTCTCCCTTACGTCCAGGTGCACGGCGTGCGTTGAGGAATGCACGCCATGCAAATTTCTAGAAAGTTCACTAAATTCCATTTCCCAGGTGCACGGCGTGCATTTGGACAATGCACGTTGTGTCAGTTTCCTGAAGATTTACAAAAATTGTCAAAGACCAGGTACACGGCGTGCAGATATAAAATGCACGCCGTGTACGTTTCTAGAGAGTTGCCAAAATTTACATTTCCCAGGTGCACGCCGTGCACATTGATAATGCACGGCGTGTCAGTTTTTAGAAAATTTCCGGATCTTCAAATTTCCAGCTGCACGACGTGCATATTAATAACGCACGCCGTGTGAGTTTCTAGAAAGTTTCCTGTAGATCCTGCATACCAGGTGCACGACGTGCGTTTTGGAAATGCACCGTGTGCATTTCCAGAACATCATCCACTGCATTTTGTACTGAAGTGTACGCTGTGTCTTCAAAAGACACGCCATGCACTTTGTGATTTCTATAGAAAATTTGCATCCAGTCAGCAGTAAACAAAGGCGGATAGAGTGGAAATCAAGTCTAGATTATTACATTCATCCATGACAGGCTTATTAACAAAATTAAAGAGTGTTTTTGACTCGAAAAAACTTAAAATAAATCTATCCTAATGTGGGGTCAACTCCCACGAGGTCCTCCATTTAGAGTCTAGAGTAAGACTTCTTCTAAATCTTCAGGTATCTTGGAGGGAGCAAGAAGCTCCTTTCTCCACTTCTTTCCCGCAAGAGTAGCATTTGCAATGTTGTCCATTGACTTTGAAGGTTCCATCTTTGCCTTGGAGTTCTACAGATCCATATGGAAAAATCTTTAGCACTAGGAATGGGTCGGACCACTTTGATTTCAACTTTCCTGGAAAAAGCTTTAATCTAGAGTTGAATAACAATACTCTATCTCCTTCTTGGAAGTCTTTCCTATGAATTCTTTTATCATGCCAAGCCTTTGTTCTTTCTTTGTACAACTTTGCATTCTCATAGGCATCAAGACGAAGTTCTTCAAGCTCCTGCAACTGTAAAAGATGTTTTTCTCCTACTCTCTTCATATCGAAATTCAAGAACTTAATTGCCCATAAAGCACGGTACTCTAATTCCATTGGAAGGTGACATGCTTTGCCATAGATCAACTTGAATGGATTAATCCCAATGATGGTTTTGTAGGATGTGTGATATGCCCATAGTGCGTCATCTATCTTTAATGCCCAATCTTTCCTTGAACTAGAGACAATCTTTTCAAGAATATTCTTCAGTTGCCTATTTGAAATCTCTACTTGCCTGAATGTTTGGGGGTGGTAGGGTGTAGAGATCTTATGAGTCACACCATACTTGGAGAGAAGATTTTTAAATTGTTTTTCAGCAAAGTGTGTGCCTCCATCAGAAATTACAGCACGTGGAACTCCAAACCGAGGGAAAATAATCTTTTGAAAAAGCTTAATTACAGATTTGGCATCCGGTGCTTGGGTTGGAATGGCTTCAACCCATTTAGACACATATTCACAAGCAATAAGAATGTATTGATACCCGCAGGAAGATGGGAATGGTCCCATGTAGTCCACTCCCCATACATCAAACACCTCAACCTCTAAGGTATAGTTGAGTGGCATGTCGTCGCGTTGGGATATGCCTCCTATCCTTTGACACCTATCACAAGATTTGACGAATAGATTGACATCTTTGAATAATGTGGTCCAATAGAAACCAGCTTGAAGTATTTTTGCAGCAGTCTTTTCTCCTCTAAAATGTCCTCCATAAGGAGAGGCATGGCATTCAGCAATGATGTTTGGTACCTCCTCTTCAACAACACACCTCCAGATTATCCCATCACTTCCGTGCTTGAATAGCAATGGGTCATCCCAGTAATAGAATTTTACATCATGAAAGAATTTCTTCTTTTGTTGATATGTCAAGTCCGGTGGCAGTTGTCCAGTAGCAAGAAAATTAGCGATGTCTGTAAACCATGGTACTGGAGTGGATGACAATGCGTAGAGTTTTTCAATAGGCAAATGATCCTCAATTGGCAATAGGTCTCCAGCCTCCGTGGTCAATCTAGAGAGGTGATCGGCAACACTATTTTTGGTACCTTTCTTGTCTCAGATTTCAAGATCAAACTCTTGCAGGAGTAGTATCCAGCGAATAAGGCGTGGTTTGACATCTTTTTTATTCAGCAAATACTTAATGGAAGCATGATCAGTATATACAATCACCCTTGACCCTACTAAATACTGTCGGAACTTGTCAAATGCATATACAATTGCAAGCATTTCTTTCTCTGTGGTTGTATAGTTGATTTTTGCTTCATCGAGAGTTTTTCTAGCATAATAGATGGCATGGAGTTTCTTGTCTCTCCGTTGTCCCAAAACAGCTCCCACTACATAATCGCTTGCATCACACATTAGTTCAAAAGGAGAATCCCAGTCCGGAGGTTGAATAATTGGGGCTGAAATGAGGGCCTCTTTGAGCTTGGGAAAGGTTGCTTGGCAATCATCATCAAACACAAATTTTGTATCATTTGCAAGTAGGGAACACAACGACTTTGCAATTTTAGAGAAGTCTTTAATGAATCTTGTGTAAAAACCTACATGTCCTAAAAAACTACGAATGTCTTAAACTGAAGATGGAGTAGACATTTTCTCAATTGCTTCGACCTTTGCCCTGTCTGCTTCAATACCCTTGTTAGATACAACATGTCCTAGTACTACACTGGATTGTACCATAAAATGGCATTTCTCCCAGTTTAGCACTAGGTTAACCTTTTTACAGTGGGCTAAGACTAGGGACATGTTCAATAAGCATTGATCAAAAGAGTCACCGTACACGCTAAAGTCATCTATAAAAATCACCATTATATTTTCAATAAAATCAGAGAATATGGCCATCATACACCACTGAAAAGTAGCGGGAGCGTTACAAAGACCAAACGGCATACGGCAATAAGCATATGTTCCATAAGTACAAGTGAAAGTGGTTTTCTCTTGGTCGGGAGGATAGATAGGAATCTAAAAAAATCCGGAATACCCATCAAAGTAACAAAAATAAGAATGCTTGGCAAGACGTTCAAGCATCAAATCAATGAAAGGCAACAGAAAATGATCTTTGCGGGTTGCCTTATTCAAACGCATGTAGTCAATACACATACGCCAGCCGGTAACCATGCGTGTTTGTATTAACTCATCATTTTCTCCTTTAATGACAGTTGCACCCCCTTTTTAGGTACCACGTGAATGGCACCAACCCAGGGGCTGTCACTTATTGGATAGATGATTCCAGCATCAATTAACTTGAAAATTTCTTTCTTTACCACCACAAGCATATTTTGATTTAGGCATCTAGGTGGTTCAACAGTTGGTTTGGCATCATCTTCCATATTTATTCTATGCATACAAATTGAATGATGAATGCCTTTCAAATCTTCTATGGAATAACCAATGATGTCTTTATACAAATGCAATTCGGTAAGCAATTTATTTTCTTGGTCATTGGTTAATTCATTATTTATTATAACAGGATATGTAGAATTTGGGTCAAGAAATGCATACCTTAGCCCAGGTGGAAGGGATTTTAGTTCTACCTTTTTGCCTGTTATACTTTCATCAACTTTATCTTCAACAAGTGGAGCATCTTCATTGATAGCTACTGCTTTTGAAATAGACAGTGCTCCAGAAATTTCAGAATTTTTGAGTTCAGTTACATCATCATCATAGAGATTAACCATCAAATCAACATCATCTTCATTATCATTCTTAATAGGATCAATAATGTCAAGCAAGCATATTTCTTCAACACGTGTGGGTGCTTTCATGGCTTCATAAATAGAAAATTCCATAGCCTCTTCCCCAACACGCAGAGTGAGCTTTCCTTCTCGAACATCAACAAGACATCCGACAGTCCTCAAGAATGGCCTCCCAAAAAGAACGGGGTTGGAAGGAACTTCCGCCATGTCAAGAACAACAAAATCACAGGGTATACAGAATTTCTCGATTTGTACAAGTACATCTTCCACCATACCTTTTGGATATTTAATAGAATGATCAGCTAATTCAATAGCCATCCTTGTGGGTTTCAAATCCCCAAGATCTAGTTCTTGCCATAAGGTAAATGGAATGAGACTAATACTGGCAGTGAGATCTACTAAACCTTTATCAAAAGTGGTGTCATTAATCTTGCAAGGCAGTGTAAATGCTCCCAAATCATCAAGCTTTTGTGGAAGATGATTTTGAATAATAGAACTCACTCGTTCTGAAAGCATCATTGTTTCTACTTGATCAACTTTTCTTATTTTAGTCAAAATGTCCTTAAGGAATTTAGCATAAGAAGTCATCTCAGCAATAACTTCAGCAAAAGGAAGATTTACATGCAATTTGTTGATTATGTCCATAAATTTCCTGAATTTCTGGTCTTCCTTCTTATTGGCTAATCTTTGAGGAAAAGGTGCATTGGCTTTGAAAGAAGGTGGTATTACAGCTTTACCTTTCTCCTTGCTACAATTTGGGGTGTTGGCCTCATCTTCATCAGTTGGCTTCATGTTCTTCTCCTCGGATGGAGAAGGTCTTTCAATCTCAGCTCCTCTTCTTAGGATAATTGCATGAGCTTGTTGCCTTGGGTTCACTTCCAGTTGGCTTGGAAGAGAACCAGATTGTGGAGTCCTTTGTTGATTTAGAGCTTGTTGTTCTATTTTGGTTTTCTAACATCTTGGTGTGGGTAGAAATTCCATCCACCTTTACAGAAAGTTGAGCAATAGCATCTTTTAAAAGGTTGTCATTTCCCTGAAGTTCCTCATTCTGTTGCATTTGTGTAGATATAAATTTTTCCATCATAGCTTCTAGAGAATACCCTTGGGGTTGTTGTGGCTGTTGATAACCCCTTTTGTTGAAACCTGATAGATTTCCTTGACGGTTAGCATGTTGTTGTTGTTGTCCTTGTTGGAAGTTTTGAGTGTTTCTTACATTCCGGTAAGAGAAATTAGGATGGTCTCTCCATCTGGGATTGTATTGGTTGGAATAAGGATTGTATTGTTTATTTCCTTGCATCCCAACTACATTAACTTGTTTAAAGTTTCCTTCCATTGCATTAGGGGCAAAACATGAAGAAGAAGTATGTCCTGCATTACCACAAGCTTCACATGTTGCTTCAGTAGATTGAATTGCCAAAGTGGTCATCTTCTCAAATTTCTGTGTAAGCACATCTAGTTTTGCAGCAATAAGATCAACATCATCAATAGTGTGTTTTCCTCCTTGTTTTCCGATTGAAGAGCTTGTTGTAGAGGTTGATTTTTCTCCTCTATCTCCTCCCCATTGGCAGTGATTTAGTGATATATCTTCAATAATATCATAAGCCTCTCTGTAAGACTTGGTCGTTAATGCACCGCCAGCTGTGGCATCTAAAGTCAATCGGGTATTGTAAAATAGTCCATTATAGAAAGTTTGAAGCAGAAGCCAGTTTGTCAAACCATGGTGCGGGCAAAGGCGTTGAAGATCCTTGAACCGTTCCCATGTATCATATAGGGTTTCTCCTTCACTCTGAGAGAAATTGGTGAGCTGGTTCCTCAAATGGGCAGTCTTGCTTGGCGGAAAGTACTTTGCAAGGAAAGCATTAAGGAGTTGATCCCAACTTTTAATTGACTTCTTGGGAAGAGACAAAATCCACACCTTGGCTCTATCTCTTAAGGTGAAGGGAAATAACATGAGTCTAATTCCATCAACAAATACCTTATTAATCTTGAAAGTATTCAGATATTCCAGGAATTCAGCAACATGAAGACTTGGGTCTTCATTGGTTGTACCTCCAAAACGATTCTGCTATATCATTTGCATCATAGAAGGAGAAATTGAAAAGTTATTTTCTTCTACAACAAGCAAGTCAATGGATACACAGATGTTTGTGGCAACTGGCATCGTGAAGTCTTTTAAAGGACGATCGTCTTCCATGGCTGAAATGCTTGGTGTAGCTACTGCAGAAGATGAAGAAGACAGTGGTGGTGATGATGGCGGTGGTGACGGTGGAATACCTCCCAATAGTTATTTTTCCACTCTTCTTGTTCTTCTCAAACTTGAAAGAGTTCACTCTATTTCAAGGTCTAACAAAGTGGATGTTTGAAGACCTCGTTGTGAGTGACGCATACAACCTAAAAAATAACAAGAGAAATTAAGAACACAACTAAGAGGTATATGGAAACTTGAAAATTATGAGTGATGATATAGTCTTGAATACTAATTAGTACTTATTACTCCAATCAAATTATCGTAGCTCCCCGGCAACGGCGCCAAAAACTTATTGGTTGTTTACACTAACGAGTTTCAATCCAAACAAAGGATAGTTTACTCAACTTAACCAAACTCCGCAAGTATACGGAGGTAGTATAGTCGAGGTCGAATATAAGGAGCTTAGTTAACTTAATCGAGCGCAATAGTACTAAAGTTCAACAATCTAGATCGGTTTTAAAGAGTAGAGAAGGTTTGTCTAAAATCATAAATTTTGGAAATTAACAGCAGAAAATTCAGATTTTAACTAGCAAGCCAGAACTACAAAAAGAAGTTCGATTTCATAATTATTAGGAATCTTGGACATTAGGATTTCATTCGCATATCATAGCAATCAAGGGAACACAATAATTTCAACATACATAAGTTCTTGTTTCAAGGAAAGATTGTGTTACACTTCACCTCCCGGTGTAAGCGCAACGATCACAACTTAAAACAACACTCTCGTGTGTGAATTTCGTTTGAGATCACAAACTGTTCCTCAACTCATTCCTCTCTACTCTCGTAGAAAAGGAATAATTGCCAAGAAGAGAACCTCCATACATTCCTACTTATCTTCTCAGATCAAGCAAGAAAGTAGAAAACATGCACATAAAGTGGCCAGCAAAACATGCAAGAAAGGAGTAAACCGGTACTTTCATGGTTAAGAAATAAGAAGCATAGTATTTGGTATGAAATTACTTGTTCCATACATGCTATGACATGGGAACTACTCTCCCATGCCCAAGAAAAGGAGTCTACTCATCCATAATGATGTACAGTAGATTTGTTGCAGAAATTTCAGTTCTAAACATGGTTTAGAAGGGAAAATGCAAAGAGAACTAAAGATGTAACCACAAGAAGGAAGAATTCTGGCTTGAGGATGAAATTCCCCTTCTTTAGCTGCTCCAAGATGAACTAACTCCTTTCCCAAGAAGCTGCTCGGAGTTGGGGAAGCTTGGTTGCACCTTGAAGAAGACAATGGAGAAGTAGAGAAGAAGAAATGGTCTCCTTATGCAAGAAACCACCTTGGATCCCTCCAAATCACCCTCCTCTACTCTCCTCTGTCTCTGGGACAAGAGAAAATCTTCAAATGACCGAATATAACCGTCCCTTGCCTTCCCTTTTTGTTTTAAAATCAAATTCTGAATTTTCATATTTCTGAAACTGCCAGGTGCACGACGTGCATTTTGGGTGCGCGTTGTGCACCTGCAGTACAGTTTGCATCGGGATGATATGTGCACGGCGTGCGCTAAGGATATGCACGCCGTGCGACTTTTCAGAACATTTCTTTAGCAGTTTGTGTTCCAAGTGCACGTCGTGCATCGATGTGCACGTCGTGCGTTCATCCTTCTGTGCACTTCTGGAAACTCGCACGATGTGCGTTTTCTCCGTGCACGCCGTGCATTCTTCTGGCTGAACGATCTGATTTTTCTCTGGAAATGTGCACGTCGTGCGTCTGTCTTGCACGCCGTGCAGTCAGCTGTTTGAATGAACCAATCTTTCTCTGGAATGGTGCACGTCGTGCGTCTGACTTGCACGCTGTGCATTCTGCTGTTTCAGCTGAAATAACATCCGAATTCAGTTCTTTTTGTGGCAAATCTGCAATGCAAGTTATGGAATAAGTGGAATAACAAAAAGATGGCAAAAGTAATATGAAAAGAGACTGAATTATATCAGAATGAACCAAATTTGTGTGTGATAACATGTGAAAAGATGATATATAAATCACACAACATACCCCTCTATTTATAGTAGAGGGTAGGGTCAGGGTTTCCAGTCCGTGCGGGAGTAAAAGGGTCTAGATTTTCCACGAACTGATTGTGTTGCGGCAGGCAAACCGGTCAGTTCAAAACTAAACCGGTTGTTTGGGTAGCTGAGCCGATCGGTTCACCCAGTGAATCAATCATTTCACTTCCCAGACATGTCTGCAATTGACTTTCTTTATTTTTTTCTAATTAATGCAAAAGATTAATTCTTGTCCCAATTGAATTGAACAAGTGAAACTAGGATCTTTTCTCATGAATCGGGAAACCCAACACTTTCTCGTTTGGTTCAAGTGAACAGATCGGTTCACCATTGTGAACCGATCGGTTCACCATTGTGAACCGAACGGTTCACCAATGTGAACCGGTCATCTCACTAATCATGAGTTGATCGGTTCAACTAGTGAACCGGTTAATTGGTGATCCAGTTTGTACAGAACTCAGTCAATGCAGTTCTCAATCAATCTGACACTCTAATCAATTGGTTCAACACTTGAACTTGATGATTCTGAGTCAATACTATTGAGTCAAGACTATTGACTTTCCTTATTTTTTTCTAATTAATGCAAAAGATTAATTCTTGTCCCAATTGAATTGAACAAGTGAAACTAGGATCTTTTCTCATGAATCGGGAAACCCAACACTTTCTCGTTTGGTTCAAGTGAACCGATCGGTTCACCATTGTGAACCGATCGGTTCACCAATGTGAACCGGTCATCTCACTAATCATGAGTTGATTGGTTCAACTAGTGAACCGGTTAATTGGTGATCCAGTTTGTACAGAACTCAGTCAATGCAGTTCTCAATCAATCTGACACTCTAATCAATTGGTTCAACACTTGAACTTGATGATTCTGAGTCAAGACTATTGATTGAATGTTTGATTGATACCTAAACACTTTAGTAATCAATCTAAACATCATTCATGGATAAAATCCTCTTCCAGGTGAATCCTATGTGTGTGGCCTTATAGGTCCCATTTCACATTGGCAGTGAATGTCCATAACTAACTTATGACTTCACAAGTAAAGAGAGGTACTTAGTCGCACATCAATGCTACCCAAGTGAAAGGAAAGTTGGAGAAAAACTTTCAACCTACAATCTGTTATTTGTGTTATAGTGAATGTATAGTTCCTTTGTCGCTGATATCCGGATTGAACTCGAGGCATGGACTTGTCATCCTCTACAAATGTTCAATCCATGTTTTTTGAACTAGAGAAAACTATCTGAGATATCTATAAGCTCAATGTCATACATTGACTCACATGTGCATGGCCATGCTTTTCTCAGTCTCGCTTATCAAGTGGACAGGATATCATAATCCCTTAGGAGGGACAAATTCCATATCTATCACTCACAGTCAAAACCCCATGTGTCAAAGTCACCCAATCATCACCTTTATAATAGCCCATATTTTAGGACTACGTTTGATGATGTCAAAGTGTACCCAACAACATGTGATGAATGCCGTAATTTTAGGTTTAAGAGCCACAGTCACCACCAATACAATAAGAGATGATCCTGACTAACCAAGTGTGGTTTCCATGCATCACTCTTATGGTGGGTCTGTCTGATACACTGTTCTCTAACATGTATCTATGTGCTTCGTTTGATATCATAAATCATGACTGATGAGATTCTGTCATCAACTAACACACACTCTAGTCTTTTGTGTTATTGATGTCTATGGTTATTTCCACAATAACAACTTACTAGGGATGATAGTTAGAATGTACATACTCTTAACATTCATATGATCTCATTGTTCAAGTCACATACTTGAAGACATACATCATTGAGTATTGTCACTCTCTAGACATCTAACATGTTATACTAGTATCTCAAAAATAGTTAAAACGTATAGACGGAAAATGCCTTTATTACTATTAAATCAAGTATCACATGCCTCATTGCAATCATCATATGATTGGCTCTCTGGGCATACTATACCAACACAAACTTTGTCGTATTAGAGAAGAAAAAGAGGGGAAATTGAGCTCTACGACCATCAAGCAAAGGGCTCATGACCCCATAACAATTTTCCTAAGTTCCTAAAAGGGTTCTCTTCACTTTTAAGAAACCTCTTAGGATCCCCCTCCTTTCTTGCCCCACGTCTGCACTCTATAGGGGAAAACCTAGGTTTATGGGTCCTTTCTTCTCTCTGTGTAGGTGTTGGTTTGCCCCAAATGGGGAATTCTTCGAGAGATCCAAGCCTGTAAGAGCTAACTGATCTCCCTGTATGTTGATCAAGATCCTATTATCCCAAATCCATGACACCAACGAGACCTGGTCTATAAGTGTATTGACCACTCTATGAGAAATCGAGGTCGAAGCCAAAAAAATAATCTACTCAGATACTAATCTACAACTTTCAAGACTCCATGAAACCTCTCATACAATTTGAATGAATAACATTGGTTGAATAGAAAATGCTATGAGAAAAGGCTATGCAACTAGGAAAAACCAAAAGGAATATCACACAAATCTATATCTCAACATACATCAAATATTGTAGATACCTAGGTTCATAGGCATCATTTAATTAATTTTCTTCTTTATTTAAAACCTCAATAGCAATCCATAGGAAATATATTTGACCCTAAAAAAAATTCCAAGATTCCTCATAGTGTAGTACACCATATATACAAATTTGGTACCCATACCTTATTGTTTGTCCCCACAGGTAAGATACTCATGTGTGGTACATGTGTATGGGTATTTAACTTTAAAATATACATTTCAGCAAGGAGTGGCTCAAGTGGTCAAGCACGACGTCCCCTCATGAAGGGATCGTCATAGTTGTCGCCTTGTTATTTACCACCCTCTGGACATTCGGCCTCCGCTACAGTTTGGGGGAAGGGGAGAAAATCTTTTCTTCTAACCCAAAAAATTAAAAATGTACATGAGTTGACCTCAAACATTATAAATACAAGTTCAACTTACTTTAGTTGACCATATCACACCTCAAGGTCCATCATGAAATTATTTGAATCCATATATACTTAAACTTATGTATATGAGCACTCAACATTGACGGATAACTTGTATTAACCATCATCATGTACGTAAATGGACATGGATGATAAACGAGAGAACTCCCATATTGGATAGATTTATCTTAACTAAAACCTAAAACACATATAGAAAAAGATGATGTGGCTGAGATGAAGAGTCTTAGAGATGGCCTAAAGCCACTAGAACTTCTCCCCCAATCCTCGTAGTGGATGAAACTATTCTAGCTAGGATAACCCGTCATCCACATGGAAGAAGCGGAGTGATAAAGGATCATCACATAAACCTAAACGCCATGTTACTCTTTATGTAACCTTTTCTCATTGGCATCTGACATTAAAATTTCTACTTCAGCATTACTAATTTAGTAAGAAGTAATCTTTGTCCGACTGACTGCTAGTAGTGGTCCATTAAAAAGCGGTTGCCACACACTAAGGAATGGCTAGTGTGATAGAAGAAATCCATATCTATGATCCCATTCACAAGCTGAGATTTATCCATGTTTTTCCCACCTTCAACTATTCCGCAACATGCTTTTGAGAAAAGTATATTTTAAGTTTCAAAAATGTAAGTGGTGATTCTGTTCGTCTTGTCTATTGGAGTATTCGAACTACATCCTCCTGGTTAAGGTAAACAGATTTTACAACTAGGATGCAATAACATGCTTCTTATAAATAATTTCTTTTAATATAAAAATATGCGCATCTCAAAGAGATTTGGAAAACCGTGTGTGAGATATTGTTGTTCTACCTTATGGTGACCTTATTACTGATAGCCTTCATTTTTTTACTAAATAAAACACTCATCTAATCTTCATTTGTTGACTAAGAACATATGAACGTCCTCTATATATTAGAATGCAAACAATCCCTTGTCTTATAACTTCACTTAGAAGCGAACTTCATTAAAAAAAAAACTTCTGGCGAACAATGTATGAATCGTGATTTGGTCATATGGTGAACCCAAGTGTAAACAAATTCATGAATATCCATTTGTTGGACCTAGTTATTCTTCACCTATCAAGGGAAACCTATGTTGAAGTCTAATGAGATGTCGTTAATATTGTATGCAAATGAAAGTGAGAGTCTACTTAATTTTGATTTGCTAATTTTATATCAATGTGAATCAAATAAATTAATAGAGATAACTGGCATGTGTGTTGAAGAGACTGATTGTAATTTTCCAATAGAAAAGATTTGTATGTTGTATATATCTATTTGTTGTTTCATCTTTTAATTGTACATGCAGTTGCCCATATTAGATTGCAAGCGCCAATTTTGTTCGGCTGAAAGTCAATAGAGTACGTTAATTTTCCATGTGTTTTGTAAAATTCTTTGCTTGGTTGTACGTCACTGTAAACTGATGGTGAAAACCAAATTGACAATTGTGGCCATTTTGCACGACAGAATTAGGAAAATGAGTTGAGTTGTGCTCATTTTGGGTGCTGATGGTTTCCCTCATCCAGAATGAGTTTGCATTCGTTGCTCATGGTTTGGAAAGGAGCATACACCATGCATCATCTTTCTACATGTGTAGATGCATTAAGAATACTAGTTTGGAATATATTTCATTGACATGTGGCATTAATCCGGTATGGGGTGTATGCTATGAGAATACCTCCAACAGAATAAAAACGTACCAGTTCTCTGAGTTTTGAAAATATCCAACCAAATTGACAGCCAACGTCGTCGCGTGTCCTGTTTTTTCTTTTTAATTTCATGAGATGTGTTGCAATTGCCTAAAACCAAACAAGCCCCAAATCTACACTTTGGCTCTGTACTGCATGAAATAATATTCTAATCAATTCGGGACACCGTTGTTTGTTTTCTTTTCCAGTAGCGAAAAAGACCATCTTCAACCGGTCAAGACCTATTGCACACAGAAAAAATGGACGAGATCCTCAAAAAGGTCATATTCACTGCTGTGAGGAGCACTGTACTCCACTCCGTGGGAATCCCCGACGGCTTCTTGCTGGTAGATCTTTATGATCTCTACGAAACTGTCAGCGCTGCCATGGGTTTTAAAGACGGCCTTGAAGTTGCTGCTGAAGTGGTCCAAACTGCCAATGAAGTTAATCATAATGTTCAAGCCGCTGCTGAGATGGCCCAAAATGCCATAACAGTTAATGATAAAGTTCAAGCCGCTATTGAATTAGCTCAAGCTGCGAAAGATGCGAAAAACAAGGCCCAAGCTGTTGCTGACTTGGCCCAAGCCGTTCTAGAAGTTAATCTGGAGGTTCAAGCTATAGCTGAGGTATCTGAAGCTGCACAAGAATATAAAGATCAGGCCCTATTTGTATTAGGAAAGATGGAGGCAGGCCTAGAGGTTATGACCGAGATAAGTGAAGCTGCTCAGGAAGTGAAAGATAACACCGTTGAGTTGGCTCAAGCTGCCAAAGATTCTATAAACGAGGTCCAAGTTTCTGCTGAGTTGGCCCAAGCCGTTCTACAAGTAAATGAGGAGGTCCAAGCTATAGTTGAAGTATCTCAAGATGCACAAGTACCTATAGATCAGGCTCTATCTGTGTTAGAACACCTTGAGCCAGGCCTTGAGATTATGACTGAGATGAGCGAAGCTGCTCAGGAAGTAAAAGATAACGTGTATACCCTGGTTGAACCGATGCAAGGTGTTGCTAACCAAGTTCAAGAAGTTGAGAATCTATTGATGAGTAATATCTCTCCGGAAAATGTCCTTGATAGTTTTGAACCGAATGTGATAACTACTCCAGCTCAACGGCGCAAAAAACGGAAGGATAAGACTCAGGCTAATAAACCTGGTAAAGGGAAGAAAAGTAATAAACCCTTAAAACAGATCCGTACCGACGAACCTGCTAAAAAGACCAAAAAGAAGGAAGGCTTGCTTAAAACTGTTACCGATAAAGTTAAAATCAAGAAGAAAAAGAGAAACAACACAATGAAGAAGGCATCAATGGAGATGAAGGATGTCAAAAACTCCAATGGGCACGAGGCCATGGAAGATATAGATGGAAAGACACATGACAGTGAACTCGAGAAAAAGCAAAAGGATGGAAATCGAGCATTGAAGTGTGCAGCGATGGACTTGGAGGATGCAAAAGATGCAACAGTTGATGGTGCATCTAGTGTTGTTGTTGATAAACCTAAGAAGAATAAGAAGAAAAATAATAATGCAAGCAAGAAAACAATTAACTTGGTGGATGCAGGTAATCCTAAAGGGAATGACTTTGTGGATGGTGGAGTAGCTAAGACCATTGTACAAAAAGCTAATCCCATGGAGAAGGGAAGAAAAAAATGTGTAACAATGAAGGATTCATTTCACGTGGCGAATGAAGAAGATCACGAAGGAAATGATTATGTGGATAAAAAAGTAGCTGATGTAACTGCCAATAAACCTCAATGTGGGAGGAAAGGAAATGGGGCTGAAAGGATGGTTTTGGCAAATTTAGAGAATGCATATGACCTCAAAGACAACAAATGTACCAAAAATATTGTAGGTATGACCACTACAAACAAATATGAGAAAATGGAGGTGAAGAAGAATAGTTTTGTGAGGATGACCTCGATCAAAATAGAAGATGATAAAGACTCAAATGGAAATTTCTTGATGGACAACTCAATATCTAACTCCATGTCAAAGAAGTCTAAAAAGAAAGTAAACAATAAAAAGGGCACCACAATAGGGGCACTGGTTGTAAAAGGAAACGTTAATGACTCCCAAGTAAATACATTCAAAGATGATGTTGTAGCCAATGACAGAGCCAACAAACCTGAGAAGATAACAAGTAGAAAGAAAAAACACATAGTTGAGGAAGCATCAATATATTCCAAAAATTCAAATGGGAATGAACATGAAAATAAACATATGAAGACTGTGATAGGCAAGACCATTTCCAAAAAAATTGAGAAAAAGGAAAAGAAAAAAAAGAGCGACGGTAGAAACATAATGGTCGACTCAGAAGGTGTTGAAGATTCCAATGGAAATGGATCAATGGATAATTCGGTAGCTAATGCCAATTCTGACAAATTTGTGAAGGAGAACAACAACAAGAGAACCAAAAGGACAGACACAGTGGGACAAAAAGATGTGTTTGACTCCCATAACAATGCACCCAAAGATGAAACCACTATTAATACTCATACCAATAAATTACACAAGACAATACAGAAGAAGAAGAAATGTGTCACTAAGGGTGCATTGGTAGACGACTTGAGTTGTAACGAACTCAAAAACATTGATGTTGATTATAATTTAGCTAATGCCAGTACAAGTGAGCATATGAAGAAGGTCAAGGGAAAGAAAATGGTAAACAACAAGGAATCCAGGGTCAAATATGACCCTGAATAAAGGAACGACTTCATAATTCAATGCACATCCATCTTGTAAATAACACTAAGAGGCTTGAAAGAGAAAGAAAAATAATGGAATGATACAAGTATGTGATGAGGATGTATTTCATACTTTATGTTCAATGGGTTCTTGGAAATGTGGAACTTTTGTATCAATTATGTGTCATTTTTATCTATTTATGATCCCATTGCAAAACGGGTTATCATCACATTCTATGATTTCATAATACGCTACTTATTAAACATGATGTATTTGATAATTCTTACATTTTTAATATCGTTATTTATGTAACAAAATTACGTGTGGTCTTAGCATTAATGATACTAGCATTTTACAAGTAAGTAGGGAAAAATCATAGACAAACAATGTCAAATGATTTTATTACTTGATTATAGTATTCTTATGTCTTGTATAATAATTTTAGTTTGTCTAAAATTGATAATTATAATAAACTATGTAAATAGTTCTTTTATTGCAAATGAGAAAGTGTACATGAATGAAGATGTATGTGATAACCTGGATTTTTTTTCTCTCATTTAATTTACGAACATCTTGACTCATTAAGTGATCTAATATACTAAATAACCTCCCTCTCCATCAACTTAATGACATGTAGTCACCTTATGCTCCATTGATGAGTTGGATTTGGTTAAGCATCACTTTATACTTGTATTTGACTCTAATTTGAGTTTTGAACCAAGTGGCATGCTTATTATGTATCATCAACTTGTAACCATAATTTAACACATACAATGAAGTCTCCTTGATGTCAAATATGTGTCATGTTGTAGAGGACTCAATTACTAATTCAACAGTCCAAACATCACAATCGGAGCCATAAATCACAAGATATGTCTATGTATATATCTCCTTTAAATGCATGATTTTATTATGTTTGAGCCTTAGTGGGCCTCTTTGGGCACGCGGCCCAATAAGGGGAGGCACCCCCTTTTCCCTTGCCAACTCATAAATCCACATGTTTGTGTTTGTTTCGATCAATTGTGGCCCTTGGATCATATTCCACGGATCCACACTCTCTAATCTGATGGTTGGGAGGCCATCCCCTACCTCTGTCCATACTGCTATAGAAGTAGCATTAGGGGCAGTCAATAACACCTCTTCTAGATGCTTTTTGATGAAATTCTCTTACCAAAATGCATACAAATTCATTCTTGATCTTTCCCCCCTTAATTTCCCTCTTTCTCATGCCCTCGATCTCCCTCTTAATCTCCTTTTCTTCTCCTTCAAGCCATGGCACTACCATTACTGGCCCTATTGGGAGTTCTTGCCCTAGCACACCACAACACCAGCTGAGGGTAGAGATGGAATCGTGGTGCCCTATCAATGCTAGGCAGCTACTTTTGGGGCCTAGATCAGGGGGATAGCACCCTCTTTCCCCACCTCCCAATGAAGAAGCAACCTAGCTGTTGCGAGCAGCTGCCCCAAGCTGCCTAGAGCAGCAAGGCTCCAACACATGGTGGCGAGCGGCCAACAACTGTGATGTTGTAATGATTCTAGACCTTGAGAGTTAGAGAGCAGTGGGGAGGGGGAGAGCTAGCGAATCACTAGGTGGCATGTTCCTGTGCATACCCATCACATGTGGATAGTTGGAGGAAGATGTGGATGTGACTCCACACCATTGGATCAACATCAAACAGTCCAGATTCATCACAAAATAAAATGATAATGAAATGTAACACTCTAAATTTCTAAACCCAATAGTTTCAATGCACTTTTTGAAAAATACATATGTTTCTCATCCTTTGGATAGATATGGCATATAATATATGCTTTTTTATCCTCTCAACATGATCTATTTTTTGGGTCTAGTTTTGGAGCCCAAATCGCTTATCGTTTTGTTGTTCATCCAAAAACGTTTACTTTAAAACTTTTGAAGATGTTTAATGCTACTAAGTGCTCAACTTTGTTTCTTTTGTACCAAGATATGATTGTATCACTAAATCAGTATACTTCACTTCACTTTTGACATGATTGATGCCTTGGAACCTTTATTTGTACCCAAGATGATCATCTTGACCTAAAATTCACTCCTTTATGTGCATGGATGATGTAACTTGATCAAGTTGAAACCTTAGCCTTTCTTGATATCATATAATCACCTAACTTCAAAATCTGTAGTCTATATTATACTATGTGCTATGTTTGACTATGGTCTTATTCTATGGTTGCCATTAGTAGCCCATATGATTTGAAGACCTAGTATGCCCTAAAATGTGATGTTGAGTACTTATACATTTGGAACTTTAACCCTACAAAAAAGTGATCTAAATGTTCAACCATGTATGTTTTCTTTCATATCAGATCCTTTTATGAATCGGGACACTAAATTTCTTTTAATGCACTCTTGTAGTCTTTGGTTTCATATGGCCCACATGTGACACCTACCATACTCTAAATGAGCATGTTAATCTTTGGAACTTTAATCTTGTAAGGATGATGCTCTAAAGATATACATGATATATTAAAGACTTCAAATCAGTAGACTCAACATACTTATAGCACTAAATACCAACTTGATCTATCATATGCTCTCAATGCTTCTATGACTTGAAAATGTGACCTGCATTGCATGAAATGAATCTAAGATGGCTAGTTATGATCTAGCATGGTTAAACCATGATGATAAACTAATCTCATGATTCCTTATTTACCAGTTTACACTTTATCTCTATCTAGTGTCACTCTTAATGTGGATGGTGCACCTAGATCCATGGCCAACGTTTATGCTTGGATTATTTTTAGTACTTACATGCATGATTGAATTTTGGAAACTATGTTCGGTCTATTTGAAACCTAGATCTAGGTGAACATTCACATTACATATATGGTGTTTACATTAACAAAACACTCTTGATCTAAGACCCTCTATTTTTCCTTTTTTATTTTAGGTCCCCAATGGAGTGGACCTACTCTAGAATCTACTCATGGATCATAAATTATACTATACTCATAAGGTATCCTTAATCTCTTGACCCTACTATGATATTGGCTTGTTTGTATGTATGCTCATATGAATGCTTGGCTAGATAAATACTTGTTTGAGCTACTATCCCTACAAATACTATTTTCATGTTGATTGTACTATGTTGGAAAATCTTGAACATAATTTAGACAAATCTATTATATACCCCGGTGCACTTTCTTGAAGCTTTAGGGTAAGGACACCAGGTCGGGCATCTTACTTGATAAGGTGGACCATTATGATACAAGGGTTACCTCTTGGTGATGACCTTGAGGGTCCTTACGGATAGGGTAGCTAATGTTGAGAAAGTCTAAAAGCCTACGATTGATATAATGGATAAAGAAACCTAAAACATGACTTGTATAAAAAAATATTCGTGAAGTGTTTTTGCCTTTTTTCTAGTTCTTACTTATTATGATGTTTCATAGCCAAGAAACTTTTATATTACTCTTAAACTATGGTTATATGTTTTTCATAGCGTAGTCAATACACTCACATTGATATATTTTTTTATGAAATTTATAGTTTCCAAATGAAGATCCGTTGCACTCAAGACTCTAAGCTCTAGAATGAATCACCAATGGGTATGCTTAAATATAGAAATGGTTACCTATCTCTTAACTCTTGTTTTAGTTATATCTTGTTGTTACTACTTTTACATATATACTATCTTTGTGAAATATTTGTGCCATTCTACGGACAGGCGTCCAAGTGCACTCGCTTTTGTCTTTGTAGCCATCAAGAGTGTGGACTTAGGGTAAAAAATAGTACTGTGACAATGTAATTATTTCATCATTCAGTTAACCTATTTAAATAGATAACTCACAAATAAAAATTTTGTTTGAACTAAAATTTGCAATGGAACTCTTTACAAATAGAAATCTAATATCGTAAGAGATACGACTTTGTTTAACCATGTGAAAATAAATCCAGACCCTCATTGGAATTAGAGAAAAATCAAGAGGAGAGAAAGATGATAACACTGATCTTTATTCTATATTTTTCTAGGCTATTGGAAAACTCAAAAATGGTATGACAGTTGATGGATTTCATATAAGGATAATAAGTAACTAAAGTTTTGTGAATTTGATTAAGTGTTGCATCATTGTATTACTTATACCTATCTCAAGTACTTACATACTTTCTATAATTATTTCTTTAAACTAAATATTATGTATATCAGGAACATATGAATTTAAGAAGTATCAATTGCACTTACTTTATACCTAGAATCTATATTACAATACAGTTTATTTCTAATGCAATGACATCCTTGGGTTGAAAAAAATAAATTTTTGATGCATGGTAGATCTTCAAAATGCATAATTATATGTATATAGTAAACTATCAATTATATAAAGACAACAAGTCATTTGGATCTTAGTTAGGACCCTAGGGAGGAAAGAAATTCATTATATTTTGTTATATTTATATTAGGAACGAAATGCATTTTTGAGTGACTTATTGGTCAATAGAATTTAGATCAAACTCTTAGTTCAAAAGACATGGTGTTTGATAATTAAACTTTTAGTTCAACTAGGAGATTATCAATAGTGTTATTTTATTCCAAGATAACTCCGGCAAGAACTATCAGTTTGACTATGTGGTATGTCAATGATCCTTAGTTTATTATGTTAGGAGTCAAAATGATATTTGTTGATTTCCTAACTACTGATCCACATGCACTATGTATTTAGATGAACTTCAGTCAAAGTCGAAGTTCTCCCAAAGTAGTCTTGGTTGAATTACAAGTTTGACTACGCCCCTTAAACAAATGCACAATTGTTCTCATAAACATGTTTTTGACTTGAATCAACTAACCTAGAGATCAAGGATGCTCCTTTAGTTTAATTGTAACACATTTATATATACAAAACATATTTTATTAGTATGAGAGACACTTGAGGCTTGGGAAATATTTTGAAAAGATTCATTTGTGTTTCATACCATAGAGATTTATTAATGCTTAGGATATAATCTAATCTTATAGATAATTATTTCCTAGTTATTTTAAGAAGCCCATTCAACAAATCCATTAGACTTAATTATATTCTTCTTATTTCAATCTTTTACTTTGTTGCGGACATCTTCCAGAGGTTCTTAAAGGTGAGTGAAGTAGAAATTTTCCTAGCAGCAAGTTGGTGATCCTCCTCTGCCCAGAAAAGATGACAACAAAATGTGATCTTCCACCGGTCACATATAAAAGAATATAGCAAGGTGGTTTTCCATCAACATTTTGAATGAAAAACTGGTGTATTCTGTAACACCCTAACTTTTTTATATATATCTAATCCTAAATTAAAAAATCATAATATCAATTCCAAATTCTTAAAGATTCATATAGAACCTATTGAAATGTGGAGCCCCAACTATAATTTTTAAATCATTTGTACTGAATTCAAGAATAATTTTTACATTATTAAACTTTATTGAAACTCAATTTCATCAAATTTAACCCTAATTAGAAAATTCATGATCCATTAGGGATAAAGTGAAATTGACCTTTTTAATAACAATATTTTTTGGCCTGACAATTTTCGTGTGAACTTAAAGAGATGATATAGAGATTTCCTCAAATTGTCAACCTCTAAATATTTTTATATGCTCTTGGATAATTAAACTAAGATTTAACTTAGAAAGAAGATAACATATAGTATGGAGTCTCAACACTAAAAGTCAACTTTATTTGCGTAACCCTCGTACCAAAATTAGGTAACACGCCTATTTTTATTGGGCTTGGACTCTCTTGGATGCCCCAATTTGAATGAGGAAGAAAATAAACTAATTATTTAAGGATTTCTAAATAAACCTAATCCTAATATAATTGCACCTTGGTCCAAGAAGTCTAATATATGCCACACGACATGAGTGGGAGCCACTCTGGGTCGGACTCAATCTGTGCCATTCTATGAGATTCACCTCTCCTGTCTGATGCCTAGTTTCCTGAGGACTAAACCCTAAGCTATCTTCTAGCTCTCCTACCAATGATTCCTAGTACTAGATGAACTCCCCAAAATATGGGCCTCGCTTTTCTAAGCCTTTCCATCCTATATTTGATAGGGATTCAAGTTTTAGAATCCCAAGTCAAAGGGGATTGCTCTCTCTCTCTCTCCCTTGTTTCAATCTCCGACATGAAGACACCACAATAGACTCTCCACTATATATAACCCCCCTTTTTACCACCTATGGGATTTGAGAGGCACACATACACCCTCGTTTCACCCAGTGTGACTCCCTCTCATCCCAACCACGAGATCACATTGCCTTTGGCAACCTTATTCATTGATGCATCACGTCAGACTATCGGTACGAAAAACAAAGCCATGAATTGACCAAGATACCGCATGTGAAGCTTTCTTAGCCTACGTTTATAGTCAAAACAAGGTATGTCGAGTTTCCCCTCTTTTTGGACTCGTGATTTTTTATCTAAAATTTCGAATCTTGCTCATGTTTTGGGATCTCTTCCTCATGTATTTCATCTCCCTCACCTTCTTAAAGGTGCTACTTGATCCTCCATAGGTTTAACTGTTTCCTGTTCACTCTTCCCCAGTCTCCCTATCTCAAGCAATTCCTGCCTCCATGGCAAAGAAAGCTCTTTAAGCCTCAAGACATCTTTGTGTTTGTCGTTTGGGCTTTCCAGACTCATAAGGGAATGAGGAATCCTCTAGCAATCTTAGGTTTTGCCAACTTTGCATTTGAATCGTGTTTTTCATCTTGGATTCTCATTGTTATTCGCTAATCTGGGTAGAGCAATCCCAGTCATCTATTCATGATTTTTCCCCTATTCATTTGATCGTGGTATTCATCTCTCGTGGGAAAAGTCAAGATTTTAGTGACTTTTGTTGGTTTCCAATTGCGTGATGCGTAGGAAGGCCACAGTGCCACCTTAGCACTGTGTGATTAGGCCAATTGGATAAAGGGAACTTGTGTGGATAATCTGATTCATTGATTCTATAAGGGTTTTTTTATTGGTCAATAATTCAAAATACCATAACGAATTAATAATACATCGAAAAATGATGTAAAAATATTCATTGGAAAGGTTTTCAAAAAAGAACAATACTATGGTGGTTTTGAGTCCCTTTTCGGATCTAGATTGTCTTGATTAATTCAAGATCCATGAAACCCTAAAATTAGGTTGGATAATTATTATTAATGCATGTAAATTAATTTAACAGGGTAATTAAGGTTTCCTCAACATCAAGAGACTATTAGGAGTTATTGGACAACTACTTTTCCTATCCCTTGTGCTATTTGTGATGAGATTGAGCGGTTGTGTCGAAATTTTATATGGGGCAAGACTGAGAGTAGGAATCCCATTCATTTGGTTGAATGGAGTGAGGTTGTAAAGCCTAAACAGGAAGGTGGGTTAGGAATAAGATGCATTAGAGATGTTATCAAAATTGTTGTTCTCTTGAATGGATGGGATATAGCCAGGAAAAAATATAGTATCTGGATTAAATGGGTTCATGAAAAGTATTTACATAAGCATTCCTTTTGGTCTCTTCCTATAAACGATTCCTTCTCTTGGTTTTTCAGAAGAATCCTTGCAGAGAGGGTATGTCTGAGAAAGTTTGTTACTTTTGTCATTGGTGATGGTAATTGCACTGCTATATGGTTTGACCCATGGGTTTATAACTCAAAAATCCTTGTTGAGGTCCTAGGTTGACAAAGTGTTATTCAACTTGATTTTCGAAGTGATGCCAAATTAAGTTGTCTCATCAGAAATGGCAAGTGGTTTCTTGAGAGTTTGAGGCTCCACAACAAATTAGTGGATCTTCTTAACTTATTCCTAGCCCCAAGAATTGTAGTGATGGTATCCTATTCGATGGGAAGTCTGAAGTGAACTTCAGAGCTATTTGGGATTGTCTTATGCCCAAGAAGGAGTCGATTCCATTTTTGCAATGGCTTTGGAGCAACAGAAGTCCCTGTGTTTTTAAAGTTTTAGGCTGGAAGATCGGGCACCGAAGACTTCCTACCTCCTTTTTTGTTAAGCATACTGGAATCATCATGGAGTCTATGTGTTTCTTGTGCATGAGAGAGGAAGAGGAGATGGAACACGTTTTGTTCAATTGTGCTTATTCTATGGACATCTGGAAAAGGGCCAATGAGCATATAAGCTTTTAGATTCCAGGTTCTATCAAGGATGTGTGCAAGATTAAAGGCAGGAAGATTCATTTTCTATGCCTTTGCATATTCTGCTGGGTTTGGAAGGAGAGGAATGACCAAGTTCATAGGGGAGTTTCTAAGGATGTTTTTCAGCTTTGTAAGCTCATCCTTAACGATTTTGATCTATTCCTAAATAGTTAATTGGGTGCTCTTGTATTTTTTGTATATATTTTCTTCTCCTTTTTTATGCTTGAAAGTACACTTAGGGAAGGTTTTTTTCTTAAGTTGGTACTTCCTTCTTGTACATTCTTAAAATTACAAAAATAGCTATAGATGAGCTAGGTTCACCAAAAAGAAGACCATTAGGAGTGGCTCCAATCTCTGTCAGTGGTTTATGCACTTTGAACATTATTATCAGATGTTTATATGCTAATGCATAATGTACTTGTTATTATGTGAATGTATTATTCATTCTATGGTTTTGTTGACTAAAGTTCAAAGTTAATGGATAAATGAAATTTGTTTTATTTTTTTTTCAAGAATCATAATATCACATCATATTCATGTTTAAGAGCAAGAGTAAAGAGTATTCAAGAGTAAAGAGTAAAGATAATGAATGAATCTTATATAAGATCCTCGTCATGGCCTTTCCTAGCATACATTGTACTTCGGTACAAATCATGGCTTTTCCTAGCATACAATGTACTTCGGTACAAATCATGGGCTTTCTTAGCATACATAGCACTTTGATGCAATTCAAGAGGCACTTCGGTGCAAAATTTGAGGATTCTTAAATAAGTTAGATAAAAGACAATGATAAAATGCAAAATTTATGTTCATGATGTTAGATGTTTTTATTTCAAAGTATATGTTATTTTAGTTTTATAATATTTTCAATTCTACTTATGAACAATTGTATGCATGGTTGGGGGTGATATGCCCGTAGGGAAGGAGCAACGTTAAGGATAGAGCTATCTAAGGACCACCTGAAGAAGGAGCTCCAGGACATATGAGACCAGACCGGGTGGGGTGCCAACAATCAATATATTAGATTTTCCTTGATGTTTATGAGACATGTTTTTTAGTTTAGAGTGTGAGTTTTATGTTTTGAGTTTGAGATGTGACAAATTGCACAATGTATCATGTGTTGGTTTATCAAACTTTATTTTTATGCAATGATTATCATGTTTGTGACATTCCCAATAATATTATGTTTCCTCTCAATGAATTATATGTTTTAGAAAAATTGGGATGTTACAATGTGGTATCAGAGCTAAAAAAAGTTGACCACCAAGCTTTTCTCATGATTCCTTAGGTAGCATTTACATCCCTCCCTTGAAAAAAGGGCATGTGTATATTAGGAAAGAAGTAAAGGATATATGGAATGTGTAGTCCTAGAAATAGTATAGAATGAACAAGTCATGAGGTCTAAATTTGAACATAGGTATTAGTGGTAGGAGTCTATCTATTGTGGATCCTTTGTATTAACTCCATCATAGCTAGTGATATGTCCTCTCTTATCCTCAATAGTGATGGCCAAATAATTGAGAATTTTAGAGGATATGTCAAGAGCAAAAAGACTTATTATGCATATGTTCTTCTTCTTGTTAGCATATGTGGTATGGGACATGCATCCTACCAAGATATTGAGCATTAGTGTAATGAGTTCACACGCCATTAAAACTGTGTCTGTCCAACACAAATCCAGAGGTGCCGCTAAGAAATTGGTACAAAAGACCTAAATTGAGTAGCCCATAAACCTAATGCAGGTGGAGAGTAGAGATTCATTCAAATTACCTTACTCCTATAAGTTGATCAAGACATAAGGATGATGCTAACCCAAAACGAATGGTGGTTGATTATTGATGATTATGAACTAATATAAGGAAAATAAGTTGTAAGGATCAATTGAGAAAATTATTGTGGGGTAAACTAAGGAAATTGATTCTGAGGAATAGATTGAGCTTATTGATAGTTAGGCCATGATTTGATCATACTCTTTGATATTGGATTGGTAAACCCTATGTACAAGATTTATCTAAACTTTAGGTGAGCCTTAAACATAAAAAACTAACACTTTTTTTGGCAAATTAAGATGATTTTCATGTTAAGGGTAATGAAAATCGTAAGGTGGGTAGACAAGTAGAATTTTGAGGAAGAAATTCATTTAAGGTGGGTAGAATTGTAAAACCCTAACTTTTTATATATCTAATCCTAAGTTAAAAACCCTAATTTCAATTTCTTGATTATTCATATAGAACCTATTGAATCTTGGAGCCCCAACTATAATTTTTAAATCATTTGTACTAAATTCAGGGATAAATGTTTACACTATTAAACTTAATTGAAACTCAATATATAAACTTTAAACCTAATTAGCAAATTAGTGATATATTATGCATAAAGTGAAATTGACCATTTTCATAAAAATATTTTGACCTAACAATTTTTATGTGAAGTTGAAGAGATGATACATATTTTTCCTCAAAATATCAACCTCAATATTTTTAGATGCTCTTGGATAATTGAACTAGGATTTAACTTAGAAAGGAGATAACATATAGTAGGGAGTCTCAACACTGAAAGCCAACTTGATGTTCATAATCCTTGTACCAAAATTAGGTAATACACCTATTTTTATTGGGTTTGAACTCTCTTTTATGCCCTAATTTGAATGAAGAAGAAAATAAACCAATTGTTTAAGGTTTTTAAACAAACCTAATCCTAATTTAGATGGAGTTTGGTCTAGGAAGTCTAATATTTGTCACGCAACATGAGTGGAAGGCCCACCAGACTCAGATCTGTGCTGCTCCACAAGAGTCGCCTCTCTTGCTTGACGCCTGGTTTCCTGAGGACTCAGCCCTGAGTTCTCTTCTAGCTCTCCAACCAATGAGTTAGTACAAGATGAACTCCCCAAAGATGCACCTCACTTTTTTATCCTTTCCATCCAAGATTTGATAGGGATTCAAGATCTAGAATCCCAAGTCAAATGGGATTGCTCTCTCTCTCTCTCTCCTATTTCAATCTCTAGTAAGAAGCCACATAGCCACATACTTTCACTAGTACATAACCGACATTTAGTGTCGGTTATTTAAGGCCTTTAGTGTCAGTTTCTAAGCGACACCTATGTGGGCGACGCTAAAATCCCAGCCGTTACGCGTCGGTTCAAAAACTGATGCCAAAACCCTTTGCGCGCCAGCAGGGCACTATCAGTGTCGGTTATTAGGTAAGAAACCGACGCCATATACCTTCGTGCCACAGAAGGGCGCCATTTTGGGAACTATCAGCGTCGGTTATTAAATAAGAACCGACGTCATATAAACCCCAACACAGCCGTGCTGGCCAACACGGCAGTGGTGTCAGGTTCGCTGCCACGACCATGCACTCCCAACACGGCCGTGCTGGCCAGCACGACCGTGGTGTCTGGTCCGCCGCCACGGCCGTGCTGGCCAGCACGGCCGTAGTGTTAAGGAAATAGACGTCGGTTACTATTAGAAACCAACACTGTAACGATGTGGCGTCAGTTTTATACAAATAACCGACGCCTATTTTTTGTTTTTTTCTGTCAGTCTGCAGACCTGCTGTATGGCTGATCGCAGGATGAGAAACCTGCAGTTCAGTTATGAACTGCAGGTTTTACGACATCCATTGATATCATCCAACAACAGGCCACAAACCTGCAAAATTAACAACAAAAATATTCACACATTTAGCAATGCAACCTGCAGTTCCATTTGATTTTCACACATTTAGAAACATTCATGTAGCTAGCAATCTGTAGTTCCATTCATTTTCACATTCACACATATAGAAACATTCATACAGCAACCAACAGTTTCATTCATTTTCACTCAGACACATGTAGAAACATCCAGACATGTAGAAACATCCACACATATATTATAATTCATAAATTCATTTACAAAATATCATTCTTTAGTCATTATTCACTATCAACATCCCAATTATATCTTAAATCCCCCACTACTTGTATGGTTGTTGCCCATTCTTCTCTTACTTCATTTAATTCTCCCGTCGTATAGGGAGCATGTACATCTGGTAAGGTCGTTCCTGTAGTGTGGTCAGTTTTAAACACCTGTAAAGAGAATGATGTATATATATAATTAATGAGCTATAAATAAGATTGATATATTTCATATTATATATCTAATGAGACTATATAATACCTCAGCAATACAATCGATGTCCATTGCGGCATATTTGATAATCATGTGCATAAATCGCATCACATAGTATCCACATGCCCATCCATTGTCTTGTGTAGCACACTATAAATTCAAACATACAAAATATTAAAAAATACAACTAATTAAGCATTGTTCACATAAATAATATATACATATATTGCAGTCGGGAACTTACTTTCACGTTCTTCCAAATTATTAGCTGGTTCTTTTTCGTGGGGACCTTTCCTCCAGCCTTTTTGAACTCATCAAAACTCCTACATGTTAATGTAACATAGTACATTGCATAATTAAATAGTAATGTAATAACATATGTTAACGGATATGAAAATGAAATATTTCTCACCGGAATAATGCCATTTTCATTATGTGTCCATATTTTGTATTCAATTTACTCCCCTTAGGATCTAGATAATAGACAGTGAACGTCTCAGGGACAATAACCAGTAACTCCCAATGCATACCACTAGAGGTAAAAAAGTTAAAAATTAATAACTCAAAATCCATAATAAAAATGTAATTTTCTTAAGTCCAAATTATAATAAGCAAAGTAAACTTACTCTACATTGAATGGAGCCATTATCATCGTCTTCTTATTGTGAGCAAAAATTGTAAAAGCCTCACAGCAGTATTGTTGAACTGACGGAGGGTCTTTAGCTACTAGACTAATTAAAGATGGAATCAAAAATCCTACATGTTCGAATGCAAAATCTGCACATATCTTGTCTAAGTAGCTGTAAAATATGTATTAATTACACATGCATTAATAAATAAGAAACCAGATCACCAGATCCTACACATCACCTTATCCATAGCTCTATCACAGATGTATTTAGCCAATCATATCAAAACAACTCCAAAATATCTTGTATATAATAGTTTGCTTTCGTATGATTGACCTGCAACATCTGAATCTATAGAAACAGTTATAGGGCAATTTATATCATGTTCGCCTAACCATATTGCCATACCCCTACAGTTAGGACCTAACAGGATAGGTAGGTCCTGTGGAACCCAACTGGGTAATGTAGGAGGTGGAAGTGGAGGCCTAGATGTTGTGGGTGTCTTCTTTTTAACATGTATATATATAATAATTTCAGATCAACTGACATCATATACACACACTAACAATTTAATGTAATGTAAATTTACCATACAATTTCAGTAAAGATGACATCCGCTTTTAGCCACAATATCACTCCGCCTTCTGCCTCACCAAGCGTTTCACAATCTGGGTGGGCATATGGCAATGGAAGATCCATCCACTTGGAGAATATATGTATCAGGCTCACACGAATCCAACCAGCTGGTAATGGAGACCGGTGAAATATATCCCCTGGTAGGGATGGGTAAGCCGACGCCTCTGCAATGACATATTCATTAACTTTTAGACGGCATGGCTTCAACCCCTACAAATTTTTGTGTAAAGAATGTTATATACATATATACATATCACCTTTTTTTTAAACGACTACAATTTCATATATACATATCATCTTGACTTAAAAAAATAGTTACTATGTCATAAAAATACTTACAGCAGATTTGCTAGGTGGTGGGTCTACAGGATTACTCCCAACCTCTGCAGTAGGAGTAGAGCCTGCAGTAGGAGACACCATAGGTACTGTCTGGTAAGTGACAGTCTGAGATGCCTGCCACTTTTTTATTGCTTCTTCGAGTTTCCTATCAAATAGCTTATCTACCTATACATGGATAAAAGAAATGTCAAATTCTAATTATTGAATTCTCTTTTACAGTAACATCTACAAGGAAAAAATATGTTACATCTTCTTGTGAAAGTCTCACTTTTGGGACATGTTTGCGCTGGGATGGCCCAAAAAAAGCTTTGATGCCCACACCAGTGCCTGCAGCCCTAACACATCCAGGATGCTCTGGGTTACCCAGAGCAACTGTCAATTCATCCCTTGTGCCCTCAGGGATGAACTTGCCTTGTTTCCTCAGCTCGTGCAGCTCCCTCTAATCGCCAAAACAAAAATTTGTAATTAAGTAAACACCACAAATAATCAATATTCGAATGATTGCTGTAAGAGTTGTATTTTACCATTTTTGCAGCCGCCTCAGCAGTTGCAGGCTTCCTTATTTCTCCCTTCTTATTTTGCCTCCCAGCTATCCAGATATCATGGCGAGGCAGAGGTGTGCTACCTATAGTGGAGGACTCCTGAGTAGCAGTAGACTGAGCAGTAGCCTTAGACTGTAGTCTTTGGCGAATGACTGCATACCCCTTTGGACCCATTGTGTGGTCATGCACATTCAGTGCACGCCTTGATCTTTGTGCCTCACTGAGGGCCTAGTTAGTATGCACATTAATGATTAGGTTAGTAACAGTAAATGTTAATCTTGAATAGGTGAATACAACATATATTAATGAGATTGGGACTGACGCCTAATACCTTGAATTCATCTGTTTGTCTTGAAGCAACAAATGCGTCCCATTCTTCTTTGTCCAGGAAGTTCCACTGTTCAGTGGTTGTCTTCTTCCTCTTGTCAGCTTCTTTTATGTATTCTCGGGTGAGATTTGTCCTATAGTTCCTTAGGACTCTCCCACAGCATTGCATCACGCATTTACGATGCAGCTTTTCATCCAATTCAAATATACTCTGCAAATTAGAATTGCTATTAACTAGTATCCAAAAACTTAGTAATCTTCAAAATAGAATTGCAAATTAATAATAACTCACGCATAAATCCTTCCATATTACGTATTTCTTCTCCTTAGAAACTTTATGCCAAGAATCTATCTTACAACCGCAATGGCTACGAGTAATGTCACGCCCCAATCTCACATTAACCACAAACCACGAGATTAAGACGCGACAGGATGGGATTTACACATAAGCCAATCACTCTTCACTTTTTAAAACCTTTTAAAGATATTAATAGGAAAATCCGATTTATACTGTAAAATGAAACTAAACAAACTGCGGAAGCATCTTTATTAAACTGACTCGCAAGATAAACAGAGTCTACAGCAATTTACATTTATCCGACATACAATAAAGCATAACAGAATATTTACATCTTTAAAGACATTCTCTCTCTCACTCACACCTTGTCCCGAGGATCGAGGGGAATGGACTAAGAGACCTCTAACTTCTAACTACGAACCTTCTATCGACTAGGCGTAAGGATAAATCGATCCTTCTGATTTCCTGCTGCTGATGATAACCTGAAAATGTTTTGAGTAGAGGTATGAGCCTACTCGCTCAGTGAATAGTATTTCACTTAGCTATCAATAAACAACTCATCAGGTTTATAAATTGAAATTAACATAAATGCAAAACTAAGCAAGGCAATTCTAAATACATAACGAATATATAGTTAATAACCACATTCTAAATCATCAACAGGTAATTCAGGTAAATGAACAGTTATATAAATTTACTGTGAACCTACATGATTATTTATTCATTTTATTATTATGCCCTAAATATATGCAGTGTACTCTGCATATAAAGATCCGCAACAAGTTCATGCTACGGTCCCACCGTACAAGACTTAGCGACACACCCGGGAAATGCTAAGTCTGACTGCCAGCCCTGTTCTGCTACAGGACCCCTGGCTCTCCGGCCAGAAACACAGGCTCTACGGCCTCAAGGCACTACTATGAGTGCTCTAGACCCCTCTAGTTTGAGTACGCAAACATAGAGAGTCCACAGGGTTACCACCAGAATTACTCAACCGGTTGGTGTTGGATAACCCTCCTTTCCCAGTGCCACCGAAATTACTCAATCGGTTGGTGTTGGACACTGTACCTCAAACCTCGTGCCACCAGAATTACTCAACCGGTTGATGTTGGACACGAGTTTCACCCCTAATTTGCAGACACCTGTTAGGGGTTCTACGGTGTTAGGGCATCTAGGTCTATACTTAATTAACAATTAAACATTTAAACAAGAATATCACATTTCATTCATTTTGCACGATCTAAACATCACAAAAGCACATATATATATTTATCATAAATAAACATGATTCAGAATCATTCATCCAGTTTCAATGCTAAACATCTATATTTGAAATCAGTAAATACATTGCAACAATAGAACAGAAGATTGCATCATTTTCACTAAGCATATTAAGTAATTCAAATCCAATGAATCTAATATACTCTATTTTGCATACTACACTGTTTAAAGGTTATACCAATTGATTCAAAAGCAATTAAGCATTTAAATTGAGTTAAATACTGATTTCTAAATGAACTACTACTCACCCACTTCGGTGTGTTCGTATACACCGAAAAACGTCCACAACCACGCCTAATTTTTCCCTTTACAGCAGAGTGCACGCCGTGCACCTGGGCTGCACGCCGTGCACCTGGGCAGAAACTCGTTCTGCATATCTGTAACTTTGCACGCCGTGCACCTGCACAGAAACGGAAATCTAATTGTAGACGAACTCGATTTAGCACCTAATTAAGGATATAAGCTACAGATTCTAGATTTGGGATCTCAATCGAAAGCCAAAACTACCTTTCTTTGGTGTCTCATACGTCCAAGGCCGGATTCGGGCATTCGTTGGGTCTTCTTCAACCTTTGGTATTGCTTGGAATTAAGCCTGCTACACCCAGCAGGTGCTTCACGCACGACAGGTTGAAGACAAGCTCGATTAATGGCCGAATCATGGCTGTTGGCTACGGAACTTTGTTCCATCATCATGGCCGAGCTTCAAGGCACCAACTGGAGGTGATAGCCGCGCCTAGAATGGCCTTTGGCCAGCGCCGTAGCTGCCTCTTGCTGGGGCGCCGCCCAGCAGGTTGGTAGCCGTAGGGCGCCACTAAGGCATGGAGAACGAGGAAGGAGAGAAGGAAAGGAGTGGGCGGAGGTAGAGGAAGAAGGTGGCGCTGCTAGAAACGAAGCTAAGGCTCAAAATCGCCCAGCCTCTCCTCCGCTGCAAGTCTCGGACGGGCACTGGGTTTGGGGCGCCGCTTTTGCGGTTCCCTGTTCTATCGGGAGAAAGAAGAAGAAGGGGCAAGGGTCGGTTCGCGGAGGGGGCCGACACGCAATTTACCCAGTGAAAATCCAAAACTATATCTAGGTCCCTGAACACTCAGATGCCCATATCTTTTAGCTCGGAAGTCGGTTTCGGGTGATTTTTCTTGCAAACTCTCAAGCACGAGATTCTCTATCATCCCAGGGCATAAAATCATGTTGACTAGCTTATCACATCAGGTCAAAACACTTAATTGCAACATTGGGTATTCAACTCAACCTAATTAACTAATTAATCAACATTGATATCATTAGTCGCCTTAGGTGATTCAAACTCAACTATTGATTCATACATTAACTTATTTTGATTATCCATGATATTTAGTTTGATACTCAACACTAATTGTGGTGTTTTACAAAATTCGAGGTATTTATTGACTAACTCTGATATGGGTCGTAACAAGTAACATACCCAAGATATGAAATAAATGAATTGCGATTCACACCAGATGCATTTCCTGCATTATCAAAATCCACAACAAGTTTGGGTCCATTTCCCTTTTGCGCTATTAACTTCTTCATCATAGTGATTCCCCTTCTCCTGTCAACTTTCTGGTGTTGCTGATCAAGTGCCTCAAGTGCTTCAGATGGTACATGTGCATCATCAACCTAAAATTTGACAAAATAAACACATTTACAAGATATAACTATAAATGGACATATAGATATAAATATATGATATATTTTAAAAACTTACATTGTGAGGCGGCACATTTATGTCCTTACCCTCACGATAATCATCAGCACGGTCATCAGGAGAATGCTCAGCCATCTGAAAATTCACATTCACATTGTAAAGTTCACATTATAAAGTAATTCACATTGTAAAGTAATTCACATTATAAAGTAATTCACATTGTAAAGTTCACATTCACATTATAAAGTAATTTACATTGTAAAGTTCACATTCAGAAAAATAAAACATATAAAAAATATAAACATGCCTCTAATATTGCGATTTTTTTATCAATTAACAATCCTTCATTGTGATCTCCGCGCACATACAAGTCATCATTAGCTTCAATATTTGCTGGTGTTGGCAACCCAACTGAGAATGGACTGGAGTCATCATACTTATCATAGTACTGTTCTTCATCTATAGGATCTTCAATGAACTGTCTTTTACCATGAAGAACGACCGACCATTTATCATTTGCAGGATCATCGATATAAAATACTTGTTTCGCATGTGATGCCAATATGAATGGTTCATCCTTCTCGCCAATCTTTTCAAAGTTCACTAAAGTGAAACCCAATTCATCCACTATAACTCATTTGGTGTTATCAACCCAATTACAAATGGGGAAATGCTACTGAAATTTTCTTGAAAACCCAATACACATTATACACTTACATCCAAAGTGAGATTAGGTGTTCAAGAACAGACCCAAACCGGGGACTATCTAAGATTTACTCCTAATGAGTAAATCTTAGATGGGTTTCAAGGCTAATGAGTACATATCCACTACATGTATTTGCTCACTTACATTGCATCACTCACAATTAGAGCATTATTAAATAATAAATCAAGAATTCAATAGTTTCAAACATGCAATAATTCACAATTAGAGCGATAAGATTCACTTTGTACAAACATACATGGCATAATTCAGGCACAATAGCAGGTGTGGTCATTGACCCGATTCAAAAATATAAGAATAATTTTAGAAGAGTAATGTAGCACAACATTATAGGCTATCCGATTATAATTGAGCAATATAGCACAAAATCAACCAACATGGCTGTGCCAACCTGCGATTTCACACACCTCGGCAGAGGAAGAAGAGGAGGAAGAAGAGCAGAGCAGGTACCTTCGGCGGCATTGGCGGGGAGAGTAGCAGCAACGAGCAACAGGAGTAGGAGAGCAGGCCGCCGGAGCAAGATAGAAGGTCACCGGAGAAGGAGAGAAGGCCGCCGGAGCTGGGGTAGAGGGAAAGCGGCGGCGGAGGTGGGCAGAGGACCACCCAAGTGAGCGGAGCAACGCGCGGCCGGAGGAGAAATCACTGGAAATCGCCAAACCCTGGAGTAGCAGCTGCGCGAGACAATGAATGAAATAGAGAAAGAGGAAGAGTCAGGCTCGTGGGTGTTGTTAAGTTATCAATCGGCGTCGGTTATTAAAAACAACCGACACTTAAACCTAAAGGTGTCGGTTCTACAAACCAACTGACACCTATTCTTAACGATAGTCGTCGGTTTTTACTAGAAACCAACCGACGTCTATCTACATACGCCGATTAAAAAAATTGTTCTCGATTAATGACCATAGTCGTCGGTTTCTTTCTAAAACCGATGCTCATAGGGGTGTGAAAATTTTCCCGAGAAAATGCGCGAAAACCCATAAGCGTCGGTTCTTGTATTACAACCGACGACCAAAATGTTCCCAATTTTTGTATCACGAATAACTTTTCGTCGTCGGTTTTTTAGTAAATAACCGACGCCAGATGTCAAATTTTGGAGGTAATTTTTTTCACGCGAAATTTGGGATTTGGCGGTTAATTTTAGGAATCGGTTGTTTATTCTAGAACTGACGCTAAATAGAAAGTGATACCCGTGTTTGGCCACTCCTCTCCGATATATGTCGGTTTGTGTTTTAAACCGACGTTGTAGGTTTTAGGTGTCGGTTCTTCGTTAATAACCGACGACTGGAAAGTGACTTCATAAGCCATTTCTGTAGTAGTGGATCTCCTCTATATATAACCCCCCTTTTTACCACCTACAAGATTTGAGAGGCACAAGTACACCCTAGTTTCAACTTGTGTGACTCCCTCTCGGCCCAACCATTAGGTCGTGTTGCCTTTAGAAACCTTGTTCATCGGCTCATCACGTCATACTGCCGGGATGAAAAAAAAGTTGTGAATTGACTGAGATACCTCATGTGAAGCTTTCTTGGCCTTATTTCTACTCAAAACAAGGTATGTTGAGTTTTCCTCTATTTGGACTCATTAATTATGTTCTAAAATTATCGGCTACCGCTTGTGTTCTGGGCCCTCTTCCTCAAGTATTTCATCTCCCTCACCTTCATCAAGGTGCTACTTGGTCCTCCACATGTTTAGCTATTTCCTATTTTGTCTTCCCCAGTCTCCCTACCTCAAGAAATTCCTGCCTCCATGGAGGAGAAAGCTCTTTCAGCCTTAGGGCATCTTTGTGTTTGTTGTTTGGTCTTGCCAGGCTTAGAAGGGGATGAGGAACCTTCTGGTGATCTTATGTTTTGCCAACTTTGAGTCTAAATTGTGTTTTTCACCTTGTATTCTCGTTGTTCTTTGCTGATCTGGGAAGAATACTCCCAACCACAGGTTCCTGATTTTTCCATTGGTCATTTGATTGTGGTATTCAACTCTCCTAGGCAAAGTCGAGATTTTCGTGCCTTTTGTTGGTTTCAAATCATGTGATGCATAGGATGTCCATGGTGCGACCTTGGTGGTGCGCGATTGGGCTAACTACCTAAAGGGCGCTTGTGTGGATAACTGGGTCATTGATATTGTAAGGGTTTTTTGAATTGGTCAATGATTCAAAATACCATAACTAGTTAATTGTACAATAGAAAATTATGTAAAATTATTTTTTGGAAAGGTTTTCAAAAATGGATGAATAATATGATGGTTTTGAGTCTCTCTTCAGATCCAAATCTTCTTTATTAATTCATGAGCCATGAAACCCTAAAATTAGGTTAGAAAATGGTTATTAGTGTATGTCAATCAATTTAACATGGTAATTAGGGTTTCCTCAACATCAAGAGGTCATTAGGAGTTTTTGCAATATATGTAAGTGGTCCATGCACTTTGAACGTTATTATTGGATGTTTATATGCTATTATGGATAATGTACATGTTATTATGTGAATGTGTTATTCATGCTATGGTTTTGTGGATTAAAATTATGAGTTAATGGATAAATGAAATCCTTTTTACTTTTTATCTTCAAGAATCATAATATCACATCATATTCATTTTTAAGAGAAAGGGTAAAGAGTATTCAAAAGTAAAGAGTAAAGATAATTAAAGATTCTTATATAAGATTCTCGTGATGGGCTTTCCTAGAATACAGTGTACTTTGGTACAAATCATGGGTTTTTCTAGCACACAATGTACTTTGGTACAAATCATAGGCTTTCCTAGCATACAGAGCACTTCGGTGCAATTCCAGAGGCACTTCAATGCAAAGTTGAGGATTCTTTTATAAGTTAGATAAAAGATAATGATAAAATACAAAGTTCATGTTCATGATGCTCGATGTTTTTCTTTCAAAGTAAATGTTATTTCAATTTTATAATATGTTCGATTCCACTTACAAATTGTTTATTCATGGTTGGGGACATGATTCCCACAGGAAAGGAGCAACATCAAGGATAGAGCTATTTGAGGACCAACTAAAGAAGGATCTCAAGGACATCTGATACTAGACCAGACTTGGGTAGTTGAATCATTCCATTTGAGATCATTTTATTTGAAGCCTCAAGTCCTGGGATGTAACAAAGCCTCTTCTCCTAATAATCTACCTTAATGAGGAATACTACATATTGGAATATGAAAATCATCTTGTGGTATGCAAGTGTTGTGGTTGAGTCATCCATGTAGATACAGAGTCGTGATGACCCCAATTTTAAAAAACTGAAATGGTAGTTGTAGTTCTCATTTGGTATAACCCAAGTTGGAGTGACTTGTATTTTGAAAATGGCACCCATAAATATGCCATTGAAGGATTGATGATAGTTATTCATATCCACGGGATGATTAATAGTAGTTAATAGTTGATTTTCAATATGTATGAAATTAAGTATCCAAATTCAATGTATATGTATTCATATGACTGAATTATAAACCCTGGGATGCAGAAGTATCATACTAACTGTATTGTACTTCTTTCATAAAAACTTGATGACTAATTGGTATCTATTCCAGGTATTCACACATTTATTTATGTGGACATTTAAAGAATTATGTTTAGTGAACATATGATGGAGTTTTTGTGTCAGACATGGTTGAATGATAGATTACATGTTGAGGAACTGTTGGCTAAAACTATGTATCTTTTACATTGTCCATGTGAGATATATTGATGTTTAAAATTATATTAGATGACTAATGATTAATTAATCTTATACCTAAGTTGATGCCAAATAACCTTGTCACATGGACTTTTCCTTGACCTGGATGTGTGGAAAATTGTTATTCTTTGAACCAGGAAGGTTGGGATACTACCAGATCATCCCTCACCTCTGAGAATTGAGGAGCAAAAAACCTTTGAGGTGTTGGCTGGATACAATGAAAGTGGGGTGATCACATGGTATGCAGATCACATAATCGTAATTTGCACAACAACCCTAGAATACAGACCCCTCATTCTTGTAGAATGGTACCACAAAAAGGATGAGCGAGCCACCTTCTCCTTTCTGATCTCCACTATAGAATGCAAATTGAATGAGTAGAGAGGAGGGTCCAGTAGAAAATCCCTATCATTTAAGAGGAGACCTCAGAACGGATGTTGCCTCTTGTGTGCCCAGGGAGTCGAGCCCCAACATGGTCACCAAAACCAATGGGTGTTGGGGAAGGAGGAAGATTCAAGGGGAACTACTGATGCACACTTACTGATTTTGGAGGGTGACAAAAACATCCTTGAGCTTCCATGGATCTTCTCAAAGTGTCAGGAGTCGAGTTGGGGAAGTAGGAATGAGAATCTCTTTTGTCCCTTTTATCCTATGTTGCAATCACAGATCAAGGGGTAGCATGGAGTTTTCATGACCCCCAAGTGTCGAGACGCATCCGCAATAATCCTACCCCATTGTTTGAAGGAGATTGAAGAAACATCATTAGAATAGGAAGACCAGATCTCCAAGTAATAGCTCATTGATGATCTCGTTCCTGCGGTGACGCCTTGCTGTTGAGGTCATTGATGATCTCATTCCCGCAGTGGTGCCTTGCTGTTGAGGTCATGGCTCTGCTGCTTCATGCCTCCTCAATTTGGAAATGTATGGCCGCCAACGTGCTCAACTCCCTGACGAAACCAACTCCCCATGTGATGTGCAACTTGAAGGCTCATCCTTCTCGTATTCCAGCACTGGATCACCTGCCTGCGGTGGCACTCATGCAAGCAGAGGTTTAGGCCACACACGCCTGAAGGGAGAATGCATGACCAGATTGTGTGGTCGGGTCAGCAGGTCAGAGAGCTCACAAATCTACCTAGTAGATCCAGCTTCTTTAATTAAATGATATTTTCAAGTTAACTCATGTTGTTATCCATTATCTTACAAAAATCTTAGTAAATCAATTGTTTGTCAGAAAAATGCATAAAAAGCACCCTCAGACTCATAAGAATATCCTCTTTACTACGGGATCCCTATATTAGGGTCTTGTCGAACTTTAAATTATTATTTCTAATATACGATAATTCTTCTTTTAGAATTTTTTAAATGAATAAATAGCATATGAAGGTCATTAAATTTGAGAAAGTGCAATGGAGGGATATGTGATGGTGGCAATGGAAGAAATGGATTAGGAGGCATTAAAAACCGATGATGGTGCCTTCTCTTGACACACATAAAATGTTCAAAAATCTTTGCATACATGAGGACCAAGAGACAGAAAAAGTGCAATGGAGGGATGTGTGGTGGTGGTAATGGAAGGAAGAAAACAAATAGAAATAATTTAGAAGGCCCGCGGGAGAACTAATAAGATATCAGTACGTGTGTTTTACATTTTATGGCAAACAAAGAATGGATATTGTTAGTGGTATTGCATCAATTAGAACTATAATGAAAAACATGAGAAAATAAGGAAACACGATTATTGTGAGGAGAGAATCAAACGTTGGGAAGTCAAACTTTCTTAGAGATAAATATGGATATTGTTCGGAGGTAAATGTCGATACATTTATTTTGACTATATTCAACACAACTTATATACAACAGGTAAAACTCTAGTATATGTGATATTAATAAAATATATGTCGTGTAACATATTTACATGTATATATTGTGTATGTACACATATACACATACAAAAAATACCAATATCATAAAACATAATTCAACCTAAGGGTAGAGTCGAGAGGGGGGAGCAGTCCACCCACCCCCCCCCCAAAAAAAAATTTAAATATAAATACATACGTAAATGTTTTAAGATATCTATACTATTAGGAAAGTCCGCAGAGGGGGCTGGATGCAATTTTTATCATTGTTTTTTGAAATTACATATTGGCCCCTGTGTGTATGAGAAGTCCTACTAATATATGTAGTGTATATATATTTTCTATTTTTTAAAATTAAATCTATAAATTATTGAGATTGTAGTCTACTAAGGCACCGTGAATAGCACGGCTTTATGCCTAGTATATATTATAGAACGAGTACAAGATAAAAGTTGCTAGCGTTGTAACAGTGCCGAGCTATTAATTATACTTATAGTCGATGGGTTGATCTTGTGTTTAGGTGTATTTTTCTTTTTTCTCAACAAATATACAATAAAGAATATTGTGTGTAGTATATAAAATAAAATTGAACAATTGGTTTGAGCTGGGTGTTTTTTTTCTCAACATGTTGTATGGAACACCCATGTCACAATGTGTGTGTTCAACAACTACAACATGTTGCATAATATACATATATTACAACATGTACAATACATATAGGGTAAAAAGTCTTTTATAAGACCATATGATCCAATACAACAGTTAAAACCTGTTGTAAAATATAAAAAAAATAGATTATCGTGAAAAATATTTTCTACAGTAATGATTGAAAAAATGATAATAAAAAAGAAAGAAATGAAGAGAGTGCAGGTGTGGATTAAGGAGTCGTTATAGATAAAGTAAGGAACAAAGAGAGAGATGGAGTGAGGGCATTGGGGAGGCATTACTGTGCGTTGCTTTTGGTTGCGGTTTAGGTAAGATTTAGGAGCCGTTCTAATACGATGAAGTGAAGACAGCAGTTGACGGATGTGTATAGGAGATTGAGAGACGTGAGAGGAATGTGTAAATGGGACTAAATTTTAGGCATACTCATGCGCTCTTACGTGCAGTGACGCAGGTTTAAATCAATTCCTAAACCGTCTCCATGTGACAGATGGTGATTGGGTGGTTTTTTTTAAATTATGCAGCAAATAATTTATTTTTTCAAATTAAGACCGTAATGAATTTTTTAATGAAACAAAAATCATTAGATTTGTTATCAAAAAACAATCCAATAAGACTAATGTTGACATATTTTTGAAAAAAATATACAAAAATGCTATATAGGTTAATTGACACCCAAAGATGGTTCATTGACGCCTAGAAATGGTTCATTGACACCCAAAGTATAAAAATGACACCCAAGTAAATATTGTACGTGCTAAATAATATCTAAGGTAATTGACAACCAAACACTTAAGGTAATTCACAATTAAAAATAACATAAGGGCGCCCATAAATGGCTATTAACACCCAAAATTGGTTAATTGACACCCAAAATAGTTTATTGACACTCAAAAATATAAGGATGGCGCCTAAAATAAGGTATTGACAACCAAAATAACATAATGATGCCCAAATAAGTCTCTTTGACATCCAAGAACAGCTTAATCGCGTCCAATATGGTTTTACGTGTTAAATAAGGTATGGACACTGACTTTGATTTCACCCTAGATCATATTCGTGTCATGATTCCTTCCTTTGATCTCAGTTGTTTTTTTAAAAAAGACACCGTCCCCCCAAAGGCACAAAATGCTTTGGCGAGTGCTCTTTTTCGTAAAATAATTGAGGATATGGAAGTTAAGTTTGTTATGACCATTCGACAAAAGGCAGTTTTTGAGTGTCTACAAGCTGATCATGCTCAAGATTTTCTTCTTACTATTTCTATTGATGGACTTGGTCTGCACATGTCCCCAGTGGAGTATCGTAGTATCCTCAAATATCGTCTCATGATTCCCTTGTTTCCGGTCGACGAGATATGTCCAGTTTGTCGTAAGGCGTGTTTGGACTCTTTTGGGGAGCATGCGGTTCATTGCAGGGAACTTCTAGGTTTTAAGTACAGACATGATCTTGTTAGAGATGTTCTCTTTGATGTTCTCAGACGTGCAGGTGTTGCTGCTAAGAAAGAGGCACCAATGAACTTTCTAACTAATCCACAAGAGGGGAGGTCGACACCTGCTGATATTTTGGTTTTTGGATGGATAGGAGGAAAACATGCATGTGTGGACCTGATAGGAGTTTCTCCGTTAGTGGGTTTGAGAAGTGGGACTTTTACAGCAGGACATGCTGTTCTTAAAGCTGCTTCAGCCAAAGTAGCCACGCATGAGAAAACATGTATTGAGAATCAACACGCCTTTATCCCATTTGCTTTTGATACTTTTGGATTCTTAGCACCAGAAGCTGTAGAGCTTCTGAAGAGGGTCCAAAAAGTTATGAATAGTAATGTAATGTCTCCTAAGTGTATGGATGTAGTGTTTCAAAGGACTGCTTTTGCCATCCAGAAAGGACTAGCGGCGCAGCTTGTTGCCCGCTTGTCTCCTATTTTGATGTAATTCAGGTTTATTTATAATAAGTACTTCACACCCAATAATAACTTACTGGAGCCCAAAAATGGCTAATTGACACCCAAAGATGGTTAATTGATTCTCAAAATGGTTCATTGACACCCAGAAGTGTAAAAAGCCCATAAATAGCTATTGACATCCAAAAATAGTTAATTGACGCCTAGAATGGTTCATTGACACGCAGAAATATAAAGATAGCAAATTGACGCCCAAAGATAGTTAATTGACATCCATAATGGTCCATTGACACCCAGAAGTATAAAGATGACACACAAATAAGGTATTGACAATAAAAAATAACGTAATGACGCCCAAATAAATTTGTTTGTAACCCAAGAATTTTAATCATTTTGGCATTATTTAGCCAGTTTTGGACGCTATTTAGTCTTTTGGGGCGTTTTCAACATTAATCTTGTTTGAATATATTTTTTATCACAAATTTAATGGTTTTTATTTTGTTCAAAAATTAATCACAGTTTATAAACTATAAACAAAATATTTTTTCTTTCATCACATCATCTATTCATATTATTTTTATATTTTTTTGTTAAAAATATATCAATAATAGTCTTGTTGGAATGTATTTTTCATAACAAATCCAATGACATCACGGTTCAAAAGTTATAAGAAAGATAAATTTTTTTAATCAATTACACAACTTCCACCTACCCATCCAATTAAAACCCGCCACATCATACACCCCAAATAAACTTCTCCCCCAACAAAACCACATAGCCACCCAGCTAGCCGTGCGTAGCACCCACACGTGAGGGGTGTTGCGTGTGACCAGATCATTTTCGGTGCATAGGAAATTGAGAAATGTGAGATAAGGGAAAAGATGAGAAAATTTATGGAAGCGGAGTGAAGGAGAAAACACCATTTTAAAAAAAATCTCTGATTGTTAGAGGACAAAATAAATCATATTTGTGAGTACTAGAAAAGTTTCCTCTTTCTATAGTAGTATAGCTATCTATAGCTATCTAACACACTAGATATTGTAAAATTTAAGCAAGATATTGAGAGCCCACCGAGCCAAATATCTAAAGGGATAAATTCGATGTAATCAACGAGCTTGTTTGTCCTCGTAGAGAAACAGTATGAGCCGTGTGGTGAAGGTGTTGCTGACACCGGGGTATATGATTATTAAGACAATATACACAGAAAAGTAGGTTGTTACTTGGATTGTTATATGGCATTGAACCAACATAATAGAAGTTTATTTCAAAGTATATCCTAGAAGGAAAATAAAGTATATCCTAGAAGGGGTGACTTGTTTAGTTAGGTGTAGTCTGAATTTGTAATGCATCTTTACACAACACACAATTTACAGGTGAAGCACACCATACAAATTAGCATTTTAACGTATTTTTATTTGCCCATGTAATTATTCTTGCTCGCTCTCTTGCGGTAGCCCAACCCACCCGTGACTCGGACGGAAGGCAGTAAGGACACCCGATAGTGGTATGGTAAACGCGTCAAAGTACACTTTGACCCAGTTTACTACAAGACTGGAAGTCAATAACCAAGCAGCAGGCACGAAGTATAGGTCTCTCGTGAATTCAAAAACTTAGATCATTACAATAATACACCACACCGAAAATTACCTTTGCCGACATCTAACACGTCTTGATTATACATTCTTATTCGCCCAGCTTTTTTCTTTTTATATACTACTAAATGTTCAGCACAATGATAGAAAGCACGGGGAATCACAACCACACTTTGAGACCTGAACCAAATATCTAATGGAGAAAACGTCAACGCAATCAATCAGCCCGCGATTCATTGACCTCGTCGAGGAGCACGATGAGCACGGTGATGAAGGCGTGGTCGACGTTGGGGTAGACGGTGACGGCGAAGCGGTCGGAGCCGAACAGCACGTTTCCGACCTTGCCCTTGGTGTGCATCTGTAAAACACAGAGAAGGGGAATCAGAACACATGTACTCAGATCGATCAGGCTGCTCAATCAATTGGGTTTGCTTCCTGCAGATCGATCAGGGAAACTGCATGTAAGAAAATCAACAAACCTGTGCGATGATGGCGTTGGAGTCCCCAACATAAACGGTACAGCTCTTCTCGGAGAAGCTCCCTTCCACCCTGAAATCACAGGCGTCCTCTTTGTCGTTGCCCTTGAGGAAGACATGGAGCTTGGACTTGAACTGGAACATCTTGGACTGGCGAACCGTGAACAACAGGTCCTTCTCATCCTTGCTCTCTCCGCGGTATACGAACCACCGGTGGTGAGCTGAAATCATCTGTCAACAAATAGCAGCATATACACAAAGTCAATTCGATTACTCTTGGCTGGTGCAGCAGCTAGCCGATCGCTGCTAATTAATTCCCCCGATTCCTCATAAAACTCCGCCTCTTACCTTTTTCCGCATGGTGACGAGTGTGTTCCCCTGCATATCGTTGATCTTCCTGTTCGAGTGAATACTCATCACCTTGCCCTTCACCTGGAAGATCGGGTTCTCGTTCACATCCTTGACGGTATAGTCTCCACCCGTGAGGCTCATGCTCTTCTCGTCAACAATCAGATCCACGTTATACGGCGCGATGTACTGTGACCCAAGGACGCACACGGGGCCGTAAGGAGCCGCCGGGGTCGGAGGGGGAAGAGTGTACCCGCTCCCGCCGGCAGGTGGAGGTGCTCCGGCGGCAGGGTAAGGAACAGAGCCGGCGGGTGGAGGGTAAGGTACCCCTAAGTGTTGTTGGTGATCCATTCGTAGAGGAAAAGGAGTCGGTGAGGATGTGTGATGTGTTGTGTGAGTCCTGCTCTTGACGATGGAATCGATGGTTTCGGGTGTGGTTGAGAGAAGTAGCTAGCTTAGCGGTGATATTTATAAGGAAAATAATGTGCAGAGGCTGATCTAGACTGCATTTAGTCAAATAATGGAGGAAAAAATTCGTGTGTTCAGATCTGCCACTACTTCTCGACCACACTTTAAGTCTCTCTTCATTCTTTCAAAACAATCAATTTCCTCACCTTTTTGCTCCTTTGATTTATATACTTTTAGAATAAAATCGTTCCAATTTTTTTTTCATCTTCTTTTCAACACATCCCTATCAAACTACATTATTATTTCCTAAATAATAAAATGATGACCATCTCAATTTATGAATTTATAAACACTCAATGTTTTTTCTTTAGTTTCTCAAATTTCATTTATTACATAAACTATTTAATCCTGAAAAATCAATCTTCTCATATGTTTTGTACTTCTCCATTTCCTTTAGAAACTATCAATTAAAATACATGTTGATCTTACATAATTAAGAATACGTCCATCATTACCCATTTTATTTTCAACAAAAAAATCATATTAAGCAACCTCCATAATAACTTAATCTTTTATATTCCCCATGTCTCTTGTCATTTTCTCTCAATCTCTTCGAATTATGAACAACTATCTAATTCTCCACTCAACATTTTCATTCCCACCAATTAAGTAGTCCCCACATTTATCACTACCATTTCTCACAAAATTATTTATTGAAGGAAATCAATCTCCACACTCTCACTTACAATCTCTTCCCCTCCTCAACAACTTTTTATGTATACCTTCCACTCTATGTGTGTCTCCACATTAATCTTCAGTTCATTTTTCATTGTATCCATCTTCCTCTTATGACTCCATTCACCCCAACACTTAGTCCCATTGCCTCCATTTCTTTTTTTCTATTTTTTTAACATTTGGGATGAGATATCTTTAATCGATAGGACACGACAATATCAAGTCTATGATCATTCATGATACATGCATATACAAGTTTGATTTCTTATTAATTCCTCATTTTATCTTCTAATTTTTGTGTGCCTGAAAAACTTTCATAAGGAAGTGCATATAATCAACCATTTCATCTCTATTAACCATGGTAGTTTTTTTTCCTCACTCTCTTAGATCTCATATACTGTTTCCTCTCTATTAATCATGGTAGTTGTGATGGAGTTGAATTTTGGAATCCTAAATGCCCAATGAAATAAGTGAATTCATACATGTTGAGTTGTTTTGAGAGTCCCAAGTGTTTTGTCAAAGTTGGATGTCAAATGATATTTATATCATGATTAAGATCCCTATAGTTGATGTCCTTTGAGGAATTTATTTGACAAGTCAAATAGTAAAAGTTTTGGCACCAAAATGGAATGCAATGTAGCTTGAGTGATGATAGAGCTATAGTTAAAATTTAGTGGCAATTGGAGGTTCCTAGAAGGAAATATCTAGGTTTGAATATGGTGATATAATTAGTATTTTGATTGCTTATGGACCAAAGTTAATATTCCCACGCTTGGTTAGCTATGTCACTCACTGCACAGGCAGGTAAGCCAAAGATTCATATCGTGACAACCTGGTGGCCGTTGGATGGCTTGTGTTGGACGACTAGATGTTTTGCCCTACCACCAACTGAATTGGAGATCATGGGGAAGACTGGAGGCAGTGACTCCGGCCACCACCTCATCATGGGCGTGGGCTAAGAAGGGAACCGATTGAGAAGTTATCTTTGCCTCACCGAGACAAATAGAATGACCCCTCACAAAAGTCATTCTGTGACCAGTGCTGGGAGCAACACCCTCTTCCCTATATTGTCTTCTCCACCGCAACTGTAGGTGGCCATGGTGACGAGCTTGAGGCGCCGACAGTGCGGTAGATCGTCAGTGGAGGATGAACAAGGAGCTTCACTGAGACCTAAATTCAGTTGCCAAGTAAGCCTCACGAGGATTTGGAACTGTGGCGGAGAAGAAGACATGTCCCACAGTGGCGAGAAAACCAAGATGGAAATCTACGGCTGCGGTGCTTCTACTGTGAATTTGTTGGAGATGGATTGGAGGCGTCGAGACTGTAGGGAGGCGCTACAGGGCGACATACCACCGACCCAGCAACAACGTTCATAGAAGAACGTGGGCGTCAGCTAGAGAATTGAGCCCCGCCGGAGTCTCGCACGAAACTAGGACACAAGGCAGATCACCTGGGATGGATGAAGGAACCAGCATCCAAAGAAGCTTGAACGGAGTGTGGATCGGCCATCGACTTCTCACTGGAGATGAAGGTAGCGACAACAGACTGCAGGGGAAATAGAGTCCCGCTTGGACTAAGCCCGAGTCACGCAGCGGAAGGAAAGGAGGGAGATGCACTGCTCAATCACTTGTCGGAGGAAAATGTATGAGGCGACGACTGTTTTACGGAGGAACAGAGCCTCCGCTTGTGCCCAGGACGAGAACACGAGAGAGAAAGAATCAAAGGTGGTTCAGTTCAATCAAACCAGCTATGACCTTATCAGTGAACCGACCCCAGACCAACATAGCTCGGTCGGCTCAGCGTGGGCATAGGAGGGGCGAACTGCAGCCCTAACGGACACGTGGCGGCTGCTAATTCGCTGAATAAGGTAATTCCTTCAGAAATGCTCAGTTCGTATATAAATCACAGTAACTAGTACGGATATCAAAAAATTACAAATAAGGTACCGAAATTCTCAGAAAAATGAATAGAACACAATAGAATAATAATAGCAGGCTTTTGATGCACTCATCTTAGTGATATCATGTAATATGTATAATGCTTATTTCATGGTTAATAAATATCAAATAGTGACCTAAAATTATGAGAATATGCCAGTAAATCAATATTCATGCTTATAATCCAGTGGATGTCAGTGATTATGATGATGATGAATGAAATCATGTAATTTACTCCATATGGCTAATTAGGGCTTTTAACCCTAAATAAAATGCAATAAATGCACACATACTCAATAGATGATGAAATTTACAGAGTAAGCTCATATCAGTATCTGGAGCCTCAAATTTAAATATGAGATCAGATGATACACATAATCCATGTTATACGATGATGTTTGCTCTTAATGTGATATAAACCCTAATTTGAGTAATGCATGTAACCTAGGGTTAATGTGTGACATAATGTTAATATGTTCAGATGATGAACTTTGATAATGAGATGTAATCTGGAAAATGACATCAGTGAGATAATCATAAGACAAGGATACAAGTAATAATGAGAAAACCCTAATGAACATAATTATGGTTAAGATGAGATATAATAGGATGAGAACCTGATGATAGTATATGACTTGTCTTGACCAGGTTTAACAAAGATTTAGATGACATCAAGAATATGTGATGATTAGGTTTCTCTTTATCAAGGTACGCCATTACCTCTTACTTGGCTTATTATACATTATGCTTGTGTTATATGATAGTAAAGACTTGGCATATGATATTGGATGAAATGATTGTTCTTGTATGATATGTTGCATGATTTTCCATACTTATTGCTATGAACACATGAAACATAATATATTTGTTCCAATATATCTAAGCACTTCAACTCTTTGGTAGTAACGTGCTGGAAATAAGTACTTCAACTCTTTGGTAGTAAAGTACTTGGAAGTGATCCAACTCTTTGGTAGTAGATCACATTGTGAAATGATCCAACTCTTTGGTAGTAGATCATAAAGGCCTTATGCATTCAACTCTCAGGTAGTAAATGCATGGATGATATAATGGAAATGTGCTTAAAATATGTGTTCTCTTTTGTTAATGAATATCTTTTTGCAAGTATACGCTTTTCTTACATTGCGCTTTTCTTACATTCTTCTGTTACTGCCAAGTATATTAGTTTTATCTTATTGCCAAGATATGATGAGAGGTAAATAAAAGACACGTAGGCAGACTCAGTACAATATTCATGAATATTGTACTGACGTGTACCGCATGTAATCTTTTGTTCAGGTTGTGGTTATGCTCTTACAGATCCAGGATAGTAGAGTCGTATGGCGAGCTGATGTACAGGTGGACATGTTGTCTTAAGATCCTATAGTTTAGTTGTAGTACATGTATATGTATAAGTTTACCGTTCAATACGTTATATCAAATGTTGTAACAATTCATGTTGTAATTATATGTTGAATGGTGAACATGTGTTGTGGTTTTATTATGGTTCATGTGCATGTGCTACTGACTGTGTTTCCTTATGACTTCCTTTGATTTTCTTCTTCTTAACTTCATGTGGGATGTTTAAATTGGGATTCTCGCTGAGGTGAGGGTTTCAATTTGGATGTCACACATCAGATTAAGTTTTAAAAAATCCGGGGACGTCACAGGTGGTATCAGAGCATGAACAATAGCAAAGCCTGACATTTGCTCATGTTATGCAACTCAAAACTAAAGAACCTTGAACTTAATAATCTTTTAGGGTTAAATTAGTCGTCTTTTAGAGATTAGATCTGACCTAGCCTCTAGGTTAGCACCTAGATGTTTGAGAACTAGGTCTAGACTGGTGCTTGTTGTGTAGTAAGTCCTTAGAGGTCGTTCTTTCCTTATAGTGCAGCGGTAATGGAAATGACGTGCATAAAGGGAAGAGAAACCCTAGACATATGGCGCTCGTTGTCTAGAGTAGCTACACTAGTCTACACCATGTTCTCACCCTTTTCACTAGTTTTCATGACACTATACTCTCTAATATGTGTGGGACACTCGTTTTCAAGATTTGGTTTTGGATTCCAATCAGATCGAACCTTGATAGTTTTCTCTGATGCTTGTTTTATCAGAGAAAAACTATATAATATTTTATTATGTATATGTATCACAAAATGTGTTCCCACACATGTACGAGTAGGAGGTGGTCATGTAACCTAAGTGAAAGTGAATGACATCAGTCTAGAAAAGAGAGTAGTTCTAGATTAGATGTAGTGAACCTTGTTGGAATATATGATAGATAGAATAGATGAAATAAGTTTTGATGATATGATGTAAGTCTTACATAGATGATATAAGATGGTTATGATGATTTATGTTTTTCTTTGAGGACTTAAGTTCAGTTCGAGGATTTGAGATAAGTTTTGATGATGCAAGTATGCATTCTTTTATGAGATAAGATATGTTAAGTTAAGACAAGGTTGTGAGTCAGCATGAGCCTCAATCTCTTTTACGAAGGAGGACCTCTAGTGTTAGGACCAGTTTGGGGGTTAGCTCAAGAGAGAGCGAGACCCACAGGGAGAAGGTTAGAGAACCTAGACTCCATGCTATGAGAAATATGAGATATGTGATATGATATGTCCTAAACTAGAATACTCCTGAGTGATTGAGTTGAGTTGCTTTATGCATGATTCCTATAGTTATCTTGAACCCTAGATATCCTTGGGAGGACCAAACCCTAGAGATAGAGAGAGGTTGGTTATATATGTGTATGTGAACATGAATATGAGAACCTGTCATCTGGGTGAGGGAGAGAGAGCCCAAGACCCTGGAGGAGGTATCTGTGTTAGTTTCTGTGAAGCCTCATACTCGGGTTGGTGGTTTCCCACATAGGAATCTAGTGGTGTATATAAGAGAGTTTTGGGTAAGCATGTTTCATGGTTAGAGATATATGAAGAGAATGTCATAGCATGTTTTGATTTATGCTTATGTGGCTAGAGCTTGTAAGGCTATCTCTAGTGTCAATGAGGTAATCTAAGAACCCTAGACTAAGAGAAGTAAGATAAAGTATATGCATATGAGACACTCATAGAGTTGAGTTAGCTCAGAGAGACTGAGCATGACACTACCCTCGTGGTATGGGTTAAGAGAACCTCAGTTGAACTAGATGAAGTTTTGATTCATGCTTGTCAAGCCACTTGTATAACTTTGTTTAGCATAACTGTGATATAATGTATGTAAGGATGTGATCTAATCTCGAGATGTGATATATAGACATGATATTATGAAAACCTAGATATGGTTTAATAAATATCAATGCATAAATGGTTAGCCATATACATGAATAATGATCATTATATTAAAACAAAAATTGATGGCTAGTCTTGTGATGTAATCACTAGTAAATGTCACGATTTATTATGAACAATGAAATAAGATCATATGAATCAAATTACGCAAGGTGTTAATCTCAATGCTTAATAAAGATGAAAAATATAGTTGACAGTTAGCACAACATAAAATGTTGATGACACCTTGATATAATGGGTTAACTTTAGTTAACTCCTTTAGAACATGGTAATATTATGATGGAACCCTAATTCATAGGCAAAGATAAGGATGAAAACCTAACGAAGAGATATGTTATGACCTAATCAGAGTTTCTAAACCCTTGTTTGAGCCTTCTATGAATGGGCGATTCACCCTAGATGTTTAAAACATCCTAGCAGCTTGGGTATAGTTCTAGAGCTATGTTTTTGGATATGTTCACATAGAGTGGTTTGCTACATGTGGATGAATACCTTTTGGTTTTCCTTGGAATACGAGAATGGCTTAATTTCGAGGACGAAATTTCTTTTGAGATGTATATGATGTGAAAGAATGGATTTCTGGCTTAATTTTGAGGACGAAATATCTTTTAAGGTGTGTAGGATGTGATGGAGTTGACTTTTGGAATCCTAAATAACTAATGAAATAAGTGAATTCATACATGTTGAGTTGTTTTGAGAGTCCCAAGTGTTTTGTCAAAGTTGGATGTCAAATGATATTTATATCATGATTAAGATCCCTATAGTTGATGTCCTTTGAGGAATTTATTTGACAAGTCAAATAGTCAAAGTTTTGGCACCAAAATGGAATGCAATGTAGCTTGAGTGATGATAGAGATATAGTTAAAATTTGGTGGCAATTGGAGGTTCCTAGAAGGAAATATCTAGGTTTGAATATGGTGATATAATTAGTATTTTGATTGCTTATGGACCAAAGTTAATATTCCCACCCTTGGTTAGCTATGTCACGCACTGCACAGACAGGTAAGCCAGAGATTCATATCATGGCAACCTGGTGGCCGTTGGATGGCTTGTGTTGGACGACTAGATGTTTTTCCCTACCACCAACTGAACTGGAGATCGTGGGGAAGACTGGAGGTAGTGACTCTAGCCACCACATCATCATGGGTGTGGGCTAAGAAGGGAACTGACTGAGAAGTTATCTTTGCCTCACCGAGATGAATAGAATGACCCCTCATAAAAGTCATTCCATGACTAGTGCTGGGAGAAACACCCTCTTCCCTATACTATCTTCTCCACCACAACTGCAGGTGGACATGGCGACGAGCTTGAGGGGCCGGCAGTGCGGTAGATCGTGAGCGGAGGAGGAAGAAGGAGCTCCACCGAGACCTAAATTCAGTTGCCAAGTAAGCCTCACGAAGATTTGGAATTGTGGCGGAAAAGAAGACGTGTCCCATAGTGGCGAGCAAACCAAGATGGAAATCTATGGCTGCGGCACTCATGCTGTGAAGTTCTTGGAGATGGATTGGAGGCGTCGAGACTGTAGGGAGGCGCCACACGACAGCACACCACCGACCCAGCAACAACATTCACATAAGAACATGGGTGTCAGCTAGAGAATCGAGCCCTGCCGGAGTCTCGCACGAAACTAGGACACAGGGCAGATCACCTGGGATGGATGAAGGAACCAGCATCCAAAGAAGCTTGAACGGAGCCCGGATCGGACATCGACTGCTCACCAGAGATGAAGGTAGCGACAACGGTCTGCAGGGGAAACAGAGTCCCGCTTGGGACTAAGCCCGAGTCATGCAGTGGAAGGAAAGGAGGGAGACACACTGCTCAATCACTCATCGGAGGAAAACGTACGAGGCAATGACTGTTTTACGGAGGAACAGAGCCTCCGCTTGCGCCCAGGTCGAGAACACGAGAGAGAAAGAATCAAAGGTGATTCGGTTCAATCAAACCAGCTATGACCTTATCAGTGAACTGACCCCAGACCAACATAGCTCGGCCGGCTCAGCGTGGGCATAGGAGGGGCGAACTGCAGCCCAGATGGACACGTGTCGGCTGCTAATTCGTTGAACAAGGTAATTCCTTCAGAAATGCTCAGTTCGTATATAAATCACAATAATTAGTAAGAATATCAGAAAATTACAAATAAGGTACCAAAATTCTCAGAAAAATGAATAGAACACAATAGAACAATAATATCAGGCTTTTGATGCACTCATCTTAGTGATATCATGTAATATGTATAATGCTTATTTCATGGTTAATAAATATCAAATAGTGACCTAAAATTATGAGAATATGTCAGTAAATCAATATTCATACTTATAATCCAGTGGATGTCAGTGATTATGATGATGATGCATGAAATCATGTAATTTACTCCGTATGGCTAATTAGGGCTTTTAACCCTAAATAAAATGCAATAAATGCACACATACTCAATAGATGATGAAATTTACAGAGTAAGCTCATATCAGTATCTGGAGCCTTAGATTTAAATATGAGATTAGATGATACACATAATCCATGTTATACGACGATGTTTGCTCTTAATGTGATATAAACCCTAATTTGAGTAATGCATGTAACCTAGGGTTAATGTGTGACATAATGTTAATATGTTCAGATGATGAACTTTGATAATGAGATGTAATCTAGAAAATGACATCAGTGAGATAATCATAAGACAAGGATACAAGTAATAATGAGAAAACCCTAATGAACATAATTAGGGTTAAGATGAGATATAATAGGATGAGAAACGGATGATAGTATATGACTTGTCTTGACCAGGTTTAACAAAGATTTAGATGACATCAAGAATATGTGATGATTAGGTTTCTCTTTATCAAGGTACGCCATTACCTCTTACTTGGCTTATTATACATTATGCTTATGTTATATGATAGTAAAGACTTGGCATATGATATTGGATGAAATGATTGTTCTTGTATGATATGTTGCATGATTTTCCATACTTATTGCTATGAACACATGAAACATAATATATCTGTTCCATTATATCTAAGCACTTCAACTCTTTGGTAGTAAAGTGCTGGAAATAAGTACTTCAACTCTTTGGTAGTAAAGTACTTGGAAGTGATCCAACTCTTTGGTAGTAGATCACATTGCGAAATGATCCAACTCTTTGGTAGTAGATCATAAAGGCATTATGCATTCAACTCTCAGGTAGTAAATGCATGGATGATATAATGGAAATGTGCTTAAAATATGTGTTCTCTTTTGTTAATGAATATCTTTTTGCAAGTATACGCTTTTCTTACATTGCACTTTTCTTACATTCTTCTGTTACTGCCAAGTATATTAGTTTTATCTTATTGCAAAGATATGATGAGAGGTAAATAAAAGACACGTAGGCGTACTCAGTACAATATTCATGAATATTGTGCTGACGTGTACCGCATGTAATCTTTTGTTTAGGTTGTGGTTATGCTCTTAAAGATCCAGGATAGTAGAGTTGTATGGTGAACTGATGTACATGTGGACCTGTTGTCTTAAGATCCTGTAGTTTAGTTGTAGTACATGTATATGTATAAGTTTACCATTCAATACGTAATATCAAATGTTGTAACAATTCATGTTGTAATTATATGTTGAATGGTGAACATGTGTTGTGGTTTTATTGTTGTTCATGTGCATCTGCTACTGACTGTGTTTCCTTCTGACTACCTTTGATTTTCTTCTTCTTAGCCTCATGTGGGATGTTTAAATTGGGATTCTCGCTGAGGTGAGGGTTTCAATTTGGATGTCACACATCAGATTAAGTTAGAAAATCCGGGGACGTCACAGGTGGTATCAGAGTATGAACAATAGAAAAGTCTGACATTTGCTCATTATGCAACTCAAAACTAAAGAACCTTGAACTTAATAATCTTGTAGGGTTAGATTAGTCGTCTTTTAGAGACTAGATCTGACCTAGCCTCTAGGTTAGCACCTAGATGTTTGAGAACTAGGTCTAGACTGGTGCTTGTTGTGTAGCAAGTCCTTAGATGTCATTCTTTCCTTGTAGTGCAGGGTATGGGACGTTGCACTACTTGGAAATGACGTGCATCAAGGGAAGAGAAACCCTAGACATATGGCGCTCATTGTATAGAGTAGCTACACTAGTCTACACCATGTTCTCACCCTTTCACTAGTTTTCATGACACTATACTCTCTACTATGTGTGGGACACTCATTTTCAAGATTTGGTTTTGGATTTAAATCAGATCGAACCTTGATAGTTTTCTCAGACGCTTGTTTTATCGGAGAAAAACTATATAATATTTTATTATGTATATGTATTAAAAATGTGTTCCTACACATGTACGAGTAGGAGGTGGTCATGTAACCTTAGTGAAAGTGAATGACATCAGTCTAGAAAAGACAGTAGTTCTAGATTAGATGTCTAGAGCCTTGTTGGAATATATGATAGATAGAATAGATGAAATAAGTTTGGATGATATGATGTAAGTCTTACATAGATGATATAAGATGGTTATGATGATTTATGTTTTTCTTTGAGGACTTAACTTCAGTTTGAGGATTTGAGATAAGTTTTGATGATGCAAGTATGCATTCTTTTATGAGATAAGATATGTTAAGTTAAGACAAGGTTGTGAGTCAGCATGAGGCTCAATCTCTTTTACAAAGGAGGACCTCTAGTGTTAGGACCAGTTTGGGGGTTAGCTCAAGAGAGAGCGAGACCCACAGGGAGAAGGTTAGAGAACCTAGACTCCATGATATGAGAAATATGAGATATGTGATATGATATGTCCTAAACTAGAATACTCCTGAGTTGTTGAGTTGAGTTGCTTTATGCATGATTAATATAGTTATCTTGAACCCTAGATATCCTAGGGAGGACCAAATCCTAGAGATAGAGAGAGGCTGGTTATATATGTGTATGTGAACATTAATATGAGAACCTGTCATCTGGGTGAGGGAGAGAGAGCCCAAGACCCTGGAGGAGGTATCTATGTTAGTTTCTGTGAAGCCTCATACTCGGGTTGGTGGTTTCCCACATAGGAATCTTGTGATGACCGTCTCGCGAAAACAAGATTAACTAATGTGGAAGCGTTCATCAAGCAGCGGATTAGCAAAAATCACTAAAAATTAAAACTTTTTGCAAAGGGATCCATTCATAGGAAAACTCTTTCATTCAGAACCGAAGTAAAACTTTACATCCTGGTTCATATATATACATCTCATGTACTTTTGCTTCTCGAGGAATACAAACATTAACTACTCTGTCTTAACTGTACACAGGTAGTATAAAACCCTCGAGGCACTAAGCCAAAATCTCGAAATCATTAACTACTAATCAAAGGACCTGAGAGTACAGAGACGACACATAGGACTTCTATATACATCTGAACATGACATGACAGTCAATGTCTCCACCTGAGACTTTACTGCTGTCCCTGCTACTGCTGATGTCCTTCACCTCCTGAAGGATTCCTGTCTCCTCGTCCGCGTCCACCTAAAAATGTGGTTCCCACGGGGGTGAGACAATTATAAAAATTGCCCCAGTGAGAGATATAACTCTCCCCCAGAAACATTATTATTGCAACTTGAGAAGATGAATATGAATAGGGAAATCATATTTATTTGACAACAGATATTTTAATGTCTAACAGATTAAATCATTATTCTATATCAAAAGCATTGCAACTGTAACTTGATAGAATCAACATGTCACTTATTCTTTAATGAATAGGAAGAACATGTATAACATATATTCAAACAATAGAATCATTACCACTGCATTAGCTTTCTTCAAGCTTAGATCATATATCTAAAGCCTGGCATTTTCAATGTGGAGTCATGGCCCGTAGCCATACTCTTTTCATAAGTGTTGGGATCTTAATCCCTCACTTCACCACTGGGTTTTTCTCATCCTTTCACAATTTCGATACCATAACCATGAAATCATGGGTATTCAAACCCTTTGTTCATCACTTGAGCATTGTTACCTCTTTCTCAGGTAACTAACACCTTTAGGTCATTTGACCAAGGTAAGTATGATACTTGCTACACAAGCATCCATCATGGCACTTGATGCACATAAACTCTCTTGCCTCCTCTTACCAGGAACAAGGTATATTATAGCACACAAGGCCCAATAAACAAATTCAAACTAATAACACATCATAGCTCATACCTGGCTATGCTCATCATCTCATGATACCTGCATGGTTAGCACATATAATAGCAGTACACCAATTATCTATCAATACCATGCAAAAACAATGTATTAATAATTTAAGGGTATTACCCTTAATCCTTTACCAGGATTTGGGTTTCCATCACACATGGCTCACAAAACCATTCACATCTTGTCACCTCCCACTAGGCAACAACTTTATTCACATGGCGCACAAGGCCATTCACATCTTGTCACCTCTCACTAGGCAACAACTTTATTCACATGGCGCACAAGGACATTCACATCTTGTCACCTCTCACTAGGTAACAACTTAAAACAAAGGCTTACAAGCTCAACTCATCTTGTTACTTCTTTCTAAGTAACAAAAACATAATGGCACATATGGCCAATCAATTCTTATCAAATAAACATCATAGCTCATACCTGGCTATGATCATCACCTCATGAGACCTGTATGATTGTCACACATGATAATAGACTTATCAAGTTCACAACACATCATGCAATACATGGTAACACCACTATTCCCTTACCAGGGTTAGGGTTTACCATCAATTAGGCTTTCTTTCACATATCATTACCCTTCATTAAGAATAGGGGTTTCCATTATTAACCATTTAGGTTTTCAAGATCATATTATCAATGATCAAACCCTAGTTCATTGCTCCCCACATCTAGGAGCCAACATTTATACCATAAGTATTCAATCATACATATTTATTCTCACCAATTATCATTAAATGATTATCATCACCAGGTATGAGTATCTCTCTCATCCTTAAGTTGAGAATTAACAAAATGACCATGTTAGGTCACTTTCAATTCAGCTCTAAGTCAAGCATAGGCCACCACGGTCGTGCTACCTTGCACAGTCATACAAAGTGAAGCTACCACGGCCGTGCTACCCTGCACGGTCATGCTGAGTAAAGTCGCCACGGCCGTGCTGCCTTGCACGGTCGTGCTACATAGGATCATCACATGAATCATATTTATATATATATATGAATTCTATTATTTGATCCTTTCAACTTGATTAGGTCACATCAACCCTTCAATCATATGCATACAACTATGATTAACATAGGGTACCAAGTCATTGGTCCTATAAGCGATTAGGGATGCATTCCCAATTAGGGTTTCTCATGAAATCACCCACAATTAGGGTTCCACATGGATGCACCCTCACTTAGGGTTTCACTTGGAATCACCCTCAACTAGGGTTTCACATGGAATCACCCTCAACTAGGGTTTCACATTGAATCACCCTCAACTAGGGTTTCACATGGAATCACCCTCAACTAGGGTTTCACATGGAATCACCCTCAAATAGGGTTGAATTCAATAACCCTGTCAATTAGGGTTTATGTTCATGTTTAGGGTTTCATGATCTCTTTTATTAAGGATCATAACCCTTATACACCACATGATTCATATTCATGTATGAATTCATTCTATCAGCTTCTTAACTTGATTAGGTCATATCAACTCTTCAGTCGAGTACATACAACTATGATTAACATAGTGTATCAAGTCATTGATCCTATAAGCAATTAGGGATTCATCCCTTAATTGGCACTTAATCACTTAGGTACTATTAGGGTTTCAACCTTTGTACCTTCATTTATTACCATTACTAATCATCATTGGATCAATATAACATTCATCATCTTAATTATCAAAAATTGAATTACATTGGACCTCCATTACATAAGGTATCCAAATGAATTAGGGTTTCCAATGTTGATTCCTTCAATCATTGGATTCATGGAACCATTCATCAATTGGACCTTCACCCATACTTCAATTGAGTTTAATAGGTCAACCTTCAACTAATTTGACCCTAAATTGACCCGCAATTGATCATCAATTGGGGTTGGAATCAATTGAATTAGGGTTTAGAATCAATGAACCTTCAATATTCATCAATGTGTAACTAGTTACTTCATAACTATTGAACCACCATTCAAATGGGGTATGACCTGACCCCAAACGGTCTTGAGGTCGTTTGGATGACCTCCAAACGGTCTTGAGACCGTTTTCCCATCATATCACTCAAATCTAAGCAATCTAATTAAGGTTTGGATCATTGGATTGATCACCAAATCAGCATTGCATTGTATAACAGCTTGGTACCTTTAGACCTTCAAACACCTAACCATACTCAACCCTAGACCTCCAAACGGTCTTGGGTGACCACCAAACGGTCTTGATACCATTTGGATGAGCTCCAAACGGTCTTGAGACCGTTTTCCCATCATATCACTCCAATCCAAGCAATCTAATTAGGGTTTGGTTCATTGAAGTGCTCACCAAATCAGCAATCTATTGCAGATCAACTTGATATCTTTAGACCTTCAACCACTGAACTATACTCAACCCTAGACCTCCAAACGGTCTTGGGTGACCACCAAACGGTCTTAAGACCGTTTGGATGAGCTCCAAACCGTCTTGAGACCGTTTGCCCATCCAACCTTTGGATTTTAGTGAAAAATCATCATGGATTGGTCTATCGAGTTGATCAACAAATCAGCATTTAGTTGCAGTATGATTTGGTACCTTTGGACCTTCAATTGGTCAACTATACTTGACCCCAGACCTCCAAACGGTCTTGGGGTGATCCCCAAACGGTCTTGAGACCGTTTGGATGATCCCCAAACGGTCTTGAGACCGTTTGGGCTAATCAACCCAAAATCTCAACTTAACTCATTGGAATTTCAGCACTATTTTGAATTAGGGTTTGCCTAATTGATTAGCCTTCAACTCATGATCCCTTTTGAGTTAACCCCTCAAATTTGGAGGGTCATTAACCAACATCATTAGGAACAGTAATCCCAAACGGTAAACGCTTGGTCAACGCACTCAAACGGTCTTGAGACCGTTTGCCCAAACAGTTCAATTAAATCAGATTGAAAATCAACACTTAATCCAATTAGGTTTCCCTAATTGATTAGGCTTCAACTCACGATTCCTTTAGAGTTAATCCCTCAAATTTGGAGGGTTATTAATAAACATAATTATGAACAGGAATACCAAACGGTCAACGCTTGGTCAACCATCTCAAATGGTCTTGAAACCGTTTTCTCAACCAGGTCAAGTTAATCAGGTTGAAAATCAGCACATAATTCAATTCGATTGCCTAATTGATTGGCCTTCAACTCTCGATTCCTTTGGAGTTAATCCCTCAAATTTGAAGGGTTATCAGAATACATAATTAGGAACCAAATTACCAAACGGTCAACGCTTTGTCAAGCATCTCAAATGGTCTTGAGACCGTTTTCTCCCAAACGGTCTCAAACCGTTTGCCCTTAAACGGTTTGCTGAAACCGCATAGCCAATCAAATTAAAACGATTTGGAGTAGCTATCAAAACTGTTTTGCTTGGTAATTTTCTTTGGATAAGAATCTAGGATGATGTCATCATCCCCTTCCTTCGAACAACCAAGAACAGCAACCGTTCTTGATGGAAATTGCAGCAAAGAAACAAGAGTGTATCAAATTGAAGAAATCAATCAACAAAGCATAGAGAATTGATGCAATAGCAATGTTTAAGGGTTTGAGTTATAAAACCCGCCTCCAATTGAGCTCCAAAGCTCCAATATCATGCCATTAATGGTGGATGAAGCTCTTGCAACTCCCCCTAGGCTCTTCCTCAAGATTTTGATTGCAAAAGTTGGCTAGGGTTGAAGAGGAGATCGAAATAAGAAGGAATCCATAATTTATTTTCGATTTCCACCATGAAATCAAGGAGAACGAAGGTCAAGGGATCACCCACAGGTTGGGGACGTGCTCCCGGCTCCTCCCTAGCTCCTTGGTCAGTTTTGCAAGCAAGGGAAAGAAGAAAATCCGAAATAGCCTTTCATTTGGCTTGAAAAAGGCACTTTTATAAGGAAATTGATGAGAGAGAAAATGCATTATTAAAATGCATTAAATTCCAAAAATATGGCCGCCTCTTCCCCCTAAAATCCCTTAAGGACGAGGCAACTTCCTTTGACTTTAATTCTCCTTCATTATCCTTGATTTAAAGAAAATCAAATTAAGCACCTTAATGCTTATTATATTAATATCCATATGTGAGTGGGTTTTCTTTTTCTTATAATAAGGTGAGTGGAATTTCACCTACTTAGGATATTTTCGTTCCTTATCTTGGCAAAGGAACGTTCATCCTTATTCAAAATCAACCCAAAACATTTTGGTTGAAAGCCCTTCAATTATTTTTATTCTTTTTTGCCCTAAATCAAATTAGGGTTTCAATTAGGCATTAATCTTGATTATTTTAATATTAAGATTCTCTCTCCTCCATCTTAATTCAAATGAGAAGTAACTCTCATTTTCTTTGCTCTACATGTTTCCAAGAAATATTAGGGACCTTATTGAAGTGGTAATTTGCATATTGAACCCTAGGTCTTGGGTAAATTGCACTTTTCACCAAAACTAGGTTTTAATGCACAACACTGGTTTACAAGCTTAATCTTGGTGCCCAAGCTTGTGAAAACCATACCACTACATCATATTCATTCTTATGATGTCTCAACATCAGAGGAACATCTTATCATGCAAAATTTGCAATTTAACCCCTCAACTTGGGTAATTTGCACTTTAGTCCAAAATAAGCAAACATTGCTTCAACATTGTCCAAACAGGACCAAAATTGAAACATAGGTTTCTCATGAGCCCTAATTACTTTTCACAAGATAATATTAAGCATCTAATCAACCTTATTAGGAAAAACATCTAGGGTTAACTCATAACCCAGGTCAGGGATGTTACAAATTATAAACCCCTAACAACGATTTCGTCCTCGAAATCCCAGACAAAAGGAGAAACAGATTATTCATTAATCATGCCCTCAAGTATCCACATATCATCTTAATATCATGGAGATATCATGAATTCTGTAATTCCACACAAGGCTCCTTTCACTAATTCAACCTTACCAATGTTTATGCAGAGCATAAACCCCTAACATATGATGTCCATATTATTGGAATGTAGAAGCATAAAAGAACATACTTCTATCATCACCCAAGAATATTTATCAAAAGGAAAAACATATATATCTAACAAAGATAATTCACTTAGAAACTCTATGTAATTGGGATTGTTCACATAGTTCTTATTAGTTGGAAATGCCACATAGCTTTTCCCTTTTTGATTGGGAATGACACATATCTCTTCCCTTTTTGATTGGGAATGACACATAGCTCTTCCCTTCTTGTTGGGGATGACACATATCTTTCCCTTTTTGTTTGGGAATGACACATAGCTCTTCCCTTTTTGTTGGGGATGACACATAGCTTTCCCTTTTTGATTGGGAATGACACATAGCTCTTCCCTTCTTGTTGGGGATGACACATAGCTTTCCCTTTTTGATTGGGAATGACACATAGCTCTTCCCTTATTGTTGGGGATGACACATAGCTTTCCATTTTTGATTGGGAATGACACATAGCTCTTCCCTTCTTGTTGGGGATGACACATAGCTTTCCCTTTTTGATTGGGAATGACACATAGCTCTTCCCTTCTTGTTGGGGATGACGCTAAGCTTTCCCTTTTTGATTGGGAATGACACATAGCTCTTCCCTTCTTGTTGGGGATGACACATAGCTTTCCCTTTTTGTTTGGGAATGACACATAGCTCTTCCTTTTTTGTTGGGGATGACACATAGCTTTCCCTTTTTGATTGGGAATGACACATAGCTCTTCCCTTCTTGTTGGGGATGACACATAACTTTCCCTTTTTGATTGGGAATGACACATAGCTCTTCCCTTCTTGTTGGGGATGACACATAGCTTTCCCTTTTTGATTGGGAATGACACATAGCTCTTCCCTTCTTGTTGGTGATGACACATAGCTTTCCCTTTTTGTTTGGGAATGACACATAGCTCTTCCCTTTTTGTTGGGGATGACACATAGCTTTCCCTTTTTGATTGGGGTTGGAATTGCACAAAGCATCTTCTTTTATTGGAATTGCACAAAACATCTTCCTTTATTGGAATTGCACAAAGCATCTTCCTTTATTGGAATTGCACAAAGCATCTTCCTTTATTGGAATTGCACAAAGCATCTTCCTTTATTGATTCCATATTTCTTATTTCATGATACTCTTTAGATTGTCTCAGAATGACTACTTGATCAGAGCAATCAAAAAGACAACAATCTAAGAGTTTCCATACCCACTTTATCATCAATAGTTGTATACCTGGCCAGGGTTTACAAATACTGAGATCAAGTAGTATGCACTTACATGCTATCATATTCCTTTCTATTCATATCATTATACACACATGATTTTCCCTTGTTCCAACATGACTAAGTCATTTAGGAACTCTTTTAAAGCTCAAACTTTCTGTATTAAGGACTGATAACCTAGATTGTAAAGCTAGTATCCAGTCCCCTATATGCATTATTGTTGCCCTAATCTGCCCAACAAGAGCATGATCATAGGATTCTCTATCCTGATCAGGTCTTAATGGGGATTCTCAGGCACTCATTTTATTCTTGCATGATCCTTGCACCACTTCTTGGTGCAACAACATTGCCCTAAGCAATGTGTTCCTTGTGCTCTCCAGTCATTTTAAAACTTTACCCTTTCTCTGCACAAGTAGAAATCATTATAGGGTATACTAGAGGACACTAACACAGACTCGATACCATAGTCCTATGTCTCTGTAGACTCAGCGAACCTAGAGCTCTGATACCACTAAATTGTGACGACCGTCTCGGAAAACAAGATTAACTAATGTGGAAGCGTTCATCAAGCAGCGGATTAGCGAAAATCACTAAAAAATAAAACTTTTTGCAAAGGGATCCATTCATAGGAAAACTCTTTCATTCAGAACCAAAGTAAAACTTTACATCCTGGTTCATATATATACATCTCATGTACTTTTGCTTCTCGAGGAATACAAACATTAACTACTCTGTCTTAACTGTACACAAGTAGTATAAAACCCTCGAGGCACTAAGCCAAAATCTCGAAATCATTAACTACTACTCCAAGGACCTGAGAGTACAGAGACAACACATAGGACTTCTATATACATCTGAACATGACATGACAGTCAATGTCTCCACCTGAGACTTTACTGCTGTCCCTGCTACTGCTGATGTCCTTCACCTCCTGAAGGATTCCTGTCTCCTCGTCCACGTCCACCTAAAAATGTGGTTCCCACGGGGGTGAGACAATTATAAAAATTTCCCCAGCGAGAGATATAACTCTCCGCCAGAAACATTATTATTGCAACTTGAGAAGATGAATATGAATAGGGAAATCATATTTATTTGACAACAGATATTTTAATGTCTAACAGATTAAATCATTATTCTATATCAAAAGCATTGCAACTGTAACTTGATAGAATCAACATGTCACTTATTCTTTAATGAATAGGAAGAACATGTATAACATATATTCAAACAACAGAATCATTACCACTGCATTAGCTTTCTTCAAGCATAGATCATATATCTAAAGCCTGGCATTTTCAATGTGGAGTCATGGCCCGTAGCCATACTCTTTTCATAAGTGTTGGGATCTTAATCCCTCACTTCACCATTGGGTTTTTCTCATCCTTTCACAATTTCGATACCATAATCATGAAATCATGGGTATTCAAACCTTTTGTTCATTACTTGAGCATTGTTACCTCTTTCTCAGGTGACTAACACCTTTAGGTCATTTGACCAAGGTAAGTATGATACTTGCTACACAAGCATCCATCATGGCACTTGATGCACATAAACTCTCTTGCCACCTCTTACCAGGCACAAGGTATATTATAGCACACAAGGCCCAATAAACAAATTCAAACTAATAACACATCATAGCTCATACCTGGCTATGCTCATCATCTCATGATACCTGCATGGTTAGCACATATAATAGCAGTACACAAATTATCTATCAATACCATGCAAAAACAATGTATTAATAATTTAAGGGTATTACCCTTAATCCTTTACCAGGATTTGGGTTTCCATCACACATGGCTCACAAAACCATTCACATCTTGTCACCTCCCACTAGGCAACAACTTTATTCACATGGCGCATAAGGCCATTCACATCTTGTCACCTCTCACTAGGCAACAACTTTATTCACATGGCGCACAAGGCCATTCACATCTTGTCACCTCTCACTAGGTAACAACTTAAAACAAAGGCTTACAAGCCCAACTCATCTTGTTACTTCTTTCTAAGTAACAAAAACATAATGGCACATATGGCCAATCAATTCTTATCAAATAAACATCATAGCTCATACCTGACTATGATCATCACCTCATGAGACCTGTATGATTGTCACACATGATAATAGACTTATCAAGTTCACAACACATCATGCAATACAGGGTAACACCACTATTCCCTTACCAGGGTTAGGGTTTACCATCAATTAGGCTTTCTTTCACATATCATTACCCTTCATTAAGAATAGGGGTTTCCATTATTAACCATTTAGGTTTTCAAGATCATATTATCAATGATCAAACCCTAGTTCATTGCTCCCCACATCTAGGAGCCAACATTTATACCATAAGTATTCAATCATACTTATTTATTCTCACCAATTATCATTAAATGATTATCATCACCAGGTATGAGTATCTCTCATCCTTAAGTTGAGAATTAACAAAACAACCATGTTAGGTCACTTTCAATTCAACTCTAAGTCAAGCATAGGCCACCACGGCCGTGCTACCTTGCACGGTCGTACAAAGTGAAGCTACCACAGCCATGCTACCCTGCACGGTCGTGCTGAGTAAAGTCGCCACGGCCGTGCTACCTTGCACGGTCGTGCTACATAGGATCATCACATGAATCATATTTATATATATGAATTATATTATTTGATCCTTTCAACTTGATTAGGTCACATAAACCCTTCAATCATATGCATACAACTATGATTAACATAGGGTACCAAGTCATTGGTCCTATAAGCGATTAGGGATGCATTCCCAATTAGGGTTTCTCATGAAATCACCCACAATTCGGGTTCCACATGGATGCACCCTCAATTAGGTTTTCACTTGGAATCACCCTCAACTAGGGTTTCACATGGAATCACCCTCAACTAGGGTTTCACATTGAATCACCCTCAACTAGGGTTTCACATGGAATCACCCTCAACTAGGGTTTCACATGGAATCACCCTCAAATAGGGTTGAATTCAATAACCCTGTCAATTAGGGTTTATGTTCATGTTTAGGGTTTCATGATCTCTTTGATTAAGGATCATAACCCTTATACACCACATGATTCATATTCATGTATGAATTCATGCTATCAGCTTCTTAACTTGATTAGGTCATATCAACTCTTCAGTCGAGTACATACAACTATGATTAACATAGTGTATTAAGTCATTGATCCTATAAGCAATTAGGGATTCATCCCTTAATTGGCACTTAATCACTTAGGTACTATTAGGGTTTCAACCTTTGTACCTTCATTTATTACCATTACTAATCATCATTGGATCAATAGAACATTCATCATCTTAATTCTCAAAAATTGAATTACATTGGACCTCCATTACATAAGGTATCCAAATGAATTAGGATTTCCAATGTTGATTCCTTCAATCATTGGATTCATGGAACCATTCATCAATTGGACCTTCACCCATACTTCAATTGAGTTTAATAGGTCAACCTTCAACTAATTTGACCCTCAATTGACCCTCAATTGATCATCAATTGGGGTTGGAATCAATTGAATTAGGGTTTAGAATCAATGAACCTTCAATATTCATCAATGTGTAACTAGTTACTTCATAACTTTTGAACCACCATTCAAATGGGGTATGACCTGACCCCAAACGGTCTTGAGGTCGTTTGGATGACCTACAAACGGTCTTGAGACCGTTTGCCCATCATATCACTCAAATCCAAGCAATCCAATTAAGGTTTGGATCATTGGATTGATCACCAAATCAGCATTGCATTGTATAACAGCTTGGTACCTTTAGACCTTCAAACACCTAACCATACTCAACCCTAGACCTCCAAACGGTCTTGGGTGACCACCAAACGGTCTTGAGACCGTTTGCCCATCATATCACTCCAATCAAAGCAATCTAATTAGGGTTTGGTTCATTGAAGTGCTCACCAAATCAGCAATCTATTGCAGATCAACTTGATATCTTTAGACCTTCAACCACTGAACTATACTCAACCCTAGACCTCCAAACGGTCTTGTGTGACCACCAAACGGTCTTGAGACCGTTTTCCCATCCAACCTTTGGATTTTAGTGAAAAATCATCATGGATTGGTCTATCGAGTTGATCAACAAATCAACATTTAAATGCAGTATGATTTGGTACCTTTGGACCTTCAATTGGTCAACTATACTTGACCCCAGACCTCCAAACGGTCTTGGGGTGATCCCCAAACGGTCTTGAGACCGTTTGGATGGTCCCCAAACGGTCTTGAGACCGTTTGGGCTAATCAACCCAAAATCTCAACTTAACACATTGGAATTTCAGCACTATTTTCAATTAGGGTTTGCCTAATTGATTAGCCTTCAACTCATGATCCATTTTGAGTTAACCCCTCAAATTTGGAGGGTCATTAACCAACATCATTAGAAACAGTAATCCCAAACGGTCAACGCTTGGTCAACGCACTCAAACGGTCTTGAGACCGTTTGCCCAAAAAGTTCAATTAAATCAGATTGAACATCAGCACTTAATCCAATTAGGTTTCCCTAATTGATTAGGCTTCAACTCACGATTCCTTTAGAGTTAATCCCTCAAATTTGGAGGGTTATTAATAAACATAATTATGAACAGGAATCCCAAACGGTCAACGCTTGGTCAACCATCTCAAACGGTCTTGAAACCGTTTGCTCAACCAAGTATAGTTAATCAGGTTAAAAATCAGCACATAATTCAATTCGATTGCCTAATTGATTGGCCTTCAACGCTCGATTCCTTTGGAGTTAATCCCTCAAATTTGAAGGGTTATCAGAATACATAATTAGGAACAAAATTCCCAAACGGTCAACGCTTGGTCAAGCATCTCAAACGGTCTTGAGACCGTTTGCTCCCAAACGGTCTCAAACCGTTTGCCCTTAAACGGTTTGCTGAAACCGCATAGCCAATCAAATTAAAACGATTTGGAGTAGCTATCAAAACGGTTTTGCTTGGTAATTTTCTTTGGATAAGCATCTAGGATGATGTCATCATCCCCTTCCTTAGAACAACCAAGAACAGCAACCGTTCTTGATGGAAATTGCAGCAAAGAAACAAGAGTGTATCAAATTGAAGAAATCAATCAACAAAGCATAGAGAATTGATGCAATAGCAATGTTTAAGGGTTTGAGTTATAAAACCCTCCTCCAATTGAGCTCCAAAGCTCCAATCTCACGCCATTAATGGTGGATGAAGCTCTTGCAACTCCCCCTAGGCTCTTCCTCAAGCTTTTGATTGCAAAAGTTGGCTACGGTTGAAGAGGAGATCGAAATAAGAAGGAATCCATAATTTATTTTCGATTTCCACCATGAAATCAAGGAGAACTAAGGTCAAGGGCTCACCCACAGGTTGGGGACGTGCTCCCTGCTCCTCCCTAGCTCCTTGGTCGGTTTTGCAAGCAAGGGAAAGAAGAAAATCCGAAATAGCCTTTCATTTGGCTTGAAAAAGGCACTTTTATAAGGAAATTGATGAGAGAGAAAATGCATTATTAAAATGCATTAAATTCCAAAAATATGGCCGCCTCTTCCCCCTCAAATCCCTTAAGGACGAGGCACCTTCCTTTGACTTTAATTCTCCTTCATTATCCTTGATTTAAAGAAAATCAAATTAAGCACCTTAATGCTTATTATATTAATATCCATATGTTAGTGGGTTTTCTTTTTCTTATAATAAGGTGAGTGGAATTTCACCTACTTAGGATATTTTCGTTCCTTATCTTGGAAAAGGAACGTTCATCCTTATTCAAAATCAACCCAAAACATTTTGGTTGAAAGCCCTTCAATTATTTTTATTCATTTTTGCCCTAAATCAAATTAGGGTTTCAATTAGGCATTAATCTTGATTAATTTAATACCAAGATTCTCTCTCCTCCATCTTAATTCAAATGAGAAGTAACTCTCATTTTCTTTGCTCTAAATGTTTCCAAGAAATATTAGGGACCTTATTGAAGTGGTAATTTTCATATTGAACCCTAGGTCTTGGGTAAATTGCACTTTTCACCTAAACTAGGTTTTAATGCACAACACTGGTTTACAAGCTTAATCTTGGTGCCCAAGCTTGTGAAAACCATACCACTACATCATATTCATTCTTATGATGTCTCAACATCAGAGGAACATCTTATCATGCAACATTTGCAATTTAACCCCTCAACTTGGGTAATTTGCACTTTAGTCCAAAATAAGCAAACATTGCTTCAACATTGTCCAAACAGGACCAAAATTGAAACATAGGTTCCTCATGAGCCCTAATTACTTTTCACAAGATAATATTAAGCATCTAATCAACCTTATTAGGAAAAACATCTAGGGTTAACTCAAAACCCAGGTCAGGGATGTTACAAATTATAAACCCCTAACAAGGATTTCGTCCTCGAAATCCCAGACAAAAGGAGAAACAGATTATTCATTAATCATGCCCTCAAGTCTCCACATATCATCTTAATATCATGGAGATATCATGAATTCTGTAATTCCACACAAGGCTCCTTTCACTAATTCAACCTTACCAATGTTTATGCAGAGCATAAACCCCTAACATATGATGTCCATATTATTGGAAAGAAGAAGCATAAAAGAACATACTTCTATCATCACCCAAGAATATTTATCAAAAGGAACAACATATATATCTAACAAAGATAATTCACTTAGAAACTCTATGTAATTGGGATTGTTCACATAGTTCTTCTTATTAGTTGGAAATGCCACATAGCTTTTCCCTTTTTGAATGGGAATGACACATATCTCTTCCCTTTTTGATTGGGAATGACACATAGCTTTTCCCTTCTTGTTGGGGATGACACATAGCTTTCCCTTTTTGTTTGGGAATGACACATAGCTCTTCCCTTTTTATTGGGGATGACACATAGCTTTCCCTTTTTGATTGGGAATGACACATAGCTCTTCCCTTCTTGTTGGGGATGACACATAGCTTTCCCTTTTTGATTGGGAATGACACATAGCTCTTCCCTTCTTGTTGGGGATGACACATAGCTTTCCCTTTTTGATTGGGAATGACACATAGCTCTTCCCTTCTTGTTGGGGATGACACATAGCTTTCCCTTTTTGATTGGGAATGACACATAGCTCTTCCCTTCTTGTTGGGGATGACACTAAGCTTTCCCTTTTTGATTGGGAATGACACATAGCTCTTCCCTTCTTGTTGGGGATGACACATAGCTTTCCCTTTTTGTTTGGGAATGACACATAGCTCTTCCCTTTTTGTTGGGGATGACACATAGCTTTCCCTTTTTGATTGGGAATGACACATAGCTCTACCCTTCTTGTTGGGGATGACACATAGCTTTCCCTTTTTGATTGGGAATGACACATATTCTTCCCTTCTTGTTGGGGATGACACATAGCTTTCCCTTTTTGATTGGGAATGACACATAGCTCTTCCCTTCTTGTTGGTGATGACACATAGCTTTCCCTTTTTGTTTGGGAATGACACATATCTCTTCCCTTTTTTTGGGGGATGACACATAGCTTTCCCTTTTTGATTGGGGTTGGAATTGCACAAAGCATCTTCTTTTATTGGAATTGCACAAAACATCTTCCTTTACTGGAATTGCACAAAGCATCTTCCTTTATTGGAATTGCACAAAGCATCTTCCTTTATTGGAATTGCACAAAGCATATTCCTTTATTGATTCCATATTTCTTATTTCATGATACTCTTTAGATTGTCTTAGAATGACTACTTGATCAGAGCAATCAAAAAGACAACAATCTAAGAGTTTCCATACCCACTTTATCATCAATAGTTGTATACCTGGCCAGGGTTTACAAATACTGAGATCAAGTAGTATGCACTTACATGCTATCATATTCCTTGCTATTCATATCATTATACACACATGATTTTCCCTTGTTCCAACATGACTAAGTCATTTAGGAACTCTTTTAAAGCTCAAACTTTCTGTATTAAGGACTGATAACCTAGATTGTAAAGCTAGTATCCAGTCCCCTATATGCATTATTGTTGCCCTAATCTGCCCAACAAGAGCATGATCATAGGATTCTCTATCCTGATCAGGTCTTAATGGGGATTCTCAGGCACTCATTTTATTCTTGCATGATCCTTGCACCACTTCTTGGTGCAACAACATTGCCCTAAGCAATGTGTTCCTTGTGCTCTCCAGTCATTTTAAAACTTTACCCTTTCTCTGCACAAGCAGAAATCATTATAGGGTATACTGGAGGACACTAACACAGACTCGATACCTTAGTCCTATGTCTCTGTAGACTCAGCGAACCTAGAGCTCTGATACCACTAAATTGTGACGACCGTCTCGCGAAAACAAGATTAACTAATGTGGAAGCGTTCATCAAGCATCGGATTAGCGAAAATCACTAAAAATTAAAACTTTTTGCAAAGGGATCCATTCATAGGAAAACTCTTTCATTCAGAACCAAAGTAAAACTTTACATCCTGGTTCATATATATACATCTCATGTACTTTTGCTTCTCGAGGAATACAAAAATTAACTACTCTGTCTTAACTGTACACAAGTAGTATAAAACCCTCAAGGCACTAAGCCAAAATCTCGAAATCATTAACTACTACTCCAAGGACCTGAGAGTACAGAGACAACACATAGGACTTCTATATACATCTGAACATGACATGACAGTCAATGTCTCCACCTGAGATTTTACTGCTGTCCCTGCTACTGCTGATGTCCTTCACCTCCTGAAGGATTCCTGTCTCCTCGTCCGCGTCCACCTAAAAATGTGGTTCCCACGGGGGGTGAGACAATTATAAAAATTGCCCCAGCGAGAGATATAACTCTCTGCCAGAAACATTATTATTCCAACTTGAGAAGATGAATATGAATAGAGAAATCATATTTATTTGACAACAGATATTTTAATGTCTAACAGATTAAATCATTATTCTATATCAAAAGCATTGCAACTTTAACTTGATAGAATCAGCATGTCACTTATTCTTTAATGAATAGGAAGAACATGTATAACATATATTCAAACAACAGAATCATTACCACTGCATTAGCTTTCTTCAAGCTTAGATCATATATCTAAAGCCTGGCATTTTCAATGTGGAGTCATGGCCCGTAGCCATACTCTTTTCATAAGTGTTGGGATCTTAATCCCTCACTTCACCACTGGGTTTTTCTCATCCTTTCAAAATTTCGATACCATAACCATGAAATCATGGGTATTCAAACCCTTTGTTCATCACTTGAGCATTGTTACCTCTTTCTCAGGTAACTAACACCTTTAGGTCATTTGACCAAGGTAAGTATGATACTTGCTACACAAGCATCCATCATGGCACTTGATGCACATAAACTCTCTTGCCACCTCTTACCAGGAACAAGGTATATTATAGCACACAAGGCCCAATAAACAAATTCAAACTAATAACACATCATAGCTCATACCTGGCTATGCTCATCATCTCTTGATACCTGCATGGTTAGCACATATAATAGCAGTACACCAATTATCTATCAATACCATGCAAAAACAATGTATTAATAATTTAAGGGTATTACCCTTAATCCTTTACCAGGATTTGGGTTTCCATCACACATGGCTCACAAAACCATTCACATCTTGTCACCTCCCACTAGGCAACAACTTTATTCACATGGTGCACAAGGCCATTCACATCTTGTCACCTCTCACTAGGTAACAACTTAAAACAAACGCTTACAAGCCCAACTCATCTTGTTACTTCTTTCTAAGTAACAAAAACATAATGGCACATATGGCCAATCAATTCTTATCAAATAAACATCATAGCTCATACCTGGCTATGATCATCACCTCATGAGACTTGTATGATTGTCACACATGATAATAGACTTATCAAGTTCACAACACATCATGCAATACAGGGTAACACCACTATTCCCTTACCAGGGTTAGGGTTTACCATCAATTAGGCTTTCTTTCACATATCATTACCCTTCATTAAGAATAGGGGTTTCCATTATTAACCATTTAGGTTTTCAAGATCATATTATCAATGATCAAACCCTAGTTCATTGCTCCCCACATCTAGGAGCCAACATTTATACCATAAGTATTCAATCATACTTATTTATTCTCACCAATTATCATTAAATGATTATCATCACCAGGTATGAGTATCTCTCTCATCCTTAAGTTGAGAATTAACAAAACGACCATGTTAGGTCACTTTCAATTCAACTCTAAGTCAAGCATAGGCCACCACGACTGTGCTACCTTGCACGGTCATACAAAGTGAAGCTACCACGGCCGTGCTACCCTGCACGGTCGTGCTGAGTAAAGTCGCCACGGCCGTGCTGCCTTGCACGGTCGTGCTACATAGGATCATCACATGAATCATATTTATATATATATGAATTCTATTATTTGATCCTTTCAACTTGATTAGGTCACATCAACCCTTCAATCATATGCATACAACTATAATTAACATAGGGTACCAAGTCATTGGTCCTATAAGCGATTAGGGATGCATTCCCAATTAGGGTTTCTCATGAAATCACCCACAATTAGGGTTCCACATGGATGCACCCTCAATTAGGGTTTCACTTGGAATCACCCTCAACTAGGGTTTCACATGGAATCACCCTCAACTAGGGTTTGACATTGAATCACCCTCAACTAGGGTTTCACATGGAATCACCCTCAACTAGGGTTTCACATGGAATCACCCTCAAATAGGGTTGAATTCAATAACCCTGTCAATTAGGGTTTATGTTCATGTTTAGGGTTTCATGATCTCTTTGATTAAGTATCATAACCCTTATACACCACATGATTCATATTCATGTATGAATTCATGCTATCAGCTTCTTAACTTGATTAGGTCATATCAACTCTTGAGTCGAGTACATACAACTATGATTAACATAGTGTATCAAGTCATTGATCCTATAAGCAATTAGGAATTCATCCCTTAATTGGCACTTAATCACTTAGGTACTATTAGGGTTTCAACCTTTGTACCTTCATTTATTACCATTACTAATCATCATTGGATCAATAGAACATTCATCATCTTAATTCTCAAAAATTGAATTACATTGGACCTCCATTACATAAGGTATCCAAATGAATTAGGGTTTCCAATGTTGATTCCTTCAGTCATTGGATTCATGGAACCATTCATCAATTGTACCTTCACCCATACTTCAATTGAGTTTAATAGGTCAACCTTAAACTAATTTGACCCTCAATTGACCCTCAATTGATCATCAATTGGGGTTGGAATCAATTGAATTAGGGTTTAGAATCAATGAACCTTCAATATTCATCAATGTGTAACTAGTTACTTCATAACTATTGAACCACCATTCAAATGGGGTATGACCTGACCCCAAACGGTCTTGAGGTCGTTTGGATGACCTCCAAATGGTCTTGAGACCGTTTGCCCATCATATCACTCAAATCCAAGCAATCTAATTAAGGTTTGGATCATTGGATTGATCACCAAATCAGCATTGCATTGTATAACAGCTTGGTACCTTTAGACCTTCAAACACCTAACCATACTCAACCCTAGACCTCCAAACGGTCTTGGGTGACCACCAAACGGTCTTGAGACCGTTAGGATGAGATCCAAACGGTCTTGAGACCGTTTGCCCATCATATCACTCCAATCCAAGCAATCTAATTAGGGTTTGGTTCATTGAAGTGCTCACCAAATCAGCAATCTATTGCAGATCAACTTGATATCTTTAGACCTTCAACCACTGAACTATACTCAACCCTAGACCTCCAAACGGTCTTGGGTGACCACCAAACAGTCTTGAGACCGTTTGGATGAGCTCCAACCTTTGGATTTTAGTGAAAAATCATCATGGATTGGTCTATCGAGTTGATCAACAAATCAGCATTTAGTTGCAGTATAATTTGGTACCTTTGGACCTTCAATTGGTCAACTATACTTGACCCCAGACCTCCAAACGGTCTTGGGGTGATCCCCAAACGGTCTTGAGACCGTTGGGATGATCCCCAAACGGTCTTGAGACCGTTTGGGCTAATCAACCCAAAATCTCAACTTAACTCATTGGAATTTCAGCACTATTTTCAATTAGGGTTTGCCTAATTGATTAGCCTTCAACTCATGATGCTATTTGAGTTAACCCCTCAAATTTGGAGGGTCATTAAGCAACATCATTAGGAACAGTAATCCCAAACGGTCAACGCTTGGTCAACGCACTCAAATGGTCTTGAGACCGTTTGCCCAAAAAGTTCAATTAAATCAGATTGAAAATCAGCACTTAATCCAATTAGATTGCCCTAATTGATTAGGCTTCAACTCACGATTCCTTTAGAGTTAATCCCTCAAATTTGGAGGGTTATTAATAAACATAATTATGAACAGGAATCCCAAACGTTCAACGATTGGTCAACCATCTAAAATGGTCTTGAAACCGTTTTCTCAACCAGGTCAAGTTAATCAGGTTGAAAATCAGCACATAATTCAATTCGATTGCCTAATTGATTGGCCTTCAACTCTCGATTCCTTTGGAGTTAATCCCTCAAATTTGGAGGGTTATCAGACTACATAATTAGTAACAAAATTCCCAAACGGTCAATGCTTGGCCAACCATCTCAAATGGTCTTGAGACCGTTTGCTCCCAAACGGTCTCAAACCGTTTGCCCTTAAACGGTTTGCTGAAACCGCATAGCCAATCAAATTAAAACGATTTGGAGTAGCTATCAAAACGGTTTTGCTTGGTAATTTTCTTTGGATAAGCATCTAGGATGATGTCATCATCCCCTTCCTTCGAACAACCAAGAACAGCAACCGTTCTGGATGGAAATTGCAGCAAAGAAACAAGAGTGTATCAAATTGAAGAAATCAATCAACAAAGCATAGAGAATTGATGCAATAGCAATGTTTAAGAGTTTGAGTTATAAAACCCGCCTCCAATTGAGCTCCAAAGCTCCAATCTCACGCCATTAATGGTGGATGAAGCTCTTGCAACTCCCCCTAGGCTCGTCCTCAAGCTTTTGATTGCAAAAGTTGGCTAGGGTTGAAGAGGAGATCGAAATAAGAAGGAATCCATAATTTATTTTCGATTTCCACCATGAAATCAAGGAGAACGAAGGTCAATGGCTCACCCACAGGTTGGGGACGTGCTCCCTGCTCCTCCCTAGCTCCTTGGTCGGTTTTGCAAGCAAGGGAAAGAAGAAAATCCGAAATAGCCTTTCATTTGGCTTGAAAAAGGCACTTTTATAAGGAAATTGATGAGAGAGAAAATGCATTATTAAAATGCATTAAATTCCAAAAATATGGCCGCCTCTTCCCCCTAAAATCCCTTAAGGACGAGGCACATTCCTTTGACTTTAATTCTCCTTCATTATCCTTGATTTAAAGAAAATCAAATTAAGCACCTTAATGCTTATTATATTAATATCCATATGTGAGTGGGTTTTCTTTTTCTTATAATAAGGTGAGTGGAATTTCACCTACTTAGGATATTTTCGTTCCTTATCTTGGCAAAGGAACGTTCATCCTTATTCAAAATCAACCCAAAACATTTTGGTTGAAAGCCCTTCAATTATTTTTATTCATTTTTGCCCTAAATCAAATTAGGGTTTCAATTAGGCATTAATCTTGATTATTTTAATATCAAGATTCTCTCTCCTCCATCTTAATTCAAATGAGAAGTAACTCTCATTTTATTTGCTCTACATGTTTCCAAGAAATATTAGGGACCTTATTGAAGTGGTAATTTGCATATTGAACCCTAGGTCTTGGGTAAATTGCACTTTTCACCAAAACTAGGTTTTAATGCACAACACTGCTTTACAAGCTTAATCTTGGTGCCCAAGCTTGTGAAAACCATACCACTACATCATATTCATTCTTATGATGTCTCAACATCAGAGGAACATCTTATCATGAAACATTTGCAATTTAACCCCTCAACTTGGGTAATTTGCACTTTAGTCCAAAATAAGCAAACATTGCTTCAACATTGTCCAAACAGGACCAAAATTGAAACATAGGTTCCTCATGAGCCCTAATTACTTTTCACAAGATAATATTAAGCATCTAATCAACCTTATTAGGAAAAACATCTAGGGTTAACTCATAACCCAGGTCAGGGATGTTACAAATCTAGTGGTGTATATAAGAGAGTTTTGGGTAAGCATGTTTCATGGTTAGAGATATATGAAGAGAATGTCATAGCATGTTTTGATTTATGCTTATGTGGCTATAGCTTGTAAGCCTATCTCTAGTGTCAATGAGGTAATCTAAGAACCCTAGACTAAGAGAAGTTAGATAAAGTATATGCATATGAGACACGAATAGAGTTGAGTTAGCTCAGAGAGTCTGAGCATGACACTACCCTCGTGGTATGGGTTAGGAGAACCTCAGTTGAACTAGATGAAGTTTTGATACATGTTTGTCAAGCCACTTGCATAACTTTGTTTAGCATAACCGTGATATAATGTATGTAAGGATGTGATCTAATCTCGAGACGTGATATATAGACATGATATGATGAAAACCTAGATATGGTTTAGTAAATATCAATGCATAAATGGTTAGACATATACATGAATAATGCTCATTATATTAAAAAATAATTGATGGCTAGTCTTGTGATGTAATCACTAGTAAATGTCACGATTTATTATGAACAATGAAATAAGATCATATGAATCAAATTGTGCAAGGTGTTAATCTGAGTGCTTAATAAAGATAAAAAATATAGATGACAGTTAGCACAACATAAAATGTTGATGACACCTTGATATAATGGGTTAACTTTAGTTAACTCCTTTAGAACATGGTAATATGATGATGGAATCCTAATTCATAGGCAAAGATAAGGATGAAACCCTAACGATGAGATATGTTGTGACCTAATCAGAGTTTCTAAACCCTTGTTTGAGCCTTCTATGAATGGGCGATTCACCTTAGATGTTTAAAACATCCTGGCAGCTTGGGTATAGTTCTAGAGCTATGTTTTTGGATATGTTCACATAGAGTGGTTTGCTACATGTGGATGAATACCTTTTGGTTTTCCTTGGAGTACGAGAATGGCTTAATTTCGAGGAAGAAATTTCTTTTGAGATGTATATGATGTGAAAGAATGGATTTCTGGCTTAATTTCGAGGACGAAATATCTTTTAAGGTGTGTAGGATGTGATGGAGTTGACTTTTGGAATCCAAAATTCCCAATGAAATAAGTGAATTCATACATGTTGAGTTGTTTTGAGAGTCCCAAGTGTTTTGTCAAAGTTGGATGTCAAATGATATTTATATCATGATTAAGATCCCTATAGTTGATGTCTTTTGAGGAATTTATTTGACAAGTCAAATAGTCAAAGTTTTGGCACCAAAATGGAATGCAATGTAGCTTGAGTGATGATAGAGCTATAGTTAAAATTTGGTGGCAATTGGAGGTTCCTAGAAGGAAATATCTAGGTTTGAATATGGTGATATAATTAGTATTTTGATTTCTTATGGAGCAAAGTTAATATTCCCACCCTTGGTTAGCTATGTCACACACTACATAGGTAGGTAAGCCAGAGATTCATATCGTGGCAACTTGGTGGCCGTTGGGTGGCTTGTGTTGGACGACTAGATGTTTTGCCCTACCACCAACTGAACTGGAGATCGTGGGGAAGACTGGAGGCAGTGATTCCGACCACCACCTCATCATGGGCGTGGGCTAAGAAGGGAACCGACTGAGAAGTTATCTTTGCCTCACCGAGACGAATAGAATGACCCCTCACAAAAGTCATTCCGTGACCAGTGTTGGGAGCAACACCCTCTTCCCTATACTGTCTTCTTCGCCGCAACTGCAGGTGGCCATGGCGACGAGCTTGAGGCGCCGATAGTGCGGTAGATGCTGAGCGGAGGAGGAACAAGGAGCTCCACCGAGACCTAAATTCAGTTGCCAAGTAAGCCTCACGGGGATTTGGAACTGTGGCGGAGAAGAAGACGTGTCCCACAGTGGTGAGCAAAACTTGTGGCAACACATCCCATTATCACACAGATAACGAGGTGTTACGCGAAAACGTGCAGAAATCACCATAACCACAGATTATCGAAAACACGGGTTAATTAAAACCGATTGTGGAAAACTGGTAAACTGAGAAACTTATTACATATCAGTCCTCATCCTGTAAGAAAACATGTTATATACACACCCATACAAGCCTGGATACATGTCCACAGCTTAGAGCAACAGCTATCCTGTCATATCATGAGTTCACCACCTATTTATACATACATAAGGCCCACACCTGGCCATCCGCAGGATATACAAAACATCTGTAGATGCACATCATGAAATAGCGTCAAAACATCGACAAGGACCTGAGAGTACAAGGATGACTCTAGACTCTATCACAAAACATCCAAAACAACAGCACATCCAACGCTTGCCTCCTACTGTTCTTCTAGTTGCTCGGCCGCAACTCCGTGACCACCACATGACGAACTCGACCACCTAAAAAGGGTGTAAACCAACAGAGTGAGACAATTGAACATTGTCCCAGCGGGAGGCATAACCCCTCGCCAAAACTACAAAACCTCAAGATCATAAACATTAAGCAGCTATCTGATAGAGGATATAGCAAGAACAGTTTATTGGACTAAAGGTAACTAAACTTACCAGATATATTCCAGTATTACATGTGAGACACAATTTATGAGATAAGATACCCAAATTCTACTGCATATGAAAGACATATGAATAACAACAATATATAAAAGAGAGTAACTACACAAATAAGGCCTCAACCAATGTTTCATGTTTGACTTAAGTAGTGAGTACTAAACGGCTGGATTACGTTTTATTATGCCCTGAGGAAATGAACCGTACCGTTGAAATCCAACCCTCGGATGTGAAGCCCATAACCGGTGCCATACAAGGTCAATGGAAGAGCCGGAGTCCACGACCTCACCCCTCGTGGTCATTACACGAGAAACACATCAGGACCGTAGTCTCATGCTCAAGTGGTCTTAAGCCACAAGGTCAGCTCCTCAGGCTACCCTTCCTCTAGCCCGCCTTGGTACATGTCACGACGCTAGTAAAACCGAGCCACAGGTCTCACCACCGTGCTCTGAGACATGAACACATTCATGCTCATCACATATCACATATCCAGAGCCTTGGGCCATGTTCACCATGCTCATCTCATATCCGAGTCTGCAACCACAGCTGCACTCGTTTCACCTCTCTATTTGAGGCTAGGAGAAACCTCGCATATTCAAAAATATGTGCTCCGGGTTAACCCGCAGGAGAACCCGTTTCACCATCACCCTATCCTGACTGATGATGGATCTATGGCCAGGGCAACTACATGGTAGATTTCACTGTGATTAATTAGTATCTTTTAGATGGATTGCAAGATTCAACCAAGTTGTATAACATGCAAACTATAGAAGGAAATAACCAACATAAACTCAATAATATGTTATTATTGCAATTACATCAACCTGATCCATATCAAGGATCCAGCATCACATGTTATCCCTTGGCCTCTTGCCAACCATCCAGATCCACGACAAGGATCATCACAAAACCTGGGATCTCAATCCCTCATCACATAATGCCATAGCCTCTCAAATCTTTCATCATCATTATGGAGCATCATTCGTAATGCACTTGTCATCACAATATTCACATATAACCATTTCTTATAGCCTTTCATTTGGCTAAGCATTACCTGCATGGTTAGCATCATTCAATAACCATATGAATAGTTAAGAGACTCATATTATTACCATAAGGTGACAATTAGGGTTAAGTATAGTGCCAGTACATAATGACAATGATAATTACATCCATGCCTCATCTTAAGGTCACATAGGTAAGTACATTATCAAACAACCCTAATGCATGCTTAACATTATTCTTAGCATTAAAGAGATAACCAGGGTAGTCACACTCATACACATGTGCTTAGTCATAAGAAGATATAAAGAACAAGCTTCAACGATTCATAGAAACCTAGCTGACGTATCACTTTTTCATGACAGAACGTGCCCTCACAAGAGGTAACCAAAACCCTCACTAAAGGTCATCCCGGGTAGGACCCACTCTCATCTAATCCCTATCGGGCGTGCATCTCTAGTAGACGTGCAGAGTATATCAGGCGAGTCAGGGTACTATCAGGGCGTGCAGGGTTCAGCTGAGCGTGCAGGGTGGATGTCGGGCGACACAAATTGATGTCGGGCGAGCAACATGGTATCGGCGTCAGGCTGCGTCGGGCGAGACACTACTCCTTGTGCCGCGCAGGGGTAACAACGCGCTATGCCAGGTGAGCAAGGCTGCTGAGCGTGCAGGGAAATGTGCCACTTGCGTGCAGTAGAGCAACGTTCACTAAGGCGTGCAGACTATGGACCGTGCAAGGTGTGACAGGTGAGAAAAACATCAAGCGAGCAGGATGGTCAGGCGAGCAGATGTATCAGGTGAGCAGCCCATCGGGCGAGCAGCCCCAAGGTGTGCAGCCTGCCGGGCAGAATTAGCTCAAGGCGTGCAAGGTCAGAATGCTCACCCGCCCAAGGAACAAAAGGGATACATTGCTCACTTATGCCGTGCAAGAGTAGCTAAGCCATGAGGGTCGTCGGTCAACACTTCTACAAGCACCAAACGCTCAAGAGGCATCTCATCAAGGTCATCTAACGAGCTCACCTTCTTGCCCAAGGTGAGAAGAGAGTCTTGCTCAAGCAACTAAGTCACAAGCTCACCTCAATCGTCTAGGAAAGAGGGGTATTGCTCACAACATTAGGACCCAAACTCACTCTTCAATAACAAGGGGAGAAAGGAGTGTCGCTCCCTAAACCCTAACTTACATGGATCGGCCAACATGCAAGATAACCAAAAACCAACTACTAACATGCATATAGGCAAGATTAAAGCAACATATATGAAAAGAGAGTAGAGTAGCTAGGGTTAGAATTATGCAACCCGCCTTAAGCTCCAAGCTTCAAGGAAGAAGAAGAACTCCAAGCTCCACGCACCACCAAGCAAAGAGGATGGAGAGCTCTAAGGGATATCGACCACTAAAGCTCCTCCAAGGGTGGGTATCGGCCACCACTCTTCTTCTCCAAGGGTGTGTCGACCTCCAAGCATCCCCTTCAAGGGTGTGTCGGCCACCAAGAAAGGGAAGGAGGGAGTGTGTCATGCACAAGAGGGAGAGGAACCAAAGGGTCCTTAAGCTAAGGAAGGAACCATCTTTTATAGAAAGAAAGGGAGGAGAAAACAAGGTGGAACATGGCATGGTGTCGCCCCCACAAAGGACACTTGTCCACAAGCTCAAATCACCACTCTAGCAAGCCATAAGACACTGATCCAAAACATGCACCAAGTGTCCACCAAACAAGACCAAGCACCATGGGCGACACACCAAGCTTGCACTAGGGCGACACACCAATTTGTTGGCCGACACAAACACCCTAGGTCGACACACTCTTCACTTTGGGCGACACAAGGCTCCACCAAGCATAAACAAGGCACCTCCAGATCCAAACAAGCTCAACTAATGCCCAAAGAGCTCAAGCAACCAGCCCATGCCTTCCCCTCAACTCTAGAGGAAGCAAAGAGAGAGAAGAACACCTCTTAAGGTGGCAAACTTGCTCACAAAACCCTAGACTTGGGTTATTTGCAAGTAGCACCTTCAACTCACAACAACGCACAACCAAACCCTAATCACCACCAAAGGTGATTAGCAAGCACCAAAACACTAGGGTTAAGCAAAGCAAATAGGGTAAGCCCTAAATGAAGGTCAGGGTCCTTACAATCTAACTCTCTTTAAGGGATTTTTCCCCCAAAATACGAAGAGAAAAGTGAGGGACACTTCCTCCTCAACTCTTCCTCAAGCTCCCATGTGGATTCCTCAACGCCACGACGTTGCCAAAGAACTTTCACAAGAACCAAGTCCTTCTTCTTCAGCTTCTTGATTCTTCTGTCAAGGATCGCCACATGACCTTCCTTGTAGGTTACATCGGCATCAAGCTCAACCTCAATTGGCTGTATCACTGTACCTTAATCCAGATGACTTTTCTTCAGCATACTGACATGAAACACTGAATGCAACCTGTGCAACTCTGGAGGCAATTCTATCTTGTAAGCTACTTTACCAACACGTGCTATCACTGGGTAAGGCCCCATATACCTGGGTGCCAACTTACCCTTCCGTCCAAACCTTAGCACACCTTTCCAAGGCGAGACCTTAAGATATACGTTGTCTCCTACCTGGAATTCCAAAGGTCGTCGACGATTGTCTGCATAAGACTTCTGTCTGTCTTGTGCCACTTTCAACTGTTGTTGTATCACTTTGATCTTTTCTGTCGTTTGCTGAACTAACTCAGGACCCAACAGCTGATACTCACCAGACTCATACCAACACAATGGGGATCTGCACTTCCTTCCATACAAAGCTTCGTAAGGAGCCATGTCGATGCTTCGCTGATAACTGTTATTGTAGGCAAACTCTATCAAACTCAGATGTACATCCCAGCTGCCTAGGAACTGTAAAACACAAGCTCGAAGGAGATCTTCTAGAATCTAAATAGTCCTCTCAGACTGTCCATCTGTTTGTGGGTGAAAGGCTGTACTAAACCTCAACTACGTTCCCAATGCTTTGTGCAACTGTTCCCAGAAATGACTGGTAAACTGAGGACCTCTGTCAGAAATTATCGTCACTGGCACACCATGCAAACAGACTATCTCATCCACGTACACTCTAGCGAGCTTCTCTGCTGTATACATCGTCTTCACAGGAAGGAAATGGGCAGACTTCGTCAATCTGTCCACTATCACCCAAATGGAATCATGATTCCTAGTTGTCCTGGGTAGACCAACTACGAAATCCATGGTTATATGATCCCATTTCCACTGCGGTATTGGAAAAGGTTGCAACGTACCTGCCGGCTTCTGATGCTCAATCTTCACTTGCTGACAAACTGCACATCTTACCACGAATGCAGCTACATCTCTCTTCAAACCGGGCCACCAATACAAGTCCTTTAGACTATGATACATCTTGGTGACACCTGGATGCATAGCATACATCGACGTATGTGCTTCTTCAAGCACCAACTTCCTCAGATCATTAGCATCTGGAACCACCATTCTATTATGATAGCAAACTAGTCCATCCTCGAACTCATGAAACCCATCACGCTTGTCGCTGCCAAACTCTGATCTGATCAACTGTACCGCATCATCTGTCTGCTATGCATCCTTGATTTGCTGTCTTAATGTAGGCTTGACTTGCATCTAGGTGAAAAGACCAGACAACAAAGAAACTTCCATCTGCACATTCATCTTCCGCAAAGAGACAAACATATCCCGCTTATGGCATACCAGGGAACTCAACTGTGCCTTCTTTGAAGAAAGAGAAGAAGACTTTCTGCTAAGCACATCAGCTACCACATTCGCCTTACCAGGATGATACTCGATAGTGCAGTCGTAATCATTGATCAACTCCATCCATCGTCGTTGTCGCATGTTCAACTCTTGCTGCGTAAAGATGTACTTCAGATTCTTATGATCCGTAAATATCTGGCACACTTCCCCATACAGATAGTGTCTCCAAATCTTTAACGCATGAACCACTGCTTCCAACTCCAGATCATGAGTCAGATAGTTCTCCTCATGCTTCTTGAGTTGTCGCGAGGCAAAAGAAACCACATGATCTTCCTACATCAACACGCAACCTAAACCCTTCTTGGAAGCATCACAGAAAACAACATAACCTTTCCCCGGTTCTGGCAAGATCAACACTGGAGCACTGGTCAGCTTCTCCTTCAAACTCTAGAATGCTTGCTGCCATCGATCATCCCAAACAAAAGGTACGTCCTTCCTTGTCAACTTTGTCATTGGCAATGCGATCGTACTGAAATCCTTGATAAACCTCCGGTAGTATCCTGCTAAACCAAGGAAACTACGAACTTCTGTCGGCATCTTCGGCTGTTCCCATTCTGCAACAGATTCCACCTTCTTCGGATCTACTTTGACTCCTTCAACAGATATCACATGACCCAAGAAAGCCACCTCTTCCAACCAGAACTCACACTTACTGAACTTGGCATACAACTGATGTTGGCGAAGAAGAGTCAATGCTCGACGAAGATGTTGCTCATGCTCTAACCTATCCCGACTATAGATCAAGATGTCATCTATAAAGACTATGACAAACTGATCTAAGAACGGATGAAACACCATGTTCATCAGATCCATGAAAGTAGCAGGTGCATTGGTTACCCCGAACGGCATAACCACAAACTCATAATGACCATACCTAGTCCTAAAAGCTGACTTGGGTATGTCATCCGCCTTAATCCTCAACTGATGATATCCGGATCGTAGATCGATCTTCGAAAACACTGTAGCACCACGCAATTGATCGAACAGATCATCTATCCTCGGCAACGGGTACTTATTCTTGATCGTGACCTTGTTCAGCTGCCGGTAGTCTATACACAACCGCATCGAACCATCCTTCTTCTTGACAAACAGCACGGGAGCTCCCCACGGTGATGTGCTCGGCCGGATGAAACCTTTGTCTAGCAACTCTTGTAACTACTTCTTCAACTCTGCCATCTCTGCTGGATCCATTCTATACGGTGTCTGCGCAACTGGTTGTGTTCCTGGTACCAGATTGATCTCGAAATTGATCTCTTGTGGTGGGGGAACACCAGGAAACTCCTCAGGAAACACGTCAGCAAACTCTCAAACAACTGACACCTCCTCAAGGCTAAGACCTTTCGCCTTGGCAGCCACAACGGTATCCACCACATGAGCTAGGAAAGCTTCGCAACCTTGTCGTAACAACCTATCTGCCATCATAGCTGATACCAAACATGTCGTAAGGATCTTCCTATCTCCCTGGAAGATCCACTTCTCTCCAGCAACATCAAACACTGCTTGCTTGGAACAACAGTCCAGAACAACCTTATACCTTTCTAAGGTATCCATCCCAAGAATAACATCAAAACCTTGCATATCAAGTGGTATAAGATCCATTTGAATGCATCGTCCCGAGAAAGACAAGACACAAGAGGGACACTCTTCTCGAAGCAAAAAGGAACCATCAAGAGGGGTTTCTAATGACAAGCTATCCTTCGTACTACTAATTGGTAAACGACAGTTCTCAAGCATATTATAGGCGATAAAAGAGTGCGTAGCACCCGGATCAACCAGAACAGATATAAAGCAAGAAGAAGACATATCAGAATGAAATAACTCCATCTGACCTGTCACTACATGCAGGTTGATTATCGCCTCCGGCTGATTCATAGCATAGAATCGAGCCGTTGCTTGCTGTCCACGACCTCTGCTTCCTTGAGCAGACGATCCAGCTTGAGACGCTTGACCATGAACTCGTCCTCTGCTACCACTAGGATGTGGTCTCTCTAACCCCTGAAGGTTCTACCTCGGCTGCTGGGTTACTTCATCATTTCTGAAGGGACAACTCGACTTAACATGCCCTATCTGACCGCAGGCATAGCATGTTCTACCATCAACTCGTGGCCTGGATGGCTCTGTCACTGCCGCAGAAGCCGAACCTTGTGCCTTAGATGGTGAAGAAACATAACCTCTTCCTCTACTCAAAGACCACTGAGACGGTCCTCCAGAACCTCTCATCGTTGATGGTGCCGAGAACCTATGCTTCTTGAAGCCACCAAACCCCTGACCCTGGAACTGAGCAGGGTCTCTTCTTAGCCATAGACTCTCTTTTCTCCCTAACAGATCGCTCGATCCTCCGAACAGATTCCACAAACATCGCAAACCATTCCCGGTTCGCCAAAGTAGAAACTGGTGTTGTCAGCTCAGCACTCAGAACCTTCTCGAAACGCCTGATCTGTTCCTCGTCTGTTGCCACAATGTGAGGACAAAACCTCAACAGCTCCATAAACTTGGCTTCGTACTCGATGATGTTCATCGTTCCCTATCGCAAACTCTCAAACTGACGAATCTTCTCATCCAGATACGTCTTGGGAAAGTATCTGGTGACAAACTTGCGTCGAAACACTTCCCAACGGATCACCTCACCAGGCCGCTTCTCTTCCTCGATGGTCCACCAGTGACCAACACTACCTTTCAGAAGGTAGACAGCGTGCTTTACTTTGTCTGCTTCAGGTATGTCAAGGATCCGGAAAGCCTTCTCAAGACTTGTCATCCACATATCTGCATCTGCTGGATTAGCCGTTCCAACATACTCCGAAGCTCCGACTCGATGAAGCCACTCGAAGGTCTTCCCAATACCCGATGCTTCTCCATGGGGAACCTGTGCTCGCGGGTAATCGCTCAACCATGAGATTCATCGTAGCCATCATCTGCCCCATAAGCTATTGGTAGGCAGGGTGTTCAAGTGTGGGTCAGGTTGGGGGACCTCAGGCACCCGATCTTCATGTGCCTGTCCATCTGCTCCATCAACCGATGCAGCATCACTGTACTCAGCAGAGTGTTCTTCATGGTTTCCAGACATCTTGGCTTTTCTTCCGCTGAGGGTTGAAGATATTGTAAGAAAATCTGGAAAACACATAAGAACAAACACAACCTAGTCCTAGATCCCTGTAGACTCAGCAAACCTAGAGCTCTGATACCAAAACTTGTGGCAACACATCCCATTATCACACAGATAATGAGGTGTTACGCGAAAACGTGCAGAAATCACCATAACCACAGATTATCGAAAACACGGGTTAATTAAAACCGATTGTGGAAAACTGGTAAACTGAGAAACTTATTACATATCAGTCCTCATCCTGCAAGAAAACATGTTATATACACACCCATACAAGCCTGGATACATGTCCACATCTTAGAGCAACAGCTGTCCTGTCATATCATGAGTTCACCACCTATTTATACATACATAAGGCCCACACATGGCCAGCCCCAGGATATACAAAACATCTGTAGATGCACATCATGAAACAACGTCAAAACATCGCCAAGGACCTGAGAGTACAGGGATGACTCTAGACTCTATCAAAAAACATCCAAAACAGCAACACATCCAACGCTTGCCTCCTACTGTTCTTCTAGCTGCTCGGTCGCAACTCTGTGACCACCACCACGACGAACTCGACCACCTAAAAAGGGTGTAAACCAGCGGAGTGAGACAATTGAACATTGTCCCAGCGGGAGGCATAACCCCTCGCCAAAACTACAAAACCTCAAGATCATAAACATTAAGCAGCTATCTGATAGAGGATATAGCAAGAACAGTTTATTGGACTAAAGCTAACTAAACTTACCAGATATATTCAAGTATTACATCTGAGACACAATTTATGAGATAGGATACCCAAATTCTACTGCATATGAAAGACATATGAATAACTGCAATATATAAAAGAGAGTAACTACACAAACAAGGCCTCAACCAATGTTTCGTGTTTGACATAAGTAGTGAGTACTAAACAGCTGGATTACATTTTATTATGCCCTGAGGAAATGAACTGTACTGTTCAAATCCAACCCTCGGCTGCGAAGCCCATAACCGGTGCCATACAAGGTCAATGGAAGAGCCGAAGTCCACGACCTCACCCCTCGTGGTCAGTACACAAGAAACACAGTAGGACCGCAGTCTCACGCTCAAGTGGTCTTAAGCCACATGGTCAGCTCCTCAGGCTACCCTTCCTCTAGCCCGCCTTGGTACAGGTCACGACACTAGTAAAATCGAGCCACGGGTCTCACCACTGTTCTCTAAGCCATGAACGCATTCATGCTCATCACATATCACATATCCGGAGCCATGGGCCATGTTCACCATGCTCATCTCATATCCGAGTCTGCAACCGCACCTGCACTCATTTCACCTCTCTATTTGAGGCTAGAAGAAACCTCGCATATTCAAAAATATGCGCTCCGGGTTAACCTGCAGGAGAACCCGTTTCACCATCACCCTATCCTGACTGATGATGGATCTATGGCCAGGGCAACTACATAGTAGATTTCACTGTGATTAATTAGTATCTTTTAGATGGATTGCAAGATTCAACCAAGTTGTATAACATGCAAACTATAGAAGGAAATAACCAACATAAACTCAATAATATGTTATTATTGCAATTACATCAACCTGATCCATATCAAGGATCCAACATCACATGTTATCCCTTGGCCTCTTTCCAACCATCCAGATCCACCACAAGGATCATCACAGAACCTGGGATCTCAATCCCTCATCACATAATGCCATAGCTTCTCAAATCTTTCATCATCATTATGGAGCATCATTCGTAATGCACCTGTCATCACAATATTCACATATAACCATTTCCTATAGCCTTTCATTTGGCTAAGCATTACCTGCATGGTTAGCATCATTCAATAACCATATGAATAATCAAGAGACTCATATTATTACCATAAGCTGACAATTAGGGTTAAGTATAGTTCCAGCACATAATGAAAATGATAATTACATCCATGCCTCATCTTAAGGTCACATAGGTAAGTACATTATCAAACAACCCTAATGCATGCTTAACATTATTCTTAGCGTTAAAGAGATAACCAGGGTAGTCACACTCGTACACATGTGCTTAGTCATAAGAAGATATAAAGAACAAGCTTCAAAGATTCATAGAAACCTAGCTGACGTATCACTTTTTCATGACAGAACGTGCCCTCACAAGAGGTAACCAAAACCCTCACTAAAGGTCATCCCGGGCAGGACCCACTCTCATCTAATCCCTATCGAGCGTGCAGCTCTAGTAGGCGTGCATAGTATATTGGGCGAGTCAGGGTACTATCTGGGCGTGCAAGGTTTAGCTGAGTGTGCAGGGTGGATGTCAGGCGACACAGATTGATGCCGGGTGAGCAACATGGTATCGGGCGTCAGGCTGTGTCAGGCGAGACACTACTCCTTGTGCCGCACAGGGGTTACAACGCGCTATGCCGGGTGAGCAAGGCTGCCGAGTGTGCAGGGCAACATGCCACTTGCGTGCAGCAGAGCAACGTTCACTAAGGCATGCAGACTATGGACCGTGCAAGGTGTGACAGGTGGGCAAAACATCAAGCGAGTAGGATGGTCAGGCGAGCAGATGTATCGGGCGAGCAACATGGTGTCAGGCAAGCAGCCCATCAGGTGAGCAGCCCCAAGGTGTGCAGCCTGCCGGGCAGAACTAGCTCAAGGCGTGCAAGGTCAGAATGCTCACCCGCCCAAGGAATAAAAGGGATACATTGCTCACTTATGCTGTGCAAGAGTAGCTAAGTCATGAGGGCTGTCGGTCAGCACTTCTACAAGCACCAAACGCTCAAGAGGCATCTCATCAAGGTCATCTAATGAGCTCACCTTCTTGCCCAAGGTGAGAAGAGATTGATGCGATGATTTTGAGTCGCATTTGTAGACCGATTTCATATGTGTTTTGTGCCTTAATTACTCATTTTCATGGATATTATTGCATAATTCACTTTATTTGGTCTCTGCCATCATTTTATATCAAATCCCCTTTATTTCATTATGTTAAGCATTATTGATCATCTTATCATAAATCGTGTGGATTTATTTGGTCTTGTTGTGCAATTTCAGGAAAAACAAGTATCTACATCCGTCGATACCATCTCTATCTTTTATCTTTTCTTTAGTTGTTTTTAATTTCTGCTTTGTTATTTGTTTTTGCAATTTTAAGTTTTTATTTAGGATCCACATCTATCTAGTGTAATCGTGGATGTCTTAAAAATTGTCATCTTGCTGTTTTCATGGGAAATTAAGGGAATTTAAAAATTTTCTGTGTCATTTGGATAGCTTTACTTGGTTGTCCTTGGGGAACTTGTTCTATGAAAATGATTGATTATGTCAACTTTGAAGCAATATGTCATACTCACACCCCCATTGACTCATGAAAAGTGGATAGTAACGGTTGTTTGAGCCTAACCTAATCAAATGGTAATGAGACCTTAATCAGATGTAAGAGAAAGAACCCTTTAAACTACTACACATGTCAGTAAGGAGGGACGCATAATTTTCTTCTAAGGTTCAGTCACTTAATCTTGTGATCATTCCACCCCATTTTCTATAATCCACCCAAGAATTGGAAGTAAAGTGTAGTTTCAATTTCTTTTGCGTGCATGGCATGTAGATAGGTTTGGCATTATTATTTTCATGTTTTTGCATAGAATAATGAAAAAAATATATAGTGATACATGCACATTACCCTTAGGTGCATGTCATGTAGTTGCACTCACAATTTCATGATTTTCATGCATAAGCACACCATGTATCTCAGTTTTCCTAAATAGGTGATCTAATTTGTTCCATACCCTCGCATTAGTACAAAGATTTCCAATCATGAAGAAAATAGCCTAACACATGTATCTCTAAGCAATTATGGATATGTGGGCTAAGAGGAAAAGAACAAAATCTGAAAGAAAAAAAAAGAAAAAAAAAACAGAAGAAAAAATTCTGGAAAAAAAAATGTTAGAAAAAGAAAGAAAAGGAATAAGAGGGAGAAAGGAATGATATCACTTGTATAATAAAGGGGAATTGAGTACATGATGTGGCTTGAGTAGATTTCTATCTCATTTTGAGGTAGAAGGTTAGTGCATGCATCATTCCACCCACTTTTAGGCATTAGGGCATTCTTAATGTGCATTTGCATCATTTAGGGCATTTTGTTATATGCATTTTGAAACTGTGTAATACTTCCAAATTCTCCCATGAACCACCCATTCCATCCACCCGTTGCTCGGATTGGTAGGCCACCGTGATTTTCTCCTCACTCATGTTTATCAGGAGAACTGCTTCCATGTAGATGGTAGTTAGGGCGAGCAACGTAGTGTAGGTGATCACAAGATGCACCATGGCTGAATCGGCGAACTTTATTATGATAACTGCCTTATGTGATAGTGTTCATCAGTTTGAAGGATAATTTCTTTTATTGATGGTTATTGTCGCCTGTAGGGTAATTACTGTTCTGTGATTAGGAAAGGCCGGTTTGAGAACGTTCAGTGGGAGTCATGTGGGATGTGGGGTGATGTGTTGATTGTTAATTGACATCTGCAATTCTATTCTAAGGATTAGTTGCTCGAGGGCGAGCAATGTTTAAGCTTAGGGGAGTTTGATGCGATGATTTTGAGTCGCATTTGTAGACCGATTTCATATGTGTTTTGTGCCTTAATTACTCATTTTCATGGATATTATTGCATAATTCACTTTATTTGGTCTCTGCCATCATTTTATATCAAATCCCCTTTATTTCATTATGTTAAGCATTATTGATCATCTTATCATAAATCGTGTGGATTCATTTGGTCTTGTTGTGCAATTTCAGGAAAAACAAGTATCTACATCCGTCGATACCATCGACGGATGTTGATACCATCGACCAAGCCACAGGTTGTCAGTCGAGAGGAGCAGCACAGAGTCGATACCATCGACCCAAGTCGATGCCATCGACACATGGAGAGCTACAGCATCGCTAAACGACAACAACCGACGCTAAAGGAGTCGATACCATCGACACGCAAGTCGATGGTATCGAGATCACCACAGGCGCTCAGAATAAAAGAAAGGAAAGCTGCCGCTAATCTGCTCGGTCGATACCATCGACCTGCGTCGATGGTATCGACGCCGGCAGATATGCGTTGGATCTGTTTTGATCTCGATCGGACGGCTGTTGTTATTTGACGACCTAATTAGGGACTTATACCTAATGACGGCCGCCCAGACGGGATAATCATCTCATATTTGGATTGCACGAGTGCCGAGGAAGGGAGAAAGGAGAACGGAGGCCGAGAAGCTCATCCCGGGTGATTCGGACGCTGCCGAAGACAATTTCCACCACCGACAGGCGGGGAAAGCTTGTGTTCTACGCCAAGGATCCACCAGTTCTTCTCCGTTCAGGGGTTTTCCCATCTATTTCACGTTTTTCTTATGAATTCCCCAATTTCTACCATGTATTTGTGTAAGATGAACATGAGAGGCTAAAACCCTCAATCTTTAGGACCGGGAGTAGCCCGGGGATACATTGTATGATGATTTTAGATTGATAATTCATATTTTTCTCTCATATCCGTGGTATAAATTCGTTTTCTCTATTGCTATTGTTATGCTTGATCACCATAATAATAAATTAATGCCCTTAATCACTTCGACAGAAGGATTAACGGTTGAAAAGAGACGAATTCTACATTAATTAATAAAACCCTTGACAAAGGAGTTGTAAAATTAATGGTGGGAACTGAGGGACCGATCTTAATGCGCTTAGTTTAGGGGAATGATTACTATGACGATGGAATCAACCTAAATCTAAGTAGTGGATTACACCACGACAGTGGGTAATTCTCAATTCAGGCCACTACCCGAATAGAGAGAGAAGTGTGAGGAATTATATGAAATCTAATACAATGTTGACCTGCGGTGAAACCGCCATCCTAAATATATCCCTTTTAATTGATTAAATTAACCTTTAATCGATTGTTTTCTTTGTTTGATTTTTATTTTCTTTTGATTTGAACAACAAAACCCTACTTTGTTAATCGGTCTAGCTGATTGCGATTAGTTAGTAGAAGTCTCCAATAATTCACGTATCCCTGAGTTCAACTCGGGCCTCACAAGGCCTATATTACTCGACGCGTATACTTGTGTTTAAGCGCATAGTAAAATACACGTCAAGCTTGTGTACGTCGATGGTATCGACATTTACATGTGAAAAAGGCGGCAGCCGGACTCGCGAGGCAGTTGCCCTAATCAGCGAGTCGATACCATCGACTTCCGTCGATGGTATCGACGGGCACACAGCATTGTCAGTTGTTCAAGACGGAGTTATTGGTCAAATGAAGTCATCAACGAGTTCTTCCTCCACTTGTGCCAAGTGTCATCCAGAGCAAATCCGGACCCCACGACCCTGGCAGTACCCGCCTCCACCACCATCAGACTGATCTGGTATCACTGTTCCACCCTTATGTTGGTTTTTGACTATGAGGCCATAGTCGGATTCAAGCTTAGGGGGGTGGCTGGAACAGCTCTATCTTTTATCTTTTCTTTAGTTGTTTTTAATTTCTGCTTTGTTATTTGTTTTTGCAATTTTAAGTTTTTATTTAGGATCCACATCTATCTAGTGTAATCGTGGATGTCTTAAAAATTGTCATCTTGCTGTTTTCATGGGAAATTAAGGGAATTTAAAAATTTTTCTGTGTCAGATGGATAGCTTTACTTGGTTGTCCTTGGGGAACTTGTTCTATGAAAATGATTGATTATGTCAACTTTGAAGCAATATGTCATACCCACACCCCCTTTGACTCATGAAAAGTGGATAGTAACGGTTGTTTGAGCCTAGCCTAATCAAATGGTAATGAGACCTTAATCAGATGTAAGAGAAAGAACCCTTTAAACTACTACACATGTCAGTAAGGAGGGACGCATAATTTTCTTCTAAGGTTCAGTCACTTAATCTTGTGATCATTCCACCCCATTTTCTATAATCCACCCAAGAATTGGAAGTAAAGTGTAGTTTCAATTTCTTTTGCGTGCATGGCATGTAGATAGGTTTTGCATTATTATTTTCATGTTTTTGCATAGAATAATGAAAAAAATATATAGTGATACATGCACATTACCCTTAGGTGCATGTCATGTAGTTGCACTCACAATTTCATGATTTTCATGCATAAGCACACCATGTATCTCAGTTTTCCTAAATAGGTGATCTAATTTGTTCCATACCCTCGCATTAGTACAAAGATTTCCAATCATGAAGAAAATAGCCTAACACATGTATCTCTAAGCAATTATGGATATGTGGGCTAAGAGGAAAAGAACAAAATCTGAAAGAAAAAAAAAACAGAAGAAAAAAATCTGGAAAAAAAAAATGTTAGAAAAAGAAAGAAAAGGAATAAGAGGGAGAAAGGAATGATATCACTTGTATAATAAAGGGGAATTGAGTACATGATGTGGCTTGAGTAGATTTCTATCTCATTTTGAGGTAGAAGGTTAGTGCATGCATCATTCCACCCACTTTTAGGCATTAGGGCATTCTTAATGTGCATTTGCATCATTTAGGGCATTTTGTTATATGCATTTTGAAACTGTGTAATACTTCCAAATTCTCCCATGAACCACCCATTCCATCCACCCGTTGCTCGGATTGGTAGGCCACCGTGATTTTCTCCTCACTCATGTTTATCAGGAGAACTGCTTCCATGTAGATGGTAGTTAGGGCGAGCAACGTAGGGTAGGTGATCACAAGATGCACCATGGCTGAATCGGCGAACTTTATTATGATAACTGCCTTATGTGATAGTGTTCATCAGTTTGAAGGATAATTTCTTTTATTGATGGTTATTGTCGCCTGTAGGGTAATTACTGTTCTGTGATTAGGAAAGGCCGGTTTGAGAACGTTCAGTGGGAGTCATGTGGGATGTGGGGTGATGTGTTGATTGTTAGTTGACATCTGCAATTCTATTCTAAGGATTAGTTGCTCGAGGGCGAGCAATGTTTAAGCTTAGGGGAGTTTGATGCGATGATTTTGAGTCGCATTTGTAGACCGATTTCATATGTGTTTTGTGCCTTAATTACTCATTTTCATGGATATTATTGCATAATTCACTTTATTTGGTCTCTGCCATCATTTTATATCAAATCCCCTTTATTTCATTATGTTAAGCATTATTGATCATCTTATCATAAATCGTGTGGATTTATTTGGTCTTGTTGTGCAATTTCAGGAAAAACAAGTATCTACATCCGTCGATACCATCGACGGATGTCGATACCATCGACCAAGCCACAGGTTGTCAGTCGAGAGGAGCAGCACAGAGTCGATACCATCGACCCAAGTCGATGCCATCGACACATGGAGAGCTACAACGTCGCTAAACGACAACAACCGACGCTAAAGGAGTCGATACCATCGACACACAAGTCGATGGTATCGAGATCACCATAGGCACTCAGAATAAAAGAAAGGAAAGCTGCCGCTAATCCGCTGGGTCGATACCATCGACCCGCGTCGATGGTATCGACGCCGGCAGATATGCGTTGGATCTGTTTTGATCTCGATCGGACGGCTGTTGTTATTTGACGACCTAATTAGGGACTTATACCTAATGACGGCCGCCCAGACGGGAGGATCATCTCATATTTGGATTGCACGAGTGCCGAGGAAGGGAGAAAGGAGAACGGAGGCCGAGAAGCTCATCCCGGGTGATTCGGACGCTGCCGAAGACAATTTCCACCACCGACAGGCGGGGAAAGCTTGTGTTCTACGTCAAGGATCCACCGGTTCTTCTCCGTTCAGGGGTTTTCCCATCTATTTCACGTTTTTCTTATGAATTCCCCAATTTCTACCATGTATTTGTGTAAGATGAACATGAGAGGCTAAAACCCTCAATCTTTAGGACCAGGAGTAGCCCGGGGATACATTGTATGATGATTTTATATTGATAATTCATATTTTTCTCTCATATCCGTGGTATAAATTCATTTTCTCTATTGCTATTGTTATGCTTGATCACCATAATAATAAATTAATGCCCTTAATCACTTCGACAGAAGGATTAACGGTTGAAAAGAAACGAATTCTACATTAATTAATAAAACCCTTGACAAAGGAGTTGTAAAATTAATGGTGGGAACTGAGGGACCGATCTTAATGCTCTTAGTTTAGGGGAATGATTACTATGACGATGGAATCAACCTAAATCTAAGTAGTGGATTACACCACGACAGTGGGTAATTCTCAATTCAGGCCACTACCCGGATAGAGAGAGAAGTGTGAGGAATTATATGAAATCTAATACAATGTTGACCTGCGGTGAAACCGCCATCCTAAAGATATCCCTTTTAATTGATTAAATTAACCTTTAATCGATTGTTTTCTTTGTTTGATTTTTATTTTATTTTGATTTGAACAACAAAACCCTACTTTGTTAATCGGTCTAGCTGATTGCGATTAGTTAGTAGAAGTCTCCAATAATTCACGTATCCCTGAGTTCGACTCGGGCCTCACAAGGCCTATATTACTCGACGCGTATACTTGCGTTTAAGCGCGTAGTAAAATACACGCCAAGTTTTTGGCGCCGTTGCCGGGGATGATTGTTTTTATCCAAGAAGAATCTCAGGTGCAAGAAGTTGCAGAGGAAAGGAAAATGACGTTCAATGTGAATGCAACACCGGCAATACCATTTCCACGCACGTACTATGGACTGCCGGGTGGAAACCCTTTCTTCAGAAAATCTGATAGAGTTGTGAATACTGTATCTCCACCTGGGCAAAAAGAAGAAGTGCAAGTTTGTGCACATGCGGAGACAAAGAAGGTGGAAGAGGAACCACAACAAGCTGCTACTAATGAGGATGACTTGCAAAAGCACACGTCCGAGATAGTGAGTGAAGCAAGCTTAGGGGAGGTACCCCCGAAAGACTCATATGTGCCTCCTCACAAGCGTGTCAATGCGGCAGATGTGTCAAATCGGGACAATCCAAAGCCGAAGAAGGATCACCGACACTATAGGAAATTCTTGGAAATATTCCGCAAGCTGCATATCAACATTCCGCTGGTGGAGATGATTGAGAAAGTGCCCGCCTATGGGAGGTTCATTAAGGAGATCATCAATAAGAAGAGGCGGATAAAAGAAGATGAAATTTATTGGATGAATGAGACGGTGAGCTCGATGATTCATGGGAGTTCACCAAAGAAGAGAAAAGACCCAGGAGGTTTTTACATTCCGTGTTCAATAGGTGGTCAACAGGTCTCTAGAGCGCAATGTGATTCTGGCGCTAGCATCAATCTCATGCCTTTGGCTACTTTTCATAAGCTAGGGTTAAAAGAGATAAAGAGGTCAGCCGCAACAATTGAATTGGCGTATGGGTCTACCGTGAGACCCTATGGAGTATGTGAAGATGTTCTAGTCAAGGTTGACCGATTCATATTTCCGGTGGACTTCGTCGTCATAGACATGCCACCACTCCAAAGCTGTGAAATTCTTCTAGGAAGACCATTTCAAGCAACGACAGATGTCGTGACTGCCTTAGGGAGAGGTACTCTGTCTTTGGGCATTGGAGGAGATCGTGTTGAATTCAAATTATCGCATGATCCTCTAAGTGCGGTCCTCAAGGTGAAGAGATGACAATCGTCACACCGTCTAGCCTAAGACGCTAAAGAAGGGCACTTGTTGGGAGGCAACCCAACCATCGGTACACTAGGATAGTTTAATTTTAGTCATAGATTGCTTTTATTTCGTTTGAATTTTAGTTTAAAAATGATACCTTGATCCTTTTTGTTCAATGTGCAGGCACGGGCAGGGTCGATACCATCGACATACTAGTCGATGGTATCGACATAGGTTCAGGTTGACAGCTGCAAAAATCGCACTGAGTCGATACTATCGACGGTCCCGTCGATGGTATCGACATACCTACAGGCAGGTTGCACAATAAAGGTCGATGGTATCGACATGCCAGTCGATACCATCGAGATCTCTGGAGATTTTCAGAAGAAATCGACTCAGTGAAGTCGATACCATCGACGTGTACGTCGATGGTATCGACATTTACATGTGAAAAAGGCGGCAGCCGGACTCGCGAGGCAGTTGCCCTAATCAGCGAGTCGATACCATCGACTTCCGTCGATGGTATCGACGGGCACACAACATTGTCAGTTGTTCAAGATGGAGTTATTGGTCAAATGAAGTCATCAACGAGTTCTTCCTCCACTTGTGCCAAGTGTCATCCAGAGCAAATCCGGACCCCACGACCCTGGCAGTACCCGCCTCCACCACCATCAGACTGATCTGGTATCACTGTTCCACCCTTATGTTGGTTTTTGACTATGAGGCCATAGTCGGATTCAAGCTTAGGGGGGTGGCTGGAACAGCTCTATCTTTTATCTTTTCTTTAGTTGTTTTTAATTTCTGCTTTGTTATTTGTTTTTGCAATTTTAAGTTTTTATTTAGGATCCACTTCTATCTAGTGTAATCGTGGATGTCTTAAAAATTGTCATCTTGCTGTTTTCATGGGAAATTAAGGGAATTTAAAAATTTTTCTGTGTCAGATGGATAGCTTTACTTGGTTGTCCTTGGGGAACTTGTTCTATGAAAATGATTGATTATGTCAACTTTGAAGCAATATGTCATACCCACACCCCCTTTGACTCATGAAAAGTGGATAGTAACGGTTGTTTGAGCCTAACCTAATCAAATGGTAATGAGACCTTAATCAGATGTAAGAGAAAGAACCCTTTAAACTACTACACATGTCAGTAAGGAGGGACGCATAATTTTCTTCTAAGGTTCAGTCACTTAATCTTGTGATCATTCCACCCCATTTTCTATAATCCACCCAAGAATTGGAAGTAAAGTGTAGTTTCAATTTCTTTTGCGTGCATGGCATGTAGATAGGTTTTGCATTATTATTTTCATGTTTTTGCATAGAATAATGAAAAAAATATATAGTGATACATGCACATTACCCTTAGGTGCATGTCATGTAGTTGCACTCACAATTTCATGATTTTCATGCATAAGCACACCATGTATCTCAGTTTTCCTAAATAGGTGATCTAATTTGTTCCATACCCTCGCATTAGTACAAAGATTTCCAATCATGAAGAAAATAGCCTAACACATGTATCTCTAAGCAATTATGGATATGTGGGCTAAGAGGAAAAGAACAAAATCTGAAAGAAAAAAAAAACAGAAGAAAAAAATCTGGAAAAAAAAATGTTAGAAAAAGAAAGAAAAGGAATAAGAGGGAGAAAGGAATGATATCACTTGTATAATAAAGGGGAATTGAGTACATGATGTGGCTTGAGTAGATTTCTATCTCATTTTGAGGTAGAAGGTTAGTGCATGCATCATTCCACCCACTTTTAGGCATTAGGGCATTCTTAATGTGCATTTGCATCATTTAGGGCATTTTGTTATATGCATTTTGAAACTGTGTAATACTTCCAAATTCTCCCATGAACCACCCATTCCATCCACCCGTTGCTCGGATTGGTAGGCCACCGTGATTTTCTCCTCACTCATGTTTATCAGGAGAACTGCTTCCATGTAGATGGTAGTTAGGGCGAGCAACGTAGTGTAGGTGATCACAAGATGCACCATGGCTGAATCGGCGAACTTTATTATGATAACTGCCTTATGTGATAGTGTTCATCAGTTTGAAGGATAATTTCTTTTATTGATGGTTATTGTCGCCTGTAGGGTAATTACTATTCTGTGATTAGGAAAGGCCGGTTTGAGAACATTCAGTGGGAGTCATGTGGGATGTGGGGTGATGTGTTGATTGTTAGTTGACATCTGCAATTCTATTCTAAGGATTAGTTGCTCGAGGGCGAGCAATGTTTAAGCTTAGGGGAGTTTGATGCGATGATTTTGAGTCGCATTTGTAGACCGATTTCATATGTGTTTTGTGCCTTAATTACTCATTTTCATGGATATTATTGCATAATTCACTTTATTTGGTCTCTGCCATCATTTTATATCAAATCCCCTTTATTTCATTATGTTAAGCATTATTGATCATATTATCATAAATCGTGTGGATTTATTTGGTCTTGTTGTGCAATTTCAGGAAAAACAAGTATCTACATCCGTCGATACCATCGACGGATGTCGATACCATCGACCAAGCCACAGGTTGTCAGTCGAGAGGAGCAGCACAGAGTCGATACCATCGACCCAAGTCGATGCCATCGACACATGGAGAGCTACAGCGTCGCTAAACGACAACAACCGACGCTAAAGGAGTCGATACCATCGACACGCAAGTCGATGGTATCGAGATCACCACAGGCGCTCAGAATAAAAGAAAGGAAAGCTGCCGCTAATCCGCTGGGTCGATACCATCGACCCGCGTCGATGGTATCGACGCCGGCAGATATGCGTTGGATCTGTTTTGATCTCGATCGGACGGCTGTTGTTATTTGACGACCTAATTAGGGACTTATACCTAATGACGGCCGCCCAGACGGGATGATCATCTCATATTTGGATTGCACGAGTGCCGAGGAAGGGAGAAAGGAGAACGGAGGCCGAGAAGCTCATCCCGGGTGATTCGGACGCTGCCGAAGACAATTTCCACCACCGACAGGCGGGGAAAGCTTGTGTTCTACGCCAAGGATCCACCGGTTCTTCTCCGTTCAGGGGTTTTCCCGTCTATTTCACGTTTTTCTTATGAATTCCCCAATTTCTACCATGTATTTGTGTAAGATGAACATGAGAGGCTAAAACCCTCAATCTTTAGGACCGGGAGTAGCCCGGGGATACATTGTATGATGATTTTAGATTGATAATTCATATTTTTCTCTCATATCCGTGGTATAAATTCGTTTTCTCTATTGCTATTGTTATGCTTGATCACCATAATAATAAATTAATGCCCTTAATCACTTCGACAGAAGGATTAACGGTTGAAAAGAGACGAATTCTACATTAATTAATAAAACCCTTGACAAAGGAGTTGTAAAATTAATGGTGGGAACTGAGGGACCGATCTTAATGCGCTTAGTTTAGGGGAATGATTACTATGACGATGGAATCAACCTAAATCTAAGTAGTGGATTACACCACGACAGTGGGTAATTCTCAATTCAGGCCACTACCCGGATAGAGAGAGAAGTGTGAGGAATTATATGAAATCTAATACAATGTTGACCTGCGGTGAAACCGCCATCCTAAAGATATCCCTTTTAATTGATTAAATTAACCTTTAATCGATTGTTTTCTTTGTTTGATTTTTATTTTCTTTTGATTTGAACAACAAAACCCTACTTTGTTAATCGGTCTAGCTGATTGCGATTAGTTAGTAGAAGTCTCCAATAATTCACGTATCCCTGAGTTCGACTCGGGCCTCACAAGGCCTATATTACTCGACGCGTATACTTGCGTTTAAGCGCGTAGTAAAATACACGTCAGAGATTATTGCTCAAGCCACTAAGTCACAAGCTCACCTCAATCGTCTAGGAAAGAGGGGTATTTCTCACAACATTAGGACCCAAACTCACTCTTCAAGACCAAGGGGAGAAAGGAGTGTCTCTCCCTAAACCCTAACTTACATGGATCGGCCAACATGCAAGATAACCAAAAACCAACTACTAATGTGCATATAGGCAAGATTAAAGCAACATATATGAAAAGAGAGTAGAGTAGCTAGGGTTAGAATTATGCAACCCACCTTAAGCTCCAAGATTCAAGGAAGAAGAAGAACTCCAAGCTCCACGCACCACCAAGCAAAGAGGATGGAGAGCTCTAAGGGATATCGACCACCAAAGCTCCTCCAAGGGTGGGTATCGCCCACCACTCTTCTTATCTAAGGGTGTGTCAACCTCCAAGCAACCCCTTCAAGGGTGTGTCGGCCACCAAGCAAGGGAAGGAGGGAGTGTGTCATGCACAAGAGGGAGAGGAACCAAAGGGTCCTTAAGCTAAGGAAGGAACCATCTTTTATAGAAAGAAAGGGAGGAGAAAACAAGGTGAACATGGAAAGGTGTCGCCCCCACAAAGGACACTTGTCCACAAGCTCAAACCACCACTCTAGCAAGCCATAAGACACTTTTCCAAAACATGCACCAAGTGTCCACCAAACAAGACCAAGCACCATGGGCGACACACCAAGCTTGCACTAGGGTGACACACCTCTTTGTTGGCCGACACAAACACCCTAGGTTGACACACTCTTCACTTTGGGCGACACAAGGCTCAACCAAGCCAAAACAAGGCACCTCCAGGCCCAAACAAGCTCAACTATGGCCCAAAGAGCTCAAGCAACCAGCCCAAGCCTTCCCCTCAACTCTAGAGGAAGCAAAGAGAGAGAAGAACACCTCTCAAGGTGGCAAACTTGCTCACAAAACCCTAGACTTGGGTTATTTGCAAGTAGCACCTTCAACTCACAACAACACACAACCAAACCCTAATCACCACCAAAGGTGATTAGCAAGCACCAAAACACCAGGGTTAAGCCCTAAACGAAGGTCAGGGTCCTTACAACGGCACACCACCGACCCAGTAGCAATGTTCACATAAGAACGTGGGCGTTAGCTAGAGAATCGAGCCCCGTCGGAGTCTCGCACGAAACTAGGACACAGGGCAGATCACCTGGGATGGATGAAGGAACCAACATCCAAAGAAGCTTGAACGGAGCCCAGATCGGCCATCGACTGCTCACTGGAGATGAAGGTAGTGACTACGGTCTGTAGGGGAAATAGAGTCCCGCTTGGGACTAAGCCCGAGTCACGTGGCGGAAGGAAAGGAGGGAGACACACTGCTCAATCACTCGTCGGAGGAAAACGTACGAGGTGACAACTGTTTTACAGAGGAACAAAGCCTTCTCTTGCGCCCAGGTCGAGAACACAAGAGAGAAAGAATCAAAGGTTGTTCGGTTCAATCAAACCAACTATGATCTTATTAGTGAACCGACCCTAGACCAACATAGCTCGGCCGACTCAGTGTGGGTATAGGAGGGGCAAACCGCAGCCCTGACGGACACGTGGCGGCTGCTAATTCGCTGAATAAGGTAATTCCTTCAGAAATGCTCAGTTCGTATATAAATCAAAGTAATTAGTACGAATATCAAAAAATTACAAATAAGGTACCAAAATTCTCAGAAAAATGAATAGAACACAATAGAACAATAATATCAGGCTTTTGATGCACTCGTCTAAGTGATATCATGTAATATGTATAATGCTTATTTCATTGTTAATAAATATCAAATAGTGACCTAAAATTATGAGAATATGTCAGTAAATCAATATTCATGCTTATAATCCAGTGGATGTCATTGATTATGATGATGATGCACGAAATCATGTAATTTACTCCATATGGCTAATTAGGGCTTTTAACCCTAAATAAAATGCAATAAATGCACACATACTCACCAGATGATGAAATTTACAGAGTAATCTCATATCAGTATTTGGAGCCTCAGATTTAAACATTAGATCAGATGATACACATAATCCATGTTATACGATGATGTTTGCTCTTAATGTGATATAAACCCTAATTTGAGTAATGCATGTAACCTAGGGTTAATGTGTGACAATGTTAATATGTTCAGATGATGAACTTTGATAATGAGATGTAATCTGGAAAATGACATCAGTGAGATAATAATAAGACAAGGATACAAGTAATAATGAGAAAACCCTAATGAACATAATTAGGGTTAAGATGAGATATAATAGGATGAGAACCTGATGATAGTATATGACTTGTCTTGACCAGGTTTAACAAAGATTTAGACGACATCAAGAATATGTGATGATTAGGTTTCTCTTTATTAAGGTACGCCATTACCTCTTACTTAGCTTATTATACATTATGCTTGTGTTATATGATAGTAAAGACTTGGCATATGGTATTGATTGAAATGATTATTCTTGTATGATATGTTACATGATTTTCCATACTTATTTCTATGAACACATGAAACATAATATATCTGTTCCATTATATCTAAGCACTTCAACTCTTTGGTAGTAAAGTGCTAGAAATAAGTACTTCAACTCTTTGGTAGTAAAGTACTTGAAAGTGATCCAACTCTTTGGTAGTAGATCACATTGTGAAATGATCCAACTCTTTGGTAGTAGATCATAAAGGCCTTATGCATTCAACTCTCAGGTAGTAAATGCATGGATGATATAATGGAAATGTGCTTAAAATATGTGTTCTCTTTTGTAAATGAATATCTTTTTGCAAGTATAAACTTTTCTTACATTGTGCTTTTCTTACATTCTTCTGTTACTGCCAAGTATATTAGTTTTATCTTATTGCCAAGATATAATGAGAGGTAAATAAAAGACACGTAGGTGTACTCAGTACAATATTCATGAATATTGTGATGACGTGTACCGCATGTAATCTTTTGTTTAGGTTGTGGTTATGCTCTTAAAGATCCAGGATAGTAGAGTTGTATGGCGAGCTGATGTATAGGTGGACCTATTGTCTTAAGATCCTGTAGTTTAGTTGTAGTACATGTATATGTATAAGTTTACCGTTCAATACGTAATATCAAATGTTGTAACAATTCATGTTGTAATTATATGTTGAATGGTGAACATGTGTTGTGGTTTTATTATTGTTCATGTGCATGTGCTACTGACTGTGTTTCCTTCTGACTTCCTTTGATTTTCTTCTTCTTAGCCTCATGTGGGATGTTTAAATTGCGATTCTCGCTGAGGTGAGGGTTTCAATTTGGACGTCACACATCATATTAAGTTTTAGAAAATCCGGGGATGTCACAGGTGGTATCAGAGCATGAACAATAGCAAAGCCTGACATTTGCTCATTATGCAACTCAAAACTAAAGAACCTAGAACTTAATAATCTTTTAGGGTTAGATTATTTGTCTTTTAGAGACTAGATCTGACCTAGCCTATAGGTTAGCAACTAGATGTTTGAGAACTAGGTCTAGACTGGTGCTTGTTGTGTAGCAAGTCCTTAGATGTCATTCTTTCCTTGTAGTGCAGTGGTATGGGACGTTGTACTACTTGGAAATGACGTGCATCAAGGGAAGAGAAACCCTAGACATATGGCACTCATTGTCTAGAGTAGCTACACTAGTCTACACCATGTTCTCACCCTTTTCACTAGTTTTCATGAAACTATACTCTTTACTATGTGTGGGACACTCGTTTTCAAGATTTCGTTTTGGATTCCAATCGGATCGAACCTTGATAGTTTTCTCTGACGCTTGTTTTATCGGAGAAAAACTATATAATATTTTATTATGTATATGTATTACAAAATGTGTTCCCACAAATGTACGAGTAGGAGGTGGTCATGTAACCTAAGTGAAAGTGAATGACATCCGTCTAGAAAAGAGAGTAGTTCTAGATTAGATGTCTAAAGCCTTGTTGGAATATATGATAGATAGAATAGATGAAATAAGTTTTGATGATATGATGTAAGTCTTACATAGATGATATAAGATGGTTATGATGATTTATGTTTTTCTTTGAGGACTTAAGTTCAGTTTGAGGATTTGAGATAAGTTTTGATGATGCAAGTATGCATTCTTTTATGTGATAAGATATGTTAAGTTAAGACAAGGTTGTGAGTCAGCATGAGGCTTAATCTCTTTTACGAAGGAGGACCTCTAGTGTTCACTACAAAAAAATAGGTTTTTAGTGAAGGATGATTCCTTCACAAATGTTCATTAATTCCTTCAAAAAAAAATCCGGTTGAAGGCCATTCCTTCACAAAAAGTCCTACTCTAAAGGCCTCTTCACAAATACTTTGATGAGAGACTCTAGCCTTCACAAATACTATTTTGAAGGACTATTTGACCTTCACAAATAAACTTTCCAGGCCTCCCAAATACATTTTTGAAGGCTAATTTCACAACTTTCAATGAGGTTCTAGGGCCTTCACAAATACTTATTTTGAAGGACTATTTGACCTTCACAAAAAGACTTCCCAGGCCTCCCAAATACATTTGTGAAGGCTAATTTCATAACTTTCAATGATGTTCTAGGGCCTTCACGAATATACTTAATTTCTCATGAATTACAATTGTGATCTACATTTTCCTATTTGTCAATGAGGCTTTAGCTTTCTTATATTTCATGAAGTAATATATTTGTGGCTTCTATCAGGCACAAAGAAAATTTTAATAAACTAATTTAGTTAATAAGACACGCCAACCATAACAAATCACTCTTTTGAAACATTCCTTTTTATTTCACATAGAAAAATTGTTCATTACATAGGGGAGGACATGGGCCTTTTCCCCTTAATCGATACAAATTTCAATGTAAATATATATCTACATTTTGACTTTATCACTCATTTAGCCAATGACCAACTTTTTTTTGTTGTTAACGACATGTTACTCTTTTCATTGCTTAAGTGAAACTGTACAAAACGACCCAAGGCTGAGTGCCAAGGGGGGAACAGAGAAAATCAGGAACAAAAAACTATACAAGGCCTCACGAAAATGGCCAGCCAATCCCAGAAATGAGAGTCAGACAGAACTATCGGATCCCAAAGAAGAGAAAACAGAGCTCCACCCATCTACAAACCACTCCAGCGAGCTAACTCCCAACACCTATACAACTTAACCAGAAACTAAAGTAGCATCAACATCAGAGCAGCCACACCATACCAACCATCAAGAACATCAACGTGAACAGCAGGAACCAAACAGACAACCAATCAGCAAAAGGAGACCAAACCAGCATTGGATAGTCTACTAGACCATCTTAGGGGCAAAGGATCTTAGAATCTACATAACAACCCTTCCAGATATCAACAGATTGAGGGTCATAACCCCTGAAAACTTTAGAGTTTCTAGCCATCCAAATCTGGTAAATAACTGAAATTGCAGCAAGCTTCATTTCACCATTCAGATCCAACAAACTCTGAAGATTCCTCGGGCTGTAATTATAGCATTACTCTTTTCATTGCTTAATTCACAACAACCTACAGAGAAAACATATGGGAAATTTGAGTAGATTGTCATAAGTGAAAGAAAGAACACAGGTTACCAGTAAGTTACCTTTGTAGGTACATAATCATCATGGGAAAGGCGCTGTAAATTGTCCATAAAGTACTCAGTACAGTCAGGCACTTGCAGCATATTTCCACACGAATAAGTTGCCTGAAATATAATACAGATCAATAAAGCAATCTAGCCATATAGATATTACATACAATCAAATTGTATTCAAATTTCCGATATGATTAAATAATCATGAATACGTCAATTACAAAACTGATCTCTTCTCCCATATAAACTATCCAATTCATACAAAGAAGGATGACTTTAAATAGCAAGACATGCACTCTAGATGTCAGTTTGTCTGTATTTATATCTTCTTTGTGGCAAAGAAAAGTAGGAAGTACGACTACTGTAGTACAGGAATAGAATTATATAATTGCTTATTGTCTTGTGCAGCCGATAAGACTATAGCTGATCACCATTTGTTAATTAAAAGTAGGAAGTACGACTACTGTAGTACATGAATAGAATTATATAATTGCTTATTGTCTTGTGCAGCCAATAAGACTATAGCTGATCGCCATTTGTTATAACTTCTGTTCTTCTCTTGAACATGGAAAATGCAACCGAATGTCCTAGTTTTTCAGATATGGCTCATTACTCCAGTCATACACAAATTTATAAGAGCTGCTTATGGTGAAGCATATTACAATGAGACAAAACACAAATTTAGGATTGATGTTGGGTGAAGGCGAGTAGATACGATTGTCTTTTTTTATCCCTTTCTGTTTAACCCACCAAGAAGTACCTTTCTACAGTTCCCACCTTTAGAAATTTGCTATAGCAAGCATTGATTGTTGTAGTCTCACTGTATCGAGTCATCTGGTGATGGCTTGTTGTATACTGCATTGTTGCATTTCCCAGCTCTATAAAAAATAGAACTAGGATAAGTCTCTGAGTTCGGAGATTCTAATTGCTACAGTAATTAGGATTTAATTGACCAGCACCAAACAGAGATTAGAAAAATGACAGAAGGAGAAAAAAAGTACATCTTTCCTGATTTTTTTTCACTACATAGTAATAAACAACCAAGTACAAAGATCTATTAATATACAACAGACTTTGATGGAACATCATGAAACTCTTCCTCTTTAGAAATCAAAAACTATTTAGCCTTGCTACAATTCATATAAGGTAAATTTTCATTTTCCTACTAGAGCCACGAACTCGCCTACCGATCCTCACTAAGTATGAGTCTAAGGCCTTAGAATCTTCACACACAAGTTCATTATATGTGGTAGTTACCACAGATAGAACATGTATGATGACTTTGTCACCATACTGATCAACAACATAGTGATTAATGTGATCATCAGATAACAAAGCAATAGACAATGTTACCATTTGGGCATTTGATTCTTCCCTAGAGCAATGACTATCATCAATATGCACCGATGGAATATTACAGGGTTCAATAGGATGACCAATTGGAACATAGTCTGACTCATTTACTGAAGAAGTCTTCTGAGATGGATGTTTTTGTTTCTTGGACCAAACTATAGGTGGTAATACATGTACCCTTGTGTTTTTCTAGTTATCTACATGTGCAATGGTAAATCATTAATCCTAGACCAAGTAATTACTTTCAAAGGAAGATTGTTTGTAGGAACAAAATCTTCTGTCCATCGTGAGACAATAAGAGGGCAACCAAAGATTTCCCATGGACCACCCATGAGGGAAGATAGGCCTCAACATCTTGATCTTGTACAAGCTATACATGGAGTATATCATATAATTATTAGTGATGCAAGCTATACATGGAGTATATCATATAATTATTAGTGATGTTTCTTCGGCAACAAAATATACAACCAAAGAACCCAGGTTTTATGCTCAGTTCTTTTCAATAAAAATCAAAAGTAAGATCATGAGAAAATATCATATTAAGGTCACTCACAGTTCCTGCTAGAGCATATGCTACTACAAGAGGCGGCGAAGCAAGATAATTGGCTCGAGTCAAGGGATGGACCCTGCCCTCAAAATTCCTATTTCTAGACAGAACGGCAGCAACAATAATGTCTGCAGCACCATGAGAATATACTCAACAAAGGAAAAAGATATATAGAACCCAAAAAAACAACAATATAAGATACCATTGTCTGCAATTGCAGCAGCAACAGATTCATCAAGATCACCAGAGTTGCCAATGCAAGTAGTGCAACCATAACCAACAATTTGTAATCCTTTTTGGTTTAAATACGGTTGCAGACCACTGAGATAACAAATAAATGTGTTAATGATATATAACATAGATTGTTCGAAGATATCCTCATGTCAGATCTACCTTTTCAACAAATACTTAGTAACAACTCCAGACCCCGGTGCCAGGCTTGTCTTTATCCAGGGTTTGACCTGGACATAGAAGGAAACCAAGCACGACCAAAATCAAACATCAAGGTAACCATATGACATCATTTTCAAACAATTTAACAAAAAACAGGATAAGGACGTATTATGATAATAAACCTACCTCTAGTCCTAATTCGCAGGCCTTGGGATGTCAACTTTTAGAGACTGAAGCTCAGCTCCCTGCACTTTGGTGTCTGCTTGGCCTTGCTGAGAAATGGGTGCATCCGTCTTCTGAGATAACATGATATGAGATAAAAAGTTATATAGGAAAAATTTCTTCATTTATATCAATGCCCGATCAAGAGACAACCCATGAATCTTAACAAAAACCTATAAAAGACAATGCGGCAGAACCAATACCTCAAGCAAAGTTGAATGTTTACACCAGCTGCCATTTGATATGGATGCATCATATGATGTTGTAAAATCAGATGACTGGTAACATACTACATAAATGGTTGAGGAAGTATATTCAGAGTCAAAATCATTTATATAAATGTTGTGTTTCAAACCTGTTGTAGTACTAGCATGTACTATTGTCATGCTTACCAGGGCACTTGCACTGAAGAATGAGAGAGGTGCAAAGCAAAAAAGTTATTGCTAGTGCATGGATTATATATGCCCTTGGTCTTGTGAAGCATGTAAATCGTTACCAGCGTTGTTATAATATAGGGTATGCAACAAACACTCGGCTCTATGGAGCATACATGTACCACTGTTGTGGCTTTACAATCTCTCATATGAATTCAAATAATACCAAACATTGGCTTGGCTTCTGTTTTGGACCAAACATAGCCATTGAGAACCCACCAATTCCATATGACAACTACTACACACACAAGTCTTCTCTTCTATATCATGTCATGATAGCAGTAGCAATTACATGGAAAGAACAGCTAGAAAACAATTTTAAAATGTGGATCTCATGGAATCCATGGAAGCTTCACATGTTGATAAACATCAATTAAAATTTCAAGAAAATACCAAATAATATGAAAAACTAAGAACGTATGATCTAATGCCCTATGGATCTCAAACACATTTTCTAAATACTATCTATATCCAATGAATTGTGAGGTTTCATAACAATTAAAAACTCTATTGTAAATTGTTGAAAATTCTTCAAGCGTTATGAATGTCTTCTGTTGCAGTATCCCTTGCATGATTTTCTCCACTTGTACCACCATGAGCCGGAAACGCACCAGTAGGAGTTGAAGTTGGAAAATATTGAGGCTGACAAAGAATTTAATTTTCAATTTAAGATGAACATGAATAACCACACATTTCATAATACATATATATATATATATATATATATATATATATATACATGTGAACCACTTGTACCACCATGAGCGGGAAACACACCAATTGGATGACCATTTGGGTAATATTGATGCTTGAAAAGAATGTAAATTTTCAATAAAGTTGAACATGAATAGGTAAATATTGATTCTTGAAAAGAATTTAATTTTTTATTTATACCTAGGATCCACTTGCACCACCTTGACTGGGAAACATAGCAGTAGGAGGTCCATTTGGGAAAAAATGTGGCTTCAAAAAAATTGATAGTATGAGGAGTTTATTTTAGATAAGTCGTTATAAACAATGTATGTAATATTATACCTGTGATTGAAATGTAAACAATGGCCCATTCATACTATTTGTGGCAGCTTGAGTAGAAAACACACCAGGAGAAGTCCCATTTGGAAACATTTGAGCCTTGAAAACAAGATTCTCATTTTCAACTTCTGTTATTTATAAAAATTTAAAATTCTTTAATTTTGTAAATATGTACATGTGCTCCAAAATTTGACGATGTTGTACCAACACTAGTTTGAAATACTCCAGAAGGGGGTATATTTGGAAACACACTCGTCGGGCCAAACTGTGTATTTCTAGCTGATTCGGCCTATTCAAAACATAGAAGAGAATAAAACAAATTCTATATATATTGCAATATTATATCAATAAGTTTTATCTGATACTCGATTGTTGCCATCAAATAACCTGATTTTATTGCACCCATGTTATAAATTGGGACCAAGATTTTTGCATATTTTTCATTTCTTGAGTAGCCTCTTTTAATTTATCCTATATTGAAATATATTTTTAGAAGACAATAATTATAATATCATATGACACTTACAAATTTGTTAAATTACTTACATCTTTTGCAATAATTTCTCGCAATAACATTTCATATCAAATTTTGGCGACTTTCCCAGTATTCCCTTTCGCGGCATGTCCAAGTCCAATACCACGAACCCTATTCTTTTTTACGGGGTTGACTACACGCAAAAAGGCACGACATGTCACCTCATCGATTTGTGTTGGATCAGTTACTTCACCATTTGTAACTTCATTTTCAACAATATCAGTTATCTCATCCTGCCATTATTTGAACAAAGTCAATGTACAAACTAGACAAGTTTTATTTGAAAATTTAATATATTATTGATTAAAATATTGAATAAATTACCACCAACGGGTTGTTCTCATAAAATTTCTTCAAAAATTCTTTTTGAGTTGGCTCCCCTTCCGCAGTTTTCTTTCATAAATCAAATAATAGGATTATTACTACTGGCTAAATAATTTCTTATTTAGAACTCGTTGGAAATAAATACAAAGTAAAAGGTGATACCATTTCCTCCCTATAACAACTCCATGGTTTGGATCCTGTAGTATGATGCATTTGTTTTTTTGACCTGTTAACCTTATTTGTGGCAGCAATTTTCTATACAAAAAAAATTACTTACTAAACACTATACATGAAAGATAAATGATTATATATTAATTTGATATTACCTCATACTTCTCAGAAGACCATTATTTAACAAGATTTTCAAACTGATGAATATCTAATGATGCATTCTGCTCAACCTTTTTCCTCATCAAATCTGGATTATCCTTATACTTTAGATAGTAATCTTTCTTAACCCGTGACTTCCAACTTTGTAAATCTTTGTGAATGTGATCATCTACATAGTCCAAATTAAAGTAACACATACTAACAGAAGTTCCATTCTTTTCACATTTTGTGATTTTGATCAGAAGCTCAGAAAACATTCACCTAAACTCTTCTTTAAGAAGTGTAAGTGTGTAACTTTGCTTTTTCTGAACTGGAGAATCATTTCAACACCGAGTTCTGAATTGATTTGACAAACTCCTTATCCTTTTTTGTTGTTGCAATTTGCTGAACCATCATGCCTCGTCTACAAGGATTATGTAGCTAGGACTCAGCATATGTCTCGTTGTTCCCCAGTGTTTATGTCATTGGAAAGTGTGCCACCAATAAACTGAAAGTTGTTTGACGAGGCCTGGGTCTATTACAACAGACTCTTATTGTCACATGTATTGTGGGGAATCATACAGAATAGAATTTGGTTCTTAAACCATGGAACCGCTATTCATTTATCCCCTGTATGTTAAGTATTCTTAAATTATTGTTAATATGAGTGTATACATCTGATGCAAGTAAATCCCAACCTCGAAGAAAATATTAGCTGATAACTATTTCTCTTCAGTTGTTAATGTCATTCTTCCCACAATAAAATAGTAGGCTTTCCAATGATGTTTGAAGTCTTACAAAATGGCTTGTGGTTTCTTCTCATATCCGGAAAGCATCAGAATTATATTCTCCAAAAAATTATAGCTGTTTTAACGGAATATATGTGAAAACATGACAACATTTAAGGTTATGATGCAGTAATCTGTCAATGACCCAAAATTGGGATCCTGATATTAACTTAGCCTACAACTTCATCTCGGCTTTGGTTTTTAATATGTGTTGTTCATTTTTTAACAGGATATTTGTTCCAGTCACGACGCAATAGGTTCTTGATGATGGAACTTCAATTAGGTTGGGAAAGGATGTGGTTGACGACGCATCAAATACGCCAAGTACAGTTGATGTATCGACTCGTGAGTCACTGCCGCTCAACACTGAGCCCAGTGCACAACATTCTGAAACAAGAATTGATCATTCCAGAGGAGTTATTAATGTTTTTCGTTTACTGCAAGCGAGTCCTTCAATTAAGGTGATGTATGATGAATTTTCACTTAAAACTTGCCTTTATTGCTGCCTTTTGCTACTAAAAAATAATTCCTTTGAGAAGATCTTCGCATGTAATTCATCCAAAAAGATGAACATGATGGTTTTTTGTGAATTGCAATTGTAGATGCACATTTTAACTTCTTGCATGATTTTTCTAATATGTGGAAATTCATTTTTTAATTGCCCACACCTGACAATATCCCTTATTAGGCTGAAATATGTTATTAAAATACTTCTCAATAACTGTTGTCAGTGATGCTGCTGTCAATGATTTGTAGTTACACTACTTTGTTTTTTTTCGTGGGTACCATGTCAGTTATTACGAATTCCATCCCGGTTAAATCTATGCTCTTATCCTCAAGCTTACACAGCCAGCTGATCATACCTAATTGTTCTGTTTTTTTTATCAGCTTCTTCCTTAGGTCTTACCTCTTAATTTGTTTGATGGAAACTGCTGCACAGTTGTGTTGTCTATTAAGTACTATAGTTAGCTAAGAGAGATGGAATCATCGACTTATTGGTTTGACCTACATTCTAAGTGCCTAGCTAACAACGTTTCTATTAGTTGACATTGTTGTTTTTGGGCAGACAGATCTGGTCTCCCACATTAGCATGCTTTTACTGGAAAATTGGCCAAGGTTGGTAGACAAAACCAGTTTGGACTTGATCAGTTTTTTGAAATGGGTTTGACTTCTTTTGTTATCTGTGTTGATTCCATTATTACCTTTTCTGAGTATAATGTGATGCATAATAAATAAATTTCACAAAATTTGCACCCCTGCCTAATAATCATATGTTATGCGTAACATAGCATCATTTGCATGCACTTCAAGGTTTGCAAAAATAGTCGTTGCTCTATCAAATTGTTTGGTTTTTATTGTTTCAATTTATCAAATAATTGGCTTGGTTAGGATGATGATAGTTGATGATTGATATAATGGTATGTGTGTGCACATATATAATATAAGTTAGTTTGTAGAATAATAAGAATACTACTATATAGATATTATTAATCTGATATAGATATTGTAAACAGAAATAAAAGCAAAGTTAAGGAAAGAGACCACTGACATTATCCTCGTCCTCACCATCTATGTAATTATTTATTGTAGTATCAAACATATTGGAATTGGTAGGAATGAGGAACCAAAATATATATTTGAATAATGAAATCACTGATATAGTGAACAAAAAGGTACAAATAAGAACCAGCAGTGCAACTTGATAATCTACGTCAGTATCAACTTTAAAGTTTAAACTTTAAAGTCATCGATAGATAAAAAAATTATGTAACTTCATCTGCGAGAGAATGATAATCAAATATGATTCATATGTATGGATACCTTTCAAGGAATGTGGATGTAATTATCTCAAAAGCTCAAAACTTGATTCTTAAAAAAATGGTTTGGTAAAATAGGAAGTTTAGTGCATATCAAGAGTTCTGCATACATGGTTTGGTAAAAAAGAGCAAGCGACTCAAAAGAGAAAAATGTGAAAATTTGTAAAAGTCATAAAGAATCACCAAAAAAAGGGGAAAACTCCTGAACGTTGTGAAAAAAACAATGATTGGAGTATTAATCGTACCAAACATTCAAGAACCTATTAAATTGTGATAATCGCCAATTTTTCTGAAATTCAGAGACTTTCGTTATTATGGCCTTAACTGTATTTTTTTACATTATGCACAGTAAGGATAGTATTCGACAAGGAAGGTGGGTAAATAACTTAGCTACATGTGGGGGCATTATATTTGTTCTATGTAGTTATGATTTTATTATACAATATTAAGATGTAAGAGTAAATAAGTGATAAACGTGTTTATAACTCGATATATATTGAGTTTCACCCTATTACAACCTAGATTGTCCGAATATGTCAACCCAAAACCTTCCAGGATTGACAACAAAATCCAACCCGGAATATTTTTGGGCCGGGTTAGCACTTATCAGGTTCAGAGAAAACTTTGATAGCCCTACTTCAAGTATACCCAATGATTGGTGATCTCAACACCCTCTTTGTGGAACCACGTTGTGGGAGGAGCACTACTTTACTCATAAATGTTGATGGCAATGTTCTTGCAAGGGATGATGAAGAATAAATTGTCAAACACAATACGATAGATGCGCAAGAGAGTTTGAATCAAGGACCTTGACCAATTGAATTTCTTGGCTAATATCTCTACTTAAAAATGAGCTTATCTTTCGATGAAGAAAAGGTTGTTTGAAGCCCCTGTTGGACATAATAACAAATTTTGTTTCTACTTGTGCTTCTTTTTTGAGAGGAGATAAAGCATATCCAAGAAATTGGTCGGAAGGTTCTCATTGATCTGACAATTACTTAACATTCAAGCATTGACGAAAGTTCTCAGAACCAGAACATCTAAGAGTTGTTGAAAGGATCTTGAAACTAATCAAGATATCATCAAGAAAGGATAAACATATGAAAACAATGATCAGCTTGGTATGCAAGGCCAGGTGAGCTTCCCTTATAATAAAATGTCAACTAGTGGTTACTATGTCCCAAGGGGAAAATCCCTACAAGAAATCCAGTAGAAATCCAGTAGAAACAATGCACAAACCCCTACAAGAAATCCAGCAGAAAGAAGACATCAAAGATCAACTGCAGCAGTAGCTCCAAGCCAGCAAACACTCATCAGCGCAACCCCATCATCAGAAAAGGATCAACGCCTCAATACCAGGAACATCACAACAGAAGAACACCTTCCATCGCAACAGCAACAGCAACAAAAAAGCACTATGGTTGCATGTTCTTTTTACTTGCTTTTTTCCTGTGTTTCATTTATTTCTTCCCTCATCTTCACCTTGCTATTCATCTTTTTATGTTTCTATTCTTTCGCATAATATTTGGGTAAATAATGTTACTTCTTTGCGTTGAAGTAGCTAGCTAGGAATCTATTTGTTTGCCACAAAGAATATACGTTCTAAATCTGCTTAAAGAAACTGGCATGATGGCACCACGGCATGTTGATACTCCTCTGGACCCTAATGCTGAACACAATGGTAAAGGCCAATGTATCCTAGTCACTCAATAAACAGGCGACGAATTGAAAAAACAATCTATCTTATTGTCACTCAGGGGATATCACTGATGTAGTTGGGTTTGTTAGTCGATACTCCAGAGAGACCAAGAGAATGTAGCTGGGAGGTTGTTTGTCACATCATCATATTCTTAAAAGCTAGTCCTGGAAAAGGTTTATTGTATTCCAAATGTGGTCACCTTGATGTTGTTCGGTACTCTTAAAAGCTAGTCCTCCAGTAGCCTCCCTACCTGTAAACTCCCCCATCCACCCGCACCACCCCCTCTTCCATGCAAGATGGCTGATATGGATATGTCCTCAGTCGCCAGAGATGCACTGATCAGGGGAAGTTCTACCACCCCCTCTTCCATGCCGGAGAGAATACAAGATTGAGTATGAATCTTTGCCTAACCTGTGCCGCGGCCGTTGTTTCCGCTGGGACGGGGGCGCTCTTGCAGGAAGTCGGCGCTCTTGCAGGCAGTCGGCAGCCGAGGGGAGCCGTCACTCAGGGGCGAAGGCCATCCGTTGAGGGGGGCGCAGGCAGTCGGAAGCAGAGGGGCGCGGGGGGAAGGCCGTTCATCGTCGTCCGTAAGCGGAAAACAAGAAATGCGGGGGTGGAGGGGCCAGGGGAGGAACTTTTTCCACTAATCAAACTTGTAATTACTAATTAGTGGGGTGGGAATTTTTGGTGGGAACCCTGGTGAGGGAATTTTTGGATTCTAGAAGGATTTTAGACCTTCACTAATTGTCTTTTCCATAGAAAATTCGGCTGAAGGAAATTAGTCCATTTGTGTAGGACGGTCCTTCACAAAAACTCAATATTTTTGAAGGGTTTTAGTCCTTCACAAATAACCTTCACTAAAAACCTGGTTTTTTGTAGTGGTTAGGACCAATTTGGGGGTTAGCTCAAGAGAGAGCGAGACCCACAGGGAGAAGGTTAGAGAACCTAGACTCCATGATATGAGAAATATGAGATATGTGATATGATATGTCCTAAACTAGAATACTCCTGAGTGATTGAGTTGAGTTGCTTTATGCATGATTCCTATAGTTATCTTGAACCCTAGATATCCTTGGGAGGACGAAACCCTAGAGATAGAGAGAGGATGGTTATATATGTGTATGTGAACATTAATATGAGAACCTGTCATCTGGGTGAGGGAGAGAGAGCCCAAGACCCTGGGGGAGGTATCTATGTTAGTTTCTGTGAAACCTCATACTCGGGTTGGTGGTTTCCCACATAGGAATCTAGTGGTGTATATAAGAGAGTTTTGGGTATGCATGTTTCATGGTTAGAGATATATGAAGAGAATGTCATAGCATGTTTTGATTTATGCTTATGTGGCTAGAGCTTGTAAGGCTATCTCTAGTATCAATGAGGTAATCTAAGAACCCTAGACTAAGAGAAGTAAGATAAAGTATATGCATATGAGACACTCATAGATTTGAGTTAGCTCAGAGAGACTGAACATGACACTACCCTCGTAGTATGGGTTAGGAGAACCTCAGTTGAACTAGATGAAGTTTTGATACATGTTTGTCAAGCCAGTTGCATAACTTTGTTTAGCATAACCGTAATATAATGTATGTAAGGATGTGATCTAATCTCGAGACGTGATATATAGAGATGATATGATGAAAACCTAGATATGGTTTAGTAAATATCAGTGCATAAATGGTTATCCATATACACGAATAATGCTCATTATATTAAAAAAAATTTGCTGGCTAGTCTTGTGATGTAATCACTAGTAAATGTCACGATTTATTATGAACAATGAAATAAGATCATATGAATCAAATTATGCAAGGTGTTAATCTCAATGCTTAATAAAGATGAAAAATATAGTTGACAATTAGCACAACATAAAATGTTGATGACACCTTGATATAATGGGTTAACTTTAGTTAACTCCTTTAGAACATGGTAATATGATGATGGAACCCTAATTCATAGGAAAAGATAAGGATGAAACCCTAACGATGAGATATGTTATGACCTAATCAGAGTTTCTAAACCCTTGTTTGAGCCTTCTATGAATGGGCGATTCACCTTAGATGTTTAAAACATCCTGGCAGCTTGGGTATAGTTCTAGAGCTATGTTTTTGGATATGTTCACATATAGTGGTTTGCTACATGTGGATGAATACCTTTCGGTTTTCCTTGGAGTACGAGAATGGCTTAATTTCGAGGACGAAATTTCTTTTGAGATGTATATGATGTGAAAGAATGGATTTTTGGCTTAATTTTGAGGACGAAATATCTTTTAAGGTGTGCAGGATGTGATGGAGTTGACTTTTGGAATCCTAAATTCCCAATGAAATAAGTGAATTCATACATGTTGAGTTGTTTTGAGAGTCCTAAGTGTTTTGTCAAAGTTTGAGGTCAAATGATATTTATATCATGATTAAGATCCCTATAGTTGATGTCCTTTGAGGAATTTATTTGACAAGTAAAATAGTCAAAGTTTTTGCACCAAAATGGAATGCAATGTATCTTGAGTGATGATAGAGCTATAGTTAAAATTTGGTGGCAATTGGAGGTTCCTAGAAGGTAATATCTAGGTTTGAATATGGTGATATAATTAGTATTTTGATTGCTTATGGACCAAAGTTAATATTCCCACCCTTGGTTAGCTATGTCACACACTGCACAGGCAGGTAAGCCAGAGATTCATATCGTGGCAACCTGGTGGCCGTTGGATGGCTTGTGTTGGACGACTAGATGTTTTGCCCTACCACCAACTGAACTGGAGATCGTGGTGAAGACTGGAGGCAGTGACTCCGGCCACCACCTCATCATGGGTGTGGGCTAAGAAGGGAACCGACTGAGGAGTTATCTTTGCCTCACCGAGACAAATAGAATGACCCCTCACAAAAGTCATTCCGTGACCAGTGCTAGGAGCAACACCCTCTTCCCTATATTGTTTTCTCCACCGCAACTGCAGGTGACCATGGCGACGAGCTTGAGGCGCCGGCAGTGCAGTAGATCATGAGTGGAGGAGGAAGAAGGAGCTCCACCGAGACCTATATTCAGTTGCCAAGTAAGCCTCACGAGGATTTGGAACTGTGGCGGAGAAGAAGACGTGTCCCACAGTGGAGAGCAAACCAAGATGCAAATCTACGGCTGTGGCGCTTGTACTGTGAAGTTGTTGGAGATGGATTGGAGGCGTCGAGACTACAGGGAGGCGCTACATGGTGGCACACCACTGACCCAGCAACAACATTCACAGAAGAACGTGGGCATCATCTAGAGAATCGACCCCCACCAGAGTCTCGCATGAAACTTGGACAAATGGCAGATCACCTGGGATGGATGAAGGAACCAGCATCCAAAGAAGCTTGAACAGAGTCCAGATCGTCCATCGACTGCTCACTGGAGATGAAGGTAGCGACAACGGTCTGCAGCGGAAATAGAGTCCCGCTTGGGACTAAGCCCCAGTCACACAGCGGAAGGAAAGGAGGGAGACACACTACTCAATCACTCGTCGGAGGAAAACGTACGAGGCGGCAGCTATTTTACGGAGGAACAGAGCCTCCGCTTGCGCCCAGGTCGAGAACACGAGAGAGAAAGAATCAAAGGTCATTTGGTTCAATCAAACCAGCTATGACCTTATCAGTGAATCGACGCCAGACCAAAATAGCTCGACCAGCTCAACGTGGGCATAGCAGGGGCGAACCGCAGCCCTGACGGACACGTGGCGGCTACTAATTCGCTGAACAAGGTAATTCCTTCAGAAATGCTCAATTCATATATAAATCACAGTAATTAGTACGAATATCAAAAAATTACAAATAAGGTACCGAAATTCTCAGAAAAATGAATAGAACATAATAGAACAATAATATCAAACTTTTGATGCACTCATCTCAGTGATATCATGTAATATGTATAATGCTTATTTCATGGTTAATAAATATCAAATAGTGACCTAAAATTATGAGAATATGTCAGTAAATCAATATTCATGCTTATAATCCAGTGGATGTCAATGATTATTATGATGATGCACGAAATCATGTAATTTACTCCATATGGCTAATTAGGGCTTTTAACCCTAAATAAAATGCAATAAATGCACACATACTCAATAGATGATGAAATTTACAGAGTAAGCTCATATCAGTATATGGAGCCTCAAATTTAAATATGAGATCAGATGATACACATAATCCATGTTATACGATGATGTTTGCTCTTAATGTGATATAAACCCTAATTTGAGTAATGCATGTAACCTAGGGTTAATGTGTGACATAATGATAATATGTTCAGATGATGAACTTTGATAATGAGATGTAATATGGAAAATGACATCAGTGAGATAATCATAAGACAAGGATACAAGTAATAATGAGAAAACCCTAATGAACATAATTAGGGTTAAGATGAGATATAATAGGATGAGAACCTGATGATAGTATATGACTTGTCTTGACCAGGTTTAACAAAGATTTAGATGGCATCAAGAATATGTGATGATTAGGTTTCTCTTTATCAAGGTACGCCATTACCTCTTACTTGGCTTATTATACATTATGCTTGTGTTATATGATAGTAAAGACTTGGCATATGATATTGGATGAAATGATTGTTCTTGTATGATATGTTGCATGATTTTCCATACTTATTGCTATGAACACATGAAACATAATATATCTGTTCCATTATATCTATGCACTTCAACTCTTTGGTAGTAAAGTGCTGAAAATAAGTACTTCAACTCTTTGGTAGTAAAGTACTTGGAAGTGATCCAACTCTTTGGTAGTAGATCACATTTTGAAATGATCCAACTCTTTGGTAGTAGATCATAAAGGCCTTATGCATTCAACTCTCAGGTAGTAAATGCATGGATGATATAATGGAAATGTGCTTAAAATATGTGTGCTCTTTTGTTAATGAATATCTTTTTGCAAGTATACACTTTTCTTACATTGTGCTTTTCTTACATTCTTCTGTTACTGCCAAGTATATTAGTTTTATCTTATTGCCAAGATATGATGAGAGGTAAATAAAAGACACGTAGGCGTACTCAGTACAATATTCATGAATATTGTGCTGACGTGTACCACATGTAATCTTTTGTTTAGGTTGTGGTTATGCTCTTAAAGATCCAGGATAGTAGAGTTGTATGGGGAGTTGATGTACAGGTGGACCTGTTGTCTTAAGATCCTATAGTTTAGTTGTAGTACATATATATGTATAAGTTTACCGTTCAATACGTAATATCAAATGTTTTAACAATTCATGTTGTAATTATATGTTGAATGGTGAACATGTGTTGTGGTTTTATTATTGTTCACGTGCATGTGATACTGACTGTGTTTCCTTCTAACTTCCTTTGATTTTCTTCTTCTTAGCCTCATGTGGGATGTTTAAATTGGGATTCTCGCTGAGGTGAGGGTTTCAATTTGGACGTCACACATCTGATTAAGTTTTAGAAAATCCGGGGACGTCACAGTAGTTTTTCTTTTTCTTTTTTCTCACTCTCTTAGATCTCAAATATTGTTTCATCTCTATTAATCATGGTAGTTTTGTTTTGTTTTTCCCTCACTCTATTAGATCTCATGTGAGATATGTTGTTATTATTTGTTGTATTATAATCACAGTCTTCATTCAATTGTTCTCTTTGATGGGGTTTTATATATTTTTGATATTGTATTGGTATGCACTTCATAATCAAATTTTGATGTTACCAATCTACAAAAGATGACCATGAGGCTTGAAATTTAGCTTAGGTTAATAGATAGAACATTGCAGTATTCACTATGATCCTCAATCATATATGGAATGAGCCAATGTCATGTTGGAAATAACTTCCCGTTTGAGTAAACATAAACAATGGGAATAGAAAATAAGTTTGTACTCAAGAATTATTCTCACTATTCCCATCACACACTACACAAAAATCTTTTATTTCATTGTTGAGAACTATTTACTTATATGATAAGTTTTTATTCCAACCAAATTTTAGGCCAAGTTGTTGTGCATACCTTTGCCACATAATCAGTGGATTTCTCATGAGTTGTGACAACACAAGAACAACATCTTGACATTGAGGTGGTCTTTTACATTTGTAGCTAACTTGACATGACCTCATGTGATACAAGTGTTGGTAGTTGAATACCAAGTTGCAAAGTACTAATAATCTAAATAATTGTTGGAATATGTTAGAGGTCATTTGAAAGTCCTAAAAAATATATAAATTAGTATAGTTTTATGTTTTTACATTCCTATTGACATAGAAAACAAGTGTTTGCTTAGAAATTTTTTTCTACTGACATTACAACATCCAAATAAGATTCCATAGACCACCAAATTCTCCTTCTTTTGACAAGTCATCTAGAGAACTCTTGATTTAGCCAAATAATGTTCTTCATAACATAAAACAAAATAATAAGGACATAAACATCTCATTCTTTGCCACTTTAAATTTGCACTCGATTTTAGTTTAATTATGGAAAAAATAAAAACATAACAAGTGCATGTATATACTTTGAAAATGTACTCCTTTATCTCGACAATGAAACATTTTCCACACCCTTTAAAGAAACCCTTAGTTAATTCAAATTGTACAGTTCACAACCTAAATCATTGTGAAATACATATTTTATTAAAGCTCAAATTTCAACAGACCATACTAATATATCTAAAAATCCAACATTATGTATTGTTTCTTTTTACAAGAAAATCATTTTTAACAATAAACAAATATCTTCTCACAAGGATCTCAAAGATATTTTTACATGTTATTTTTTAGTAAAAATATTGTCACACTAAAAAGTAAAAAACTTCAACTGAACAACAAAGTATTATGACATAAACATCTCTTCCTTTTCATCTTTTATATTCATTTTGAGGTTTGATTTAATATATGATAAAACATAAACATGATAAGTGCTTGTTTTAATCTCTATTCAAACATAAAACAATGGTTTTTAAATCTTTGATTTTTTTTATATAATTTCTATGGTTATATTGAGTCATATGCATGTGCACATGTGTGTTCACTAGTCATAAAAGTGGTGGAGTTGTACCTATTACACTCCTATAAATGTAAAAAATTCTAGTGAATGGGGTGGTTGCTTGTGATTGCTCAAAAACATTATAATAGAAGAGGTGTTAATGTAAAATAATAGTATATAAAAGGGTCCTCCACAACTCATATAGGTGTGCCTTTTTGGGTCCCTAAAAAACAAATATAGAACTATTTTATTGGATTTTTTTACTACCATGCTCCATTCTCAATTGGATAGCTTCTTGTAGATGTCCCTCTATAGTTCTCCAATGATAGGAAGGTGGAAGATGGTTGTAGATGGAAGTGGAGGTCATGGAGTAGTCAAGAAAGGTGTTAGTCGCCAAAATTAGGGGCACTCCTTCCTGAGGAATTTAATCAACATGTTTGAAGGTAATAGTTTAGTTTAAGGTCTATGGGGTACCCTATTTATAGAAAGGGGATCTTATCTTGGAGATTGGATCCTGCTTTTTGACTATGAAATGTGCTTATTATATAATATTGGATGTTGATCAAATATGTTGAATCTTCTAATAAAGTACAAAGGTGAGTATCTAATCCTCTCCTATGTTGGGCCTTGATGTTGATGCATGATTGGTTATGAGTGAGTTAAGGTTGTTTACGGTATTCTGTCAAGATGTTGGATGGATTTTTGTAGGCATTTAAAGGATCCACACCTAATCAGATATTTTCCGCTACGAAAATTTTGTAGGATTTTGATTGGATGATAGTTCAAAGATGGGTTTGAATGTTTACATAAGTGAGTAACTTTAAAAAAAAATCCACCTATGTAAATAGGCTACTCAAGTCATATTTTGTGGCTAATTAGTTGACCATGTATGGTTTTATGGTGTTATGATGGGTGAATACTTTTTAATGATATGAAATGAATGTCATGAGGCCTCCTTTAGCAATATTTGAGCATGAACTCTACAAGGTGTTCCAAATGGTATGTCAAAAAGAGGCAAGAGGAAAAGGCAAAATAGAAACATTTACTAAATTAGTGAAGTCAAAACAAAGTTGATCGAAAACTCCCCACGGAAAAACGATGTAAAAGCCCCAAACCAATATTTTTGTTTGACTATGAGTATATAAAGATATATGATATTATAATTCATCAAAAGAGGTTAAATTCTAGCACATTGTGTGTCATAAAGGTATGATAGGGGTCATAGGATGTGGGAAAAAAGATATTTTTGGCCTTGTTGTGGCTATAACCATCTGATGATCATCACCTATGACCAACAAGGAGAAGTTTTTGGGAGAACGCTCTATCCCAGAAAGGATGGAAGCTAAACCTAGGATAAAGGGAGAATGGGTTCTACAAAATGTTACCATGGATCAAATTGGATTGGATATCCAAAGTTATGGGATCTTATCTCGATGGTCGAATTTGTAACCATATTCCAAAGAAGGAAACCAAGAAGACTCTCACAAAATTGGTAGTGGGTGAATATGCGAGGGTGACAGGAAGCTATTAGCTCATGTACTTGATGAATGCATATGCTTCCTAGTTTAAATACTATTTGGCAATTATATTCCCACAAGTTACTTGGGCTTGAACTTGAGACCTCATGGTAACAAACTAAGGATCTAACCACTTGGTTGTCCACTCTTGGTTTTAGTTGCTTATTCATCCTAGTTTTAGTTGCAATTTACATTAGACTTCTTTGTTTACTTTAGATTTGGATTCCATTTAGTTATACTTAGTTTTATTTTCATTTGTTAGGATTTTGACTCTATTTATTGATTTTTTTTTGCATGCTTGAGCTTTGATCCACACACTATAGCTTAGGATGATGGTCCCATTGACCGCTCAGTGGTCCCAAAGAAAATTTTATATTGGATTGAATTTTTATTAATCTTCCCTTCCATCAGTTATTGATTTCCTCAATCAAAGACTAAAATGCCCTTGGCTCAATGACCCAAGACAATAGCTGTTGACTTAAGGTCAATTAGGTCAATGTTGACTCACATCTAAATTGACTAAACCTATGTTTTGATGATGACTAACCATTCCACATATTGGTGTCTAATGTCTCTACTTGAGTGATTTCAGATTAGGTATAGACACACTCCAAATGCCCTACCTTGCGCATATCAAATTGGAGAAAAGACATGTCAAAGTCAATACAAGTACACATTTTTGTAATATGATGTAAATCCATTAGAATCATGTTGCAAATCACTTGTAATGATTGTGTGACTTGTAATTAATCTTAGAAAGAATCAGGAACACTTAGTTCAAATGTTTAAGCACTCAAAAGCCATTTTCTAAAATTCACATCATGTTGTTCATCGGTCGAGTTGTGTGAGTTGCAAACTCGACCGATCCTCATTGGATCTTGAAAATGACTTTTGATCGATCGAGTTTACACTTCACATAACTCGACTGATGGAGTACCTGACCAATTCAATTTTCATTGGTCAGTCGAATCTCCCCAGGACAAACTCGACTGATGGTCTGAATATCATCTTTGTCTTTTACTCTATCGATCGAGTTATGTTTATAGAAACTCGACCAATTGCACTGTATGGAAAAGTGTGGAAAAGTTCTTCTAGCCGTTGTGGAGTTGCAACAAGTAAAAATATATCCGTCGCAAGCCACAAAACAACTAGTTTTTATTCTCAAGTGTTCCCAAAGGCTAAGAGGCATCCCCAGCTATAAATAGGACCCCTTGGGCTTCTTTCCAAGGTGGGGCATTCAATGAAAAACTCTATATGAGGTTCCTATTCTATAGTTGAGTGCTTCCTACAGCCTCCTCTCTCTCAAAGCTTAATCACTTGCTACATCCATTAGAGTGAGTAGGAGATTTGTAAGAGAGCAAGTCCTACATGTATATCTTGTGAGGCTCTCACTTCCACCACCTCCCTATCTCTCATTTCAACCATGAAGATGAAGGATCTCTCTCTTGGCTAAGAGAGGTGAAGAATAACAAGGGAAGGAGTCCCTTGGTGAAGATCAAAGCTGAAGACTTGGAGCAAGAGTGGGTAAGCCCTTGGTGAAGGCAGAAGACTCCTTGCTCAAGTGGGTAAGTCCTTAATGGAAGCTTCTCCGAGTGAAGGTGAAGTCAAAGGCAGAAGATCCAAGAAGAGTGGGTAATCCTTTCAAGGATGAAGGTAAGTCCTTGGAAGAAGGCAGAAGACTCCTTGCAAAGTGGATAAGTCCTTGGTAAGGTTGAAGACTCTTTGTATTGGATAGGTAAGTCCTTTGGTGGTCATGTATTGTAAGTCTTATGAATGAATATAAGAATGTAATGGCTAGGAAATCCTAGAGGATGACCTCTCTAGGTAAGTGGAGTGGCTCACTTCTAGTTTGAAGTGAGGAACCACTCTAAATAGCTTGTCCTCTTGTTTTTTGTCAATCTCTCTCATCCTTGCTATGCATGTTTTAGTTGCACTCAAATTACCTATTTAGCAACCTTATCTTGTGATATATCTTGAAGGTCTAATTAATTTTGTTTAAGTGCATTCAGCTCTATTCACCCCCCCTCTAGAGCATCTAATCACCCATCTAGGATCCAACAATAGCATCCCAAGGGTTTTCATCTATTTGAGTTCTCATCAATTTTAATCATTCATCTTTTCTACTAGTGGACAACTAATGAAAGTTTTGCTCATCATTCAATGACCTCCAACTGACATGAGTCATGTGAAGTTGTTAACTAATGAAAGCTCTACTTTTCCTTTGGTGAAATTTCTACACCTCCTACAAATTAGGCTTCTTAATTCATCAACTAATGGTGTTTTTGGCTCATCAAGTGACAACACCTACTGATGAAATTGCTACTTGTTTATCAATCAATGAGGATTATGGGTGTCATTAGACCCCCCATCTTCCTCCTTCATTGTAGGTGACACCATTACTTCAAGTGTCTTGGGAATGGAAAACCCTAGCAACAAGAGATATATACAAGTCCTTCCCTCCATAGAAATGGATCACCATATTGATTCCTCTAGGCTGCCAAAATTCATTCTAAGAATCCATATCCAATTTTCATTGGTGGTTTTCATCATGTGATCACCCACATCAAACTGATAATGCCGCCACCTCCATAAAGGATCTAAGTTTTTGACCTTGAAAAATGCATCTACCAATAATGTTTAGTTACCATTTATGTCACTCTCCACCATTAATAACCTCCTATCTTCCTTCATAATGATAAACAAGTTTGAAAATGAGGAAGAAGATGCCTTCAAGATCACTACTGATGAACGTGAAGTAGTGATCTTACTACTAGACATGCCACCACCATTCCAACCATGAAGATAGGAATGCACACACCACATCTATGGCTCCATCTTGTACTATGATGATGGCTTTCTTCCTCTCTTCATATTGAACCACATTAGTACGACCATACATTTCTTAGTCTCTGTTATCAAGAGGCCTTATATATCGGACAATGTCGCTGAACTTACTCCAGGACCCTGTATATCCTCCAAACTATCCTGTCAATTATATAGTTGTTGACGCGATCTGTTGGTTAACGGGAGTATGGACGTACAATTTTTTCTTCAGCTTCCTATATCTGTGCCCATTTCCCAACAGTGGTAATAGAGCCACGTCAATGTACTATATTCTGGGATAATTGATATGATCGGATTTTGGTTCCATCTTTTAATTATTGCATGTGATGCGAATAATTTTTTGTCTAATATCAAATACCATGATAATCCCAAACTATATATATATATATATATATATATAATTTACATGCGTCACCCTAAAATCAAGTTTTTATGGTGGATGTGTAGTATGGTAATGGCCAATAACCCCAGATCTGCGAGTGCATGGTTGTGGTTGTTTATTCCTATTATTACTCAGTCTACGTACCGAGCCTCTCTGTTCCTTTCAAATGTAAATTAATGCTCTTCTTCCTATTTCCCCCTTAAATGTAACTCAAGGTTTCCCTTTTACAATGTAATAAGAAATGGGGTAGTTTTACTTTATGTTTCAATGTGAGATGGTGATATGCACGAAGGCAAAATGATCGGCTTGTGAGATGACCCGATCAACTGGAGGACTGAGGAGGACAGACGATAGGATGACGAACTGATCGATTGGTGGCCCAACCGATCGACTGGAGGTGTCCTAGCATCGCTTGGACCTGAGAACTAGATGACCATTTCAGGAGACCAACCGAGCAACCAAGAGGCGAGCCCACTCTTGATCTGATCAGCCCAGATTGGCATGAGTATAGATCTTCATCAACAACATGTTTCTGCACATGATGTAGACCTAGGTTGTGGTAATTCCTTGTGGCTCCAAGGAATTACTTTAGGTTGGGCATAGCCATCACTTTTTGTTTATTGTGTGTTTTGTTGTGGGATATAGCATGTGTATGATACATACTATATATGAGGTGATTGGATAAAGTATATTTATTCATAAATACAAAATCTCTCAAATAATATATTAATCTAAGATGCTTTCCATTAGCAACACACATGAAAAGCTTGATTGAACAAGCTTGGGATCTCGACGTAGGTGCGTCATCTATCTCGTGGTGTGATGGTAGTAATGTGGGATCACCAAGAGGTGTGCATTATTATCGTGTCTTTATCTCATTTTGTCCTGCTTAAGGATAGGTCACAATTTGAATGTGTTTGTGTTTGACATTAGATTCTACAAAGAAATATTGCAATGTTTTTAATTTTTTTTTATTTGTTTGATTTTATTAATTTGAAAATATTAATTAGGTTTTTATTTAACTATTGCTCCCACTATTTTGTTCTAATTGATAACCCTCATGTATCAATTCAGAAGATTGCAGCATACTGTAAGGACCTTGACCTTCATTTTGGGCTTACCCTGTTTGTTTTGCGTAAACCTTGTGCTTGGTTGCTTAATAATCACCTTTAGTGGTGATTAGGGTTTGCTTGTACTTTGTTGAGTGTTGGAGGTGCTACTTGCAAAATAACCTGAGTTAGGGTTGAAGAGCAAGTTTGTCACCCAGAGAGATGTCTTTCTCTCTCTTTTCTTCCTCTAGAGTTGAGAGGAAGGTTTGGGCTCGTGCCTTGCCTGTCTTGGGCTTTGTTGAAGCTCTGTTGGGCTTGGTTGAGCCTTGTTGGGCCTTTCCTTGCTTTGAGGAGCCCTGTATCGGGCAAGGATGTCTTGTGTCGGCCATGGGGTATCGCCCATGGGTGTGTCAGCCATGGAGGAGTAGTGTGTCAGCCTTTGACCTTTGTTGACCTCCTTGGCTTGGTTGTTTCACCCTAGCTTGGACATGTGGCTGAACGTTGGTTGAGTGGTGGCATGGCATGTGCATGAGGTTTGAAAGGTGGTAAAACGTGTGGACAAGTATCCCTTGGTAAGGCGATACCTTGCCTTGGTTTAACCTTGACCCTCATCTATATATGCCTTGCCTTTCTCTTCCTTAGGAACCCTTTAGCTCTTTTTTTGCTCTTCCCTCCTTGTGTGCACGTCACACTTTCCTTGGAGAGCTTGGTGGTCGATCCTTTCCCCTTGGTGGTGATCTCTTCTTCTTCCTTTAGCTTGGTGGCCAAACCCTAGGTGGGTCTTGTTTCCTTGGTAAGCAACTTCCCTCTCTCCTTAGCATCTTCTTCTTCATCTTGCCTACTCTTCGGCCATGGTTTTTATGTTTCTTGTTCCTTTCTTGAGGTGGCTGAAAGTGGTGTGCTTGGATCTAGGAGCTAGAAGCTAGAAGCTTGGAGCTTTGGAGCTTGAGGAGTTTGCTTAAGGCGGGTTACATAACTTCTAACCCTAGCTATTCTACCTTCTTTATGATGCATGATTCTTATATGTTGATAATTGGCCATGCATGTTATGTTTCTTGCTCTAGTACATGTTGTTGATCTTATGGATATAGTGAGCATGATGTTGTTGATGTTTATATGCCTTTGGATCTTGTTGACCGAACTGTAGTTTGGGGTTTCCTTTGGTAGCAACACTCCTTTCTCTCCTTGGTCTAGAGAAGTGAGTTTGAGCTCTAGTAATGAGGGCAATACCCCTTTCTCATTTACGTTGAGAGGTGAGTCTACATCCTAGTTGCTTGGGCGACACCCTCCTCTCACCATGGATTTGAGACGTGAGATTTTGGATAGATGATGACCTATGTTGAGATTGGTCCTTGTGGTTTCCCGATTTGTGATAGAGGTTGTGCAAAACCCCTCTCTCTTGATTGTTGAGAGGTGAGCCGATCCTCTTGATCAATTAGGGTTTGGTGCCCTTGTGCTTGAGGATGACGATGACCATGTTAGGTTGTGCCTTGCATGATATAACCTTGGAATAGTGTTGCCCGATAGCCTTGTCTTGGGTTGTACCTTTGGCCGATATGCCTAGTTGAGCTTGGCCGTTACCATTTGTGGAGTAGAAGTTTGGGGGATGCACTTTGATGTGTGCTCTGCACGACACACCTTGTTGTGAGGTTTCCTACCTCCTTGTCTTGGATGTGCATTGGCCGATATGAGGCATTGAGCGTTATGGAGTAGTACCCGATATGATGGTTGTACAAAGAACCCTATATGATGCCTTAGTGGTGGCTGATATATAGGGCTGGCAAAAATACTGTGACCCGACCGGACCGGACCCGACCCGACCCGAAAATTGGGTTTTTCAAGTTCAAAATCGGGTACGGGTTTGATTTGGGCATACCCAAGTCGGGTCTTTTAATCGTAGGTCGGGCACAATTGTGACCCATAGAATCCACAGACCTGAGGGACCCGAGACCTAGGAGCACGGTTGCACGGAAGAGGAAGACCAAAAAGGCAAAGCCCCAATTTTCGTCTTCTCCATCTCCACCCCCACCAGGCACCTACTCCCCCCTATCTGCCTCCACCTCCTCTGGCACCGATCGAGTACTACTCCCCTCCACCTCCTCTGACACCAATCAAGTATCCCCTCCGAAGCCTCCATCCCCACACTAGCTGACATCATCTGGTGGAGGATCTGAAGGTATCATGGACTCAGCCTAGCATTGGGAGTTTGGGGAAGACTTTGAGGATAAATTTGGGGTTTAATCTGTTACTTGGCCGGTTGCCTGTAGGGCTTACGAGGTCGTCGTCACTTCAGTTCTTGTCAGTTTAGAGTAATAATATGTCTGGGTTTATCCTAGATACGTGGGGAGGTGCTGCTATTGTTACTATAGTTGTTGCTACTAATATTTCAGTGTACCAGCTCTAGACACTGGTCCTCAACAAAAACACCTTCTTCGGCCCGTTTCCAGCTTCCTTGGGCCAGTTGCTTGCTTTGCAAGTCCTCACCTTTACTAACAACCAGCTCAATAGTAGTATTCCAGCTGAACTCTTTAATGCCACCTCACTGACCGTCCTTGACGGAGTGAATAACCCGCTTAGACGTCTCTCTATTGGATGCTGTCGACCACCTATGGAACATGTTGGTCCTCTCCCTCACCGCCAACAACCTCCAAGGACCCATTCTGGTGACACTCGAGAATGACACCGTGCTTATCCAATTTGACCTCTCTGCCAACAACTTCTCTGACAACATCCCAGACTCACTGGACCATCTAACGAGCTTAATCTTTTTCAATGTCTCCAACAACACCCTCTCTGGCCCCATGTTGCTACTCCTAGGATAGAAATTCTAATGCAGGTAGGTGACTGATCGGTAGATGACAACGTTAGCACAAATTCTAATGTAGGTAGGTTGGTTCACAAGCTACAGATGGATGCGACCCATTGAGGTAGGCCGATGCCATTCATGGCATCCCCTGGTGCTTTCCCCATGATGAGGAGCATGAATCCTAAGTTGTAGAAGTCGGTCTTGGAACTGACTTTCTTGAGCTTGGACAACTTGGGTGCTCTGTGTGACTGTGTCCTCGAGCGCCGGCTACGACGATGATGTTGGAGTTGGCTACTACTATCACGAGGAGTGAGAGAATATTTTGGATCGGATCAAAAATAGGGTGAACAAATACAGAGAAAAAGTGATATTCAGGTATTTCGGGTCTAGTCGGGTCTAAGCTTTTGGGTCGGGTCTAAATCGGATCGGGTGAATTTTGGGTCTTCATTTTAAGAAACAATTTGGGTTGGGTCAGGTCCAGATCCTAAACCAAACATGTCGGGTCGGGTCTCGGGTCAGGTCTGAAAAACCTGATCCATTGCCAGGCCTACCGATATAAGATGCTGACCTAGTTGGACGATAGGCCTTCTTGTGGTGCCTAGGTCTTGTTTGTAATGAAGTGGGTGACACCCAAGCTCTTCCTTGAATGTTATGGTAAGATGGGTAACCCTGTTTCAGTCTTGGGATTTGTGGTTGCACGACACAACCTCGGTTGAGTTAGTTGATATGAAGTCTTAATAGTCGCTCTGCCCATGGACGTTATGGTTTGGTGGTTGGGCATTATGACCTTGGTCGTTATGTCCTCGGGCGTTGTAATGATGGTAGTTGCCTAACCCTTAGTGGGCGATATGGTCTTGGGCGATACCACCATGTAGTTGCGTGCACGGTATAGCACTAGCCCTGGTTGCACAATGCATCATCGCTCACCTAAGGACGCTGAGCGTCACAATTTGCGCATTGCTGGGTAGGTTTTTTCTCGATGCAACATTATGTTGAGGCATTGCAGGTGGTAAGGGTTGGCAGTTGTGCTTGACCGATAGGCTTGGGTGAGGGTAGTCACCCTACCTGATACTACCTAGTGAGGGTTACAAGAGCTTTGGTGAGGGTTCTGATATCTCAGAAGGTATATAGCTAATAACGATAACACAAGTGATATGATGTAATCACCTTGAATCCTGCATATACGATAATGAAGTTAAGATGATAGGTTGCGAACCAGGAAGCTTGGAAGCATATGATGTTGCTTCACATGATTATGTGGCTCATAATTATGATCACAAGTATGGGGCATGATATATGCTTATGATTGATAATAAAACTATGCTTTCTACAACTTATGTGTAATATACTCATGGATGTTGCTTAATACTTGATAGCATGATAATCTTGTTAATCCATGATGGCTTCAGTTATCTCTATGGATGTGTATACTAACCATGCAGGTATTTCATGAGGATTCATAGCCTGGTAAGATCTATGAGATGTATGTTCTTGAATAGCACCATGTGGTAAGGAGATAACAAGTTGATAGGTATGAGGACCTGATATAAGGCTGAGTGCCTGGTTGAGGTGTTATCCTCTGATGATGAGATAAGGGATACGTTCCCAGAATACTGATGCATGATTATGATGCCTTGAGAGGCAGTGGTTGATATAATGAGGGATTGAGGTCCCAGGACAATATGATAATGGCAATTATGATGTAATCCTATATGGCTATATTATACTTTGGTTGCCTCAACAATTGGCTTAAAATATACTAATTAATTATAGATGAATATAACATGTAGTACCATTGGAAAACACATCGACGTCGATGATCACTCAGTCACTGCAGGGTGCCTTGGTGAGGTACTGGTTTGTGTTGAGGTCTACAATGACATGAAGCTTCCTAAGACAACGATGGTGGAGATTGACTCAATGCCCAAACTCCTAAAAGTCGTGGTAGTAGCTAATCCAGTTACTTGCTCCAATTGCAAGAAGTTTGGTCACATGGGCATGTCCTGTCCCACAAAGACGAGGAAGCCGCCACCTGCAAAGGATATGTAGATTAAGATGGGGAAACCAACTATTCGAGGAAATGTCAAGCCCTCTAAGGAGCATTCCAAGTTGACACCTAAGATACTTGATGCTGTTAGAATCGACCATGCTGATGAGGATGATAATCTGTAAGAGTTAGTCTCTCGACAGATCATCGATACTGTCCTCAATGCTCACCTTGCTCATAGTAGCCAATCAACAACCACCTACAATCAACTGAATGAACCTGATATGTTTGGGAGCACTCCGGTTGGTAATGAAGGTAGTCTCAACCTTGATTGGGAGCTGGAGATTGCGAGAAGAAGTAAGGATGATATAGGTTCTGACTCTTGGAAGATCAAGAAGATCTAGGATAGTTGTGGGTTCTCTGTTGAATACCAGGAAAGGAAGGAAAACCTATTTGAGGAGGAGGTAAACTCCAATGATTCAGGATTCGAGTCCAGTTGATGTGACTTTGATCCTATGGATTTCAATCAGTCCTCGTTAAAGAAAAAGAAGAACTCTACCAGGTAAAAGGTGGGTTGAGTGTCCTGCTTGCCTAACTTTAGGTGTTCGATTTTTTCTGGCTTTGATTTCTTGGTGTAGTTGTGTTCATTAGGGGACAATAAGTCTGATGGCTACCATTTGATGAAGAGGGACTGGACCTTCATCTGGATTTCACACTTTCAGGGGAAGTTTCTAATGCCAGTGGAGGAAAGGTGGATGGTTAGTTCAAGGACATTATTTGAGGGTCAGCTCATAGAAGGTCCCTTGATGTTTTTTCCTTCTGCATCATGAAATCTAATGTTCGATTGGTGGTGGAAGATGACTCTAGTCTCTTCTTGAAGATGCTGATTTTTCCAGTAACTATCGTTAGCTTTCAATTTTCTAGGATGTCACATTTTGAAGGTGTTTTGATTGCTAGTTTTATGTTGGTTACTATGGATGTTGCTCCATAGTAATTGGTAGAGGTATGTGTTTTCTTGTAACAGTTGTAGTTTCTTCTTTCATCTTTCCTTTCTGGAGATCCTTTCTTAAATCTCTTTTGTTTTCTTTTCAGATGTTCATCCCTATTTGAAATAGGGGCACATGTTTTGTACCCAAGGTTTTGGAAACATTATAGCAACACGATTTTTGACCGATAAAAAAAATATATCATGTAGTTTTCCCTGGCCATAGATCCATCATCGTCAGTATTTGGTGATGGTGAAACATGTTTATCTTGTGGGATTACCTGGAGCGCATATTGAATATGTGAGGTTTCCCCTAGCCTAAAATAGGAGGGTTTGAGTGCAACTGTCGTTGCAGACTTAGGATATATGGAGCATGGTGAACAGACCCATGGCTCAGGATATGTGATGATGAGCATGATGCGTTAATGGCTCGGATGTATGCACTAGCACCTATGATGAGGTGAGCTAGAGATATGGGTATCTTGCAGAGTTGACCCAGAGGCTGCGGCCCTATAAGCATAAGACTACAGTCTTACTTGATGATTAGTGTACTGACCACTAGAAGGTGAGGTCATGGAGTCTGGATTCGCTTAGACCTTGTATGGGACCGAATTGGGCTTCACAACCAATGGTTGGATTTGAGAAGGGAAGGATCACTTCCTCAGGGCATAATAATACGTAATCCAGTCGAATAGCATATCTTGCTTAGAGAAAAATACAGAACATTGATTGAGGCTTGCTTATATAGCTGATCTAGTTTTACTATGAAGTTGTGTGTACAATCCTTATATCTTGTGATAAGTTCTGATAAAGCTTATCTTGTCAATCATGTTCCATAAAGAAATACTTGGTTCTATGCCTCCCGGATGTCTTGGTAAGACTGATGGTAATAGTAGCCTTGCTCAGTATGATGCTCTTGTTATACGCTTTATCAGTTATCTGCTGTTATTTGGTTTAACCTTTTGAGGTTTTATAGTTCGGTGGGGAGTTATGTTTCTCGTTGGGACTGTGTGTCTCACCCCGCTGGTTTACACCCTTTTTAGGTGAGCGCTCCAGACGTGGTGGTCGTCGTGAGGTTGCGGTCGAGCAACAAGAGGAGTAGTAGAAGGCAAGAGTTGGACATGCTGCTGTTTTGGTGGTTTTGTAGTAGGGTCCTAGAGCCATCCCTATATTCTCAGGTCCTCGGAGGTGTTTGATGACATTTCACGATGATTAGTTGTTGTAATTTTTTATATCCTGCTACTGACCGTACGTGGCCCGTTATGTATGTATAAACATGCGATGAACTCTGGTGTTGATAGTACAACTAGTTCCGATAGGTTGTGGACATATATTAAAGCTTTTAATATTCTTATAACATGTTTCTTTGTAGGATCTGGATGTAAAAGTTCTCTCATGTATACTTTCCGTAATTGGTTTTAATTAACCCGTGTTTTTGGTAATATGAGGTTCCTCACATTTTCGCGTGTCATCTTGTTGTCTGTATGATGGCGGGGTGTCACACATACAATCTTCTAGTGGCTTATAATTCAATCAATACCCAACCAACATTGGCACTCATGACCAATTATTAAAGTAAACAACATTTGCCAATTGCATCTTATGCAACTCTTACATAGATGATATGTAGAACTTTTTGCCATAATTATGTGCATCAATCTAGGCTTAGACACTCTAAGAATCCCCAGTTAAGCTTGATCCAATAGCTCCACAATTGGTTAAGGACTTTGATAAATGTTCTCATCAATGAGTGAAAGCTCTACGTCCTTGAAAGACCAATGCTAGAGGAACCCACTCCAAATATACCTAAGGCAGAGATGGACGCTTACTAGTAGCATTTCGATGATTCCATATCCATTTGAATACCTAATGCTTTGTTGTGTGAACTATGAGTTGCATGAACAACATGAAAGCATGGACATTCTCGAGATGGTAACACATCTTCATAATCATTCCAAGAAATAAAGGTATAATGTCTCCAAAGCTCTATTCGAGTGCAAACTGACAAAGGGAAGTCCAATAGAGCTCCATGTGCTCAATATGATTGGGCATATGGATTGATTGGGATTTCTCTTAGGTCAAGAGTTGACCATGGATATGATTATGCAAGTGTTGCATGAATCATATAGTCAGTTTATCAAATGCTTAGCATGTTGATGCAGAAGCCAGGAAGAAGAAGGACAAATATGTGATAGTGATTAGTGGAAGTGAGTCCTAGGGCAAAGGGAAGGTCAAGAAGTGTTTTGAGGCTAAGATAAAGTCCTAATCTTTTTCACTCTAAGGCTAGCTAGAAGCTGTCGCCGGATTTCAAAACTGAGCTTCGTCCTCAATGGAACAAAGACCTCGCTTTCCATGAAGCGCTGCCACCCTTTCAAGCGGCTGCTGTCTCCTGGGAGTCCCGCAGACGCAGTGCAAAGAACAAGGAGAATCTTTACACCCTACGCCACCTAGACAAGTGTCAGGTAGACGCTAACCTTTGTTCATCTATTTCTAACAATATCGAAACTATCCTCCTGCAAGAAAAGTATCATCAGATCCTTCTGCAAGAGGAGATGGACTGGCGCCAGAAATCTCACATCCAGTGGCTGAAAGAAGGTGATGGTAATACTCGTTGTTACCAAACCTATGTTCGAGCTAGATACTGGGAAACAAAATCACTCGTCTGGGCACAAACTCGAGCGAGTGGATCACAGAACCAAATGCAATCAAGGTAGCCTTGCTCCACTACTTTCAAGCCCTAACATCTTCGGATCCTATGGCGACGGCAAAAATGGCGGCCATCGTCGACTATATCGGGGATTTCCCTAGTATTAGCCCACAGTCTAGTAACTTTCTAGCTCGCATGCCAGCACATGAAGAAATCAAGCATGTGGCCTTCTCCATGGCGCCTAATAAAGCATGTGGACCTAATGGTGTTCACGCGGAGTTCATTCAAACCAACTGGTCCACTGTTGGGAGATCAGTTGTGAAAATGATCCAGAAGGCCTTTAATACTGGGACAGTTGAACCTGCAATGGCGGATGCCTTAATGGTGCTGATTCCTAAAATTCTCCAGCCTCAAAGATGTGTTGACTATCGCCCAATATCCTTGAACAATACCTGCTATAAGTTGATATCCAAAGTGATCGTGGAGCGTCTGAAGCCCCTAATCCCTGCCTGGGTTGTTGAAAACCAATCTAGCTTCATCCCCGGGCGCCACATTACTAGTAACATTCTCACTATACAGGAAATCATCCACTCTATGAGGAATAAAACCTTAAAGAAAGCACAAGTCTGTATCAAAATTGACCTGTCCAAGGCGTTCGACAGAATGAATAGACAGTTCATCAAAGACACCTTAATCAAAGTTGGTCTGCCCAACAACTTGATCAAACTGATCATGGATATCATCTGCAGCGGCTCCACATCTATTCTGTGGGAAGGGGAACCGCTTCCACCATTCAAATCCTCCCTTGGAGTTCGTCAGGGGGACCCAATAAGCCCCTATGTATTCGTTCTTTGCATGGAAAGGCTACGCCAAGCCATTACCCACGAGGTGGAAATAGCCAACTGGAAACCGATCACACTTTCTAGAGGAGGCACAAAGCTGAGTCATGTCTTTTTTGTAGACGACATCATGTTAATGGCCGAAGCATCCAGATCTCAGGAAGTAGTCATTGATGCAGTCCTGAGGAACTTCTCTACATTCTCAGGCTAGGAGATATCCAAGGAGAAATCACACTATTTCTTTTCTCACAATACACCCAGGTCAGCACGACTATCCTTCTGTAACAAACTTGGCATCACCCGCACCGACGACCTGGCGAGGTACCTGGGTGTTCCTCTGCTTCATAATCGACTAAATCAATCAACTCATGAGAGTATAGTTGCAACGATGAGTGACCGCATAAACAGCTGGAATACCAAACAGCTGTCCCTAGCTGGTAGGATCACCCTCGCTAAATCGACTATGCAAGCCATCCCGACGTATGTGATGCAATATGTTAGAATCTCCCCATCCATCTGTGATAAAATCAATTGACAAATTAAAGATTTTATCTGGTCCAGAGGACGTGAACAAAAGAAGCTTTCTCTAGAGTCTTGGAGGAAAATTACCTCACCAAAGAATCATGGAGGACTTGGCCTTAAAGATGCTCGAGATTTGAATGAGGTGCTCATGTTGAAGAACATCTGGAATTTCCTAAGCAACCCTGACTTGTTGTGGGTACGAGTCATGAAGGAGAAATATATGTGACAGGGACACCTTACGAACAAGCCATGTTCACCTGCTTGGTCCTTCATTAAGAAACATCTTCCCAAACTTAAAGAAGAATGTGGCAGAATTGTGAATTCAGGCACTGATGTGAATGTTTGGGTTGATCGCTGGATCACCGACCTCCATCCCTAAGACATTGATCCGTCCTTCCATGCACCCCAAGGATTAGAAGACCTCACTATCAACTCAATGAACAAAATGATGGCTCCTGGGACAGTGACTTCATCAACACATATATGTCTCCCGCTATGTTCCAGGTGATACAGCATATCGCACCGCCGATGCCCTCCTTCGGCCCCGACAGTTGGGACTGGCCACACGAAGATGATGGCTTACTGCGATCCAAATCTGCTTATGCTTGGATTAGGCAGGAGAAAGATGTTAACATACCCGGGAAATGGGACATAATTTGGCATTCCAAGGTCCCTGAGCGGATCAAGGTCTTTGCCTGGCTTCTCCAACACAAAGCTCTGCTGAACAATGTGGAAAAGCTCAGGCGGCATATTGAAGTCGATGTGACTTGCTTAGCTTGTCAAAATGCTGCAGACACCTTGCTCCACAGCATCAGGGACTGCCCGATCATCAAGCCTATATGGCTTGGTCTCCCTATCCACCCATGGTTCTTTGAGCTCGATGAGGACGCCTGGATTGAATCCATCTTGGAAGGGAATATCCTCTTTATTGTGGCTTGTTGGCATATATGGCAGGTCCGGAACTCGCTTATCCATGACAGGAAGCAACCCTGTATTGACTCCTGCATTGCCTTCATCAAAGAACGGACTAATACAATTGCTTCTGTTATGCATGCAAAAAATGAAGCTATCGTCTGCAATGCACCCAATCCAGTTTTCCTTCTTCAACACTCATCCTTCTATGCCTTCACGGAAGCAGCCTTCCACCATAGCTCTAAAGAAATTGGATATGGTCTCCACATTGTCAACAATACTGGAACATGCACACTCAGCCTTGGCTGCCATTCATACACCCACTCACCCCTTGATGCTGAACTGAGGGGCATTCAGCTAGCAATAAATACCTGCAAGAACAAAGGCTTCCTGTCGGTCACAGTTCTATCAGACTCCCAGAAAGTTGTAACCTTGGTGACAAGCAATCTCCCTTTGACACCAAGAATAGAACCAATTCGGAGATCCATCTGGAATGAACTGAGTCTCAGCACAGGCGTCAAGATTCAATTCATTCCCCGTGCACTGAATCCTGTTTCAGATGCACTTGCAAAACACACTCTTTCATCCTTAATGTCTTTTCAATTTACAACTTCTAAGCCTCCTTGGCTTCATGTAAGCAGTGATATTAACTTTGCTAGTCCCCTCTGGAATAGAGCCCAGAATAAATAAGATATAATGCTCTATATTCCCCCAAAAAATGGATTAAAGAAAGAAAGTGCCACCATTGTCACCTGTTTAGACATTGGAAAGAACTATCCTCTTTATAGAGGATCTCAAGAAGAATATGGACATAGAGATCTCTACTTCAGGACCTAAAAGAAGTAAGCTAGAACTGTGAGGAGCAAGGGTTCTTTCCTCTATAGTTGGAAGCTTTCATTCATGGGTGCATAATAAAATTAGTGAATTGCTATTATGTACATGCCATTAATAAAAACATCATTTGTCTTGTGTGACAAGAGCATTATGTTTCATTTTAAAAGATATGATATTTTATGGAAATGCCCTATTCTTATAAACTATATTGGATAGTTTTAAAGGAAAATGTGTATGAAACATGAATTGAATGACCTGATAACTCAAACAATATTGCCTATATCATTGTCATCTAGAGTACAAAAGTGAGAAGTGCATTTCTAAAATCCATATGATGGCTATCTAGACTCTTTTGGTTATTGAACTAATAGAGACCTGCATATCTTATTTTTTGTGAAATATGCTTCACTAGATGTAGTGTGAGAGTGATTATTCTATTAGGCCTTAGACATATTGATGTATATAGTCCTTATATAATAAATGCTAAAGGAAGTTACAAGTACCCCATTATATATTTACTGATGTTAATAGTAGTTATGGAAATTTGTACTTGATGAAATACAAGTATGAATCTCTTGAAGTGTTCAAGGAGATTGTAAATGAAGTATGTAACTAACTTGGTAAAAGTATAAAGATACTTTGATGTGATCGATGTTGAAATACTTAAACCAAGAGTTTGAGGACATTGTGGTAGATCATGATAATGTATCGTGATGAACTCCAGATGAAACACAATGATAGTGTATCATGAAAGTGTATTAGAAAGAAGGAATCACATAGTGTTAAGTCATGGTACAATTATCAACAAAATCTAGTTGATCTTCCAATTTCTTTTGGGTACATGCTTTACACTAAAATAATGTACCGTCTAAATTGGTTCAAGAGACACCATATGAGATATGGCATGGGAGGTGTCCCGATATGTCTTTTATAGTTATCAAGAATGAATACCTATATTAAATTTTTTTCTTAAATGTCTTTATCCACAAATCACATGTGTTATTTTGTTAGATACTACTCTTATCCCAATCCGAAAGCAAAGTGTTTATCGGCCTGTATGATTGTATTCCTAAAGAGGAACTTATTTCCAAAGGAATTAGTGGGAGTAAAATTAGAACTCAAAATATTCAAGGCAAACAAGAAAACAATGAACCTTAAAGAGGTACAGTAGGAACAAGGAGAATCACAAGTTGTTGTAGAATCTCAAGTTCCTTATGTAACACACATAACTCATAGTTCTAGTAGAACATGCCTTGAGTTTGAATGATGGTGACATCTTATAACTTAAGAATGTTGTGAGTTGATCATAGATGAGTCAACAATCTACCTAGCAACTATTGAGGCACCAAAAACTGAGAAATGGATTGAGGCCATGAGATCCAGGATGGACTCTGTGTACACCAACAATGTATGACCTTGTTGAATCCACCTGAAGGGGTAAAACCCATAGGGTTCATTTGGGTCTTTGTAAGAAAACCAACATGGAAGGGTAAATTGGTTGCAAAGAGTTTCAAACTAGTTCAAGGTGTTGAACATGATGAAGTCTTTCACCAGTTACCATGGTTATATCCATTTGGATCATGCTTGTAGTTGCAAATTAGTATGACTATGAGATTTAGTATATGGATGTTAAAACCAAATTCCTTAGCTGGGATAATTATAAGGATGTGTATGTGATACAACCTAATGTTTTTATAAATCCATTAATGAAAATAAAGTCTATAAGCTACAAAGGTCAATATGTTGATGGAAGCAAGCATCTCAGAATGGGAATTGTCTATTTGACGAGATGATCAAAGGGTTTGACTTGAGTCAAAGTAAAGATGAAATATAAGATTATAAAATATTTAGTGGGAGCATATTTATATTCGACATGATGATGGGGAATAACATCCGTATCCTACAAAAATTAATACCTGGCTGGAAACACCTTCTTTATGAAGGGTTTAGGCAAGACATCCTATGTGATAGGATTGATATCTATAGAGATAGATCTAGAAAGTTGCTTGACCTAAGTAAGAGAACATACATTGGCATGATGTTGAAAGGATAAACATGCAAGGCTCAATGAGAGAGTGTCATAGAACCGTTTGTTACCCTAAGTTCACACTCCTAATGGCTACACATCCAAAGGCGAGTGAACCTGGGCGTCTGTCCTTAGAATGGATCACATAACATATGCATGAATAAAACCACAAACAAGAACTAGATAAGAGATAAAAAGATATTAAACATGGAGATGAGAGACATGTACCCATTTCTAGATTCAAGAATACCCATTTGTATTGGATTTCAAAGCTTAGAGTTTTGGGTGTAGTGGATCTTCTTTTGGAAACTACACATTCAATAAACGAAACATATTAATGCTAAAGCATTAAGTACGATATGAAAAGGCATCTAAATAGTTTAAGATTAATACAAACTTACTTGGCTAGAAACATGATCATAGTCAAGAATAAGAAACAAAGAAAGAACACTTAACGACATTATTTTATACAAATCATGTTTTAAGTTTCTTTATCCATTATGTCAACATTAGGTTGCATAATGGATTTCTGTGTATTACATTCGAGGTTTGCCAATGTAGAATACTCAAACATGAAAGTAGTAATCATAGGAACAATAGCTCAACCAAGTTAATAAGTAGACAAACATTCATATGAGCATACATATGAGCAAGCCAATATCATAGTAGGGTCAAGAGGAAAACATACCTTATGAGTAAACTACAAGATTAACAACTTGATTTAGAAAAACTATAACTAGCAAATTGACTAGATCTTGGAAATTGAATCCATAGTGATCATGACATTCAATTAAATACAATTGGATTAACATTAAAAAGATTAGGTCCATTAATCATTATCATAGTTATTGGATGTGTCACCTAGATCAAGGTATCATATCATTCACCATTGATTTCAATTTCTCATATGAGGTCATGTATTACCATTATCATGTTACTTCATACTTCTTGGATTCATCTACCTAGGGTGACACATCACAACTAAGATAGGGGTTATAATATTAGGGTTTCATGATCTTAGTAGAGAAAACATGAGTTTTGAGCATGATTAAGAAATATAGTATCAATGTTGCAAAACTAGTCATTTTGAGTAATTATCATGCAAGGTGGTCATCATTAGGGTACAAAATATGTCAAGATTTATTTTGTGTCATACATATCAACAAGTTACTAATTTGATAACATTATATAATATGGATGATCAATAGAGAAAGATCTATATAGGATTAAAAATTAGTTAGCCACATGCATACTAGATCACATATCAAATCAAGATTGTGGTATTTAGCCACATAAGTGCACAAGAATGATCCACAAAGTAATTATGTATACAAAGTATGATAAGTTATTGATTTAAGAGTTTAAAGTATCATTTTAGACATAAAAGACCCATATGTGAGCTAGGGTTGAGTTTCAACACCAATGTATCCACATAAAGCATATTCAAGGTTCAAGTACCTCATTAGGTAAAAAGGAGTAAAAGAATGAGAAAATATGAAACTTAGCATGGAATGCACCAAAAACTATTGATTTGGATCAAGAATGAGGTTTTCGGGGTACAAATAATCAAGGTTAGGCATTAAAGAAGTGATCTATAGCATATATGTCCATTTTATGGCATTTCATCAACATAAGACAACTATAATGTGTAAGAATAGATAAAGTTTGAATCATCACTAGTACATAACTTACCTTTAGTGTCGATTATTTAAGGCCTTTAGTGTCAATTTTAATGCGACACCTATGTGAGCGCCGCTAAAAGGCCAACCTTTAGGTGTCGGTTCTCAAACCGAAGCCACAACCCTTCATGCGCCACCGAAAATGCGCCAACAGGGGGGTATAGGCGTCAATTATTCGCTTTGAAACTGATGCCATAAACCTCTACGCCACAGAAAGGGCGCCATCTGGGGCACTATCAACGTCAGTTTATTAGTGATAACCGAAGCCATCTCACCCGCTGCCATGGTTGTGCTATCCGGCACGACCGTGTTGTCTGGCCCGCTGCCACGGCCGTGCTGGCCAGCACGATCATGGTGTCTGGTCCGCTACCATGACCGTGCTGGATAGCACGGCCGTGGTGTCTAGCCTCATTAGGGAAATCGAAGTTGATTATTGATAACCGACACCACATCAAATGCATTAGGCGTCGGTTATAATTATTTATCCGACGTTGTAATCATTTGTCATTGGTTTTAAACAAATAACCGATGCCTATTGCAAGTTTTTTTTTCTATCAGTCTACAGACCTGTTGTGGCTGGTCGCAGGATGAGAAACCTACAGTTCAGTTATGAACTGTAGGTTTTACGACATCCATTTATATTAGCCAATAACAGGCCACAAACCTGCAAAATTAACAACATTAATTTTCACACATTTAGCAACCTACAATTCCATTTGATTGTCACACATGTAGAAACATTCATGTAGCGATCTACAGTTCCATTCATTTTCACATTCACACATGTAGAAACATTCATATAGCAAGCAACAATTTCATTCATTTTCACATTCACACATGTACAAATATTAAGACACATGTAAAAACATTCAGACATGTAGAAACATTCACACATATTATAATTCAGAAATTCATTTACAAAATATCATTATTTAGTCATTATTCTCTATCAACATCCCAGTTATATGTTAAAACCCCCACTACTTGTATGGTTGTTTCCCATTCTTCTCTTACATCATTTAATTATCTCGTCGTATAGGGAGCATGTACATCTGGTAAGGCCTTTCCTGTAGTGTGGTCAGTTTTAAACACCTACAAAGAGAATGATGTATATATATAATTAATAATATATAAATAAGATTGATATATTTCATATTATCTAATGAGACTATATATAATACCTCAAGAATGGTATCGATGTCCACTGTGGCATATTTGATAATCATGTGCATAAATTGCATCACATAGTATGCACATGCCCATCCATTGTCTTGTGTAGCACACTATAAATTGAAACATACAAACTATTAAAAAATACAACTAATTAAGCACTGTTCACATAAATAATATATACATTGCAGTTGGGAACTTACTTCCATGTTCTTCCAAATTATTGGTTGGTTCTTTTTCCTGGGGACCTTTCCTCCAACCTTTTTGAACTCATCTAAACCTCTACATGTTAATGTAACATAGTACATTGCATAATTAAATAGTAATGTAATAACATATGTTAACGGATACGAAAATGAAATATTTCTCACTGGAATAATGTCATTTTCATTTTGTGTCCATATTTTGAATTCAATTTAGTCCCCTTAGGATCTAGATAATAGACAGTGAACATCTCAGGGACAATAACTAGTAACTCCCAATGCATACCACTAGAGGTAAAAAAGTTAAAAATTAATAACTCAAAATCCACAATAAAAATGTAATTTTCTTAAGTCCAAATTATAAGCAAAGTAGTACTTACTCCACATTGAATGGAGCTATTATCAATGTCTTCTTATTTTAAGCAAAATTTGTAAAAGCATCACAGAAGTATTGTTGAACTTTTGTAGGGTCTTTAGCTACTAGACTAATCAAAGATGGAATAAAAAATCCTACATGTTCGAATGAAAAATTTGCACATATCTTGTCTAAGTAGTTGTAAAACATGTATTACATATGTATTAATAATTAAGAAACCATATCACCAGATCCTACACAAAGTATATGGATGTATAAATAAGATCTCACCTTATCCATAGCTCTATCATAGATGTATTCAGCCAATCATATCGAAACAACTCCAAAATATCTTATATAAATAGTTTGCTTTCGTATGATTGACCTACATCATCCGCATCTATAGAAACAGTTATAGGGAAATTTATATCATGTTCACCTAACCATATTGCCATACCCCTATAATTAGGACCTAACGGGATAGGTAGGTCCTGTGGAACCCAACTTGGTAATGTAGGAGTTGGAGGTGGAGGCCTAGATGCTCTGGGTGTCTTCTTTTTAACCTGTATATATATATATAATTTCATATCAATTGACATCATATACACACACTAACAATTTAACTTAATGTAAATTTACCATACAATTTCAGTATAGAGGACATCCGCTTTTGGCCACAATATCACTCCGCCTTCTGCCTCACCAAGCGTTTCACAATCTGGGTGGGCATATGGCAATGGAAGATCCATCCAATTAGGGAATATATGTACCGAGCTCACATGAACCCAACCAGCTAGTAATGGAGACCCATGAAACATTTCCTATGGTAGGGATGGGTAAGTCGACGCCTCTACAATGACAAATTCTTTACTTTTTAGACGGCATGGCTTCAACCCCTACACATTTTTGCGTAAAGAATGTTATATACATATATACATATCATCTTGAAAACATATCATCTTGAAAAGACTAGTTACTATGTCATAAAAATACTTATAATGGATGGGTTAGGTGGTGGGTCTACAGGACTACTCCCAACCTCTGTAGTAGGAGTAGAGAGGGACGCCATAGGTACTGTTTGTTGAGTGGCAGTCAGAGATGCCTGCCACTTGCTCATTGCTTCTTCGAGTTTCCTATCAACTAACTTATCTACCTATACATGGATAAAAGAAACGTTAGCTTCTGATTATTGAATTTTATTTTACAGTAACATTATAAAGAAAGAATATGCTACCTCTTCTTGTGAAAGTCCCTCTTTTGGGACATGTATGCACCGGGATGGCCCAAAGAATGCTTTGATGCCCACACCAATGCCTGCAACCCTAACACGTCCAGGATGCTCTGGGTTACCCAGAGCAACTGTCAATTCATCCCTTGTGCCCTCAGGGATGAACTTGCCTTATTTACTCAGCTCATGCAGCTCCCGTTAATCGCCAAAATAAAAATTTATAATTAAGTAAACACCACAAATAATCAATATTTGAACGATTGCTCTAAGAGTTGTATTTTACCATTTTTGTAGCCGCCTCAGCAGTTGCAGGCTTCCTTATTTCTCCCTTCTTATTTTGCCTCCCAGCTATCCAGACATCATGGCGAGGCATAGGTGTGCTACCTATAGTAGAGGACTCTTGAGTAGCAGCAGACTGAGCAGTACCCTTAGCCTGTAGTCTTTGGCAAATGCCTGCATACCCCTTTGGACCCATTGTGTGGTCATGCACATTCAGTGCACGCCTTGCTCTTTGCGCCTCACTGAGGGCCTAGTTAGTATGCACATTAATGATTTGGTTAGTAACACTAAATGTTAATCTTGAATAGGTGAATACAACATATATTAATTAAATTGGGAGTGATGCCTAATACCTTGAATTATTTAGTTTTTCTTGAAGCAACAAACACGTCCCATTCTTCTTTGTCCAGGAAGTTCCACTTTTCAGTGGTTGTCTTCTTCCTCTTGTCACCTTCTTTTATGTATTCTTGGGTGAGATTTGTCCTATAGTTCCTTAGGACTCTCCCACAGCGTTGCATCATGCATTTACGATGCAGCTTTTCATCCAATTCAAATATACTCTACAAAATAGAATTGCTATTAACTAGTATCCAAAAAATTAGTAATCTACAAAATAGAATTGCAAATTAATAATAACTCACACATAAATCCTTCCATATTACATCTTTCTTCCCCTTAGGAACTTTATACCAAGAATCTGTCTTACAACCGCAATGGCTGCAAGTAACATACCCAAGATATGAAACAAACGAATTGTGATTCACTCCAATTGCATTTCCTACATTATCAAAATCCAAAACAAGTTTGGGTCCATTGCCCCTTTGCGCTATTAACTTCTTCATCATAGTGATGCCCCTTCTCTTGTCAACTTTTTGGTGCTGCTCATCAAGTGCCTCAAGTGCTTCATAGGGTACATGTGCATCATCAACCTAAAATTTGACAAAATAAACACACTTACAGGATATAACTATAAATGGACATGTATATATAAATATATGATATATTTTTAAAACTTACATTGTGAGGCAGCGCATTGATGTCCTCACCCTCACGGTAATCATCAGCACGGTCAACAGGAGAATGCTCAGCCATCTGAAAGTCCACATTCACATTGTAAAGTAATTCACATTGTAAAGTTCACATTCACATTGTAAAGTAATTCACATTGTAAAGTAATTCACATTGTAAAGTTCACATTCAGAAAAATAAAACATATAAAAAATATAAACATGCCTCTAATATTGTGAGTTTTATCAATTAATAATCATTCATTGTGATCTCCGCACACATACAAGTCCTCATTAGCTTCAATATTTGCTGGTGTTGTTGGCAACCCAACTGAGAATGGACTGGAGTCATCATAGTTATCATAGTAATCTTCTTCATCTATATGATCTTCAATGAACATAGTTGACGCTTGAAGGGTGACCCCACTATTTTGGACGACACTCTTATCATCTTGTCACTTTATGTAATGTGTGAATCCATTAATGTCATACCCTTCATAAGACATAACATTCAATTTTGGTTTAAAGGCGAGGCATTTGATAGTTTCAGTAATATCATCTAGTATTTGAGATAGTTGATGTAAGACATTATCTTCAAACCACTTAATAAATGTCTTTGTAAAGCCCAGGCCCACTGCCCAATGCTCTAGTAGAGTTTCAAGAATGACGACTGTCCCCACTGACCACCAGTAGCATTAACTGCACACTTTGTCCTCACTCACGCGCATGCCAGAATCAACTTCCCGATAGGTCACCCATCCCAGTACTACTCCAAGCTGAGCACGCTTAACTATGGAGTTCTTTAGTGATGGGATCCCAGAAAAGGAGGTGCACCTTGGTGATATGGGTAGTCCAATCATTCCTTATAAGATCATTATATTCGAGGCCTCAAATCCTAGGACGTTACAATCTCCCCCACTTAGACTCTTGACATCCTCGTCAAGGCTCAATTATAAGGCCTCCTAATCTCTTCCCCATTTCAGTGCAGACCCACAATGGCCCATGGACACCCATCTCTCGATCACGGAATATCAGTGCAAGGGTGGCTACGTCAACCATGGACAACCCTTTCCTACATGCCTGGACCGTACGGCTCAATACTGGCATGCCATGCCCATGTGGGTCCACCTACTGGAGGGGAATTGGCTCTGATACCATTTGTAACACCCAAGCCCACTGCCCAAGGCTCTAGTAGAGTTTCAGGAATGACGACTATCCCCACAGACCACCACTAGCCTTAACTGCGCACTTTGTCCTCACTCACGTGCATGCCAGGATCAACTTCCCGACAGGTCACCCATCCCAGTACTACTCCAAGCTGAGCACACTTAACTATGAAGTTCTTTAGTGATGGGCTCCCGGAAAAGGAGGTGCACCTTGGTGATATGGGTAGTCCAATCATTCCTTATAAGATCATTATATCCGAGGCCTCAAATCCTGGGACGTTACAATCTTGTTATGCTCTCTAGCAAGCCACATTGTATTGGCTCGAGGATATTGTCTCTTGATGAAATTGGTATGTTCCTCGATATAAACACTCACTTCGTCCATGTTGTGTAAAATACACAAGTGATCTTGTTCCAACTGCTCACAGCTGATTACTTTCACCCGTGATCGCAAAATTCCTTTACCAAATTGCTCCTCAATATTCTTGTCATTACCAGGAGTGTCATTACCACTGAGAAAGTCCTTGCAAAAATCCATAACCTCTCTCGCCACATAACCCTCAATAATACTCCCTTCAGGCCGATAACAGTTTTGAACATCACTTTTAAAAATGCTCATGTATCATTCAAAGCGATACATCCAATGCAAGAAAATTGGTCCCAACATTTTCTCTTCCCTAGTCAAGTGGACAACAAGATGTACCATGATATCAAAGAATGACGGAGGAAAATACATCTCAAGCTGACATAGGGTAACAACCACTTCTCTTTGCAAATTATCTAGAGTATCAGGGTCAATAACTTTGTTGCACAGACTGTTGAAAAAGAAACAAAGTCTGGTGATTGCAAACCTTACATGCTTCGGCAATATAGATCGAATTGCCACATGCAATATTTGTTGCATTAGAGTGTGAAAATCATGAGATTTAAGACCTATCAACTTCAGATCTTTCATTGATACCAATCTACAAATGTTGGATGAGTAACCCTGTGGCACCTTAACATTTACCAAACATTATCAAAAAGCTTTCTTCTCCTTTCTAGAGAATGTGTAACAAGTGGGAGGTAAGTATGTTCTCCGATTTCCCATTTCACGTAATTCTGTTAATTCTGACCTTATTCCCATTTCACGTAGGTCCAGCTTGGATTTTATCCCATCTTTAGTCTTACCTGGTATATTCAACAAAGTTCCAATGACACTATCACAAACATTTTTCTCAACGTGCATGACATCAATACAATGCCTGACTGTCAAAGAACTCCAATAAGGAAGAACCCAAAATATTGACTTCTTCTTGAATAAATATTTGTCACTCCGTGTGGCCATAGTACATTGTGATCTCTTACCAAATTCTTTGACAAAGTCTTTTAGTATTCCATAAACAACCTCCCCTGGTATAGGTTTAGGTGCACTCCATTCCTCATTCAATCCATTGAATGATTTACACTTCCTACGATACAGATGGAATTTTGTAAGAAACCTTCGATGACCGAGATATACAGTCTTACCGCCATGTTTTAGTCTTGTTGAATCAGTGTTCTCTTCACATATAGGACACATTTTAGCTCCTTTGACACTATATCCAGACAAATTCCCATATGCTGGAAAGTCATTAATAGTGCAAAACAACATAGCATGCAAATGAAATGTCTCTCTTCGTGAAGCATCATAGGTCATCACACCTTCACCCCATATTTTCTTTAAGTCATCAATAAGAGGTTCAAGATAAACATCAATATCATTTCCAGGTTGTTTAGGGATCGATATCAACAATGACATCATTACATACTTATTTTTCATACACAGCCAGGGAGGAAGATTGTATATAACAAGCATGACTGGCCAAGTGCTATATTGGCTGCCCAATGTCCCATACAGATTCATCCCATATGTACAAAGACCAAGTCTTAGATTCCTTACTTTTTCACCAAATTTAGGGTACAATAGATCAATCTTCTTCCACTATGGGGAATCAGACGCATGTCGTAGGATCCCATCATTATTTTTCTTAACATCTACATGCCACCTCAAATTCTTCGCATCTATCAAATTGGCAAACAAGCGTTGAAACTGTGATATTATAGGTAGATACCACATCACCTTGGCAGGAGAACCAGTTTTGGACTCCCCCGAAGTCGTCAATTTATACCGTTACGCACCACATTTTGGAAAATCTTTCAAATCCACATAGTCCTTTTGAAATAATACACAATCATTCGAGCATGCGTGTATCTTCTTGGCATCCATTCCCAGTGGGCACAATGATTTATTTACCTAGTATGTTGAGATTGGTAGCTCATTTCCTTCAGGAAGGATTTCACAACAATGACGTGAAGCTTTTGTCGCTCCATCTATTATTAGCTTTCAGCTTATACAATATCAACACAGTGCTAAGCTTAGTAAACTTAGTACAACCTGTGTATAATGATATCTTAGTAGCATGCACAATGTTTCTAAAAATGGGAGGTGGATCGGTGCGCTCTACCCCACAACTATCCAACATCGCATCAACGATGTCTACTGGAACTGGTTCATTCACATCTACATCATCGGAGTCAATTTCTTCTTCCACACAAGCACTGCTATCAACATCCACTGGTTTCGGGTTTGAAATCTCTCCATGCCAGTACCAATAATTATAGCCTTGTATAATCCCGTTACACATGACATGACTTTTGATTTTGTCACCAGTGCTGACTTTCAAGTTGTTACCGCAATGCCTACATGGATAGTAGAACCTATCTCGAGGTTGTTTCCTATGTTCCTTGGCCAATCTAATAAACTGGTCAAGACCAGATATAAACTCTGGGGTGCAGCGATTGTGAATGGACATCCATGATCTATCCATTATATGATCAAAGAGAAAACAAGTATATATTACAACAAGATTAGGGTCTAAGGTTAACATATTAGATTTTTTGCATGGTTAAAACTTTAGGCCAACAAATACATGTGTTGTCATTCTTATATATAATAAATGTGTACCACCTATCCCATTCTTTAACAACTAATCTCACTAGTAAGTGTATAATGTGTATTGGGTTTTCAAGAAAATTTCAACAACATTTCCCCATTGTTCTCCAAGTACATATGTACTTAGAGAACAAACGGGGAAATGCTGCCAAAATTTTCTTGAAAACCCAATACACATTATACACTTACATCCTATGTGAGATTAGGTGTTCAAGAACAGTCCCAAACTGGGGACTATCCAAGATTTACTCCTAATGAGTAAATCTTGGATGGGTTTCTAGGCCAACAAAGTGTATAATGTGTATTGGGTTTTCAAGAAAATTTTAGCAGCATTTCCCCGTTGTTCTCCAAGTACAGATGTACTTAGAGAAAAAACGGGGAAATGCTATCAGAATTTTCTTGAAAACCAAATACACATTATACACTTACATCCTAAGTGAGATTAGGTGTTCAAGAACAGTCCCAAACCGGGGACTATCCAAGATTTACTCCTAATGAGTAAATCTTGGACAGGTTTCTAGGCCAACAAATACATGTGCTGTCATTCTATAACATTGATTTTAACATTTTGAGTGTCCATGCATGTTCATCATCAAGATAAAGATTACATATAAATTAGTATGACCTAGGGATGGAGAGATTCATAATTGATTTCAAAATTTCAAACTAGCTCATGCATTATCATCAATCTACATCATACAATAGGGATTCATGTAGATGTTAGGGTGACACATCACTATAAAATCAGAGATTTAACATTAGGGTTTTAATATCTTACATAGATTAATCACAAGATTTCAGAAATATAGTTAATTCAAGATTGTGGTGAAATGTGTATTAGGGTTTTAATATCTTAATTCAACATGAATCAAAATTTACAAAATTAGGTCAATCATTAGTATTCAATTGCAAATGTATCTTCTTCTTCCTCCTGCTCCCTTTCAGATGGTTGTTGGATTAAAGCAAGGATGCACGACCATGTGGACTGGCCACGACCGTGGCTGTGTTGGCCTACCACGGCCGTGCTGGCCAGCATGACTGTGTTGCCTAGGGGCAGCACGACCATGCTGACAAGCACAGCCGTGGTAGGCCAATACAGCCACGGTCGTGGCCAGCCCACACGATCGTGGCGTTTCTTTAATCCAACAGCCATATGAGAGGGAGTAGGAGGAAGAAGAAGAGGAGAAATCCCACGCAGAGCAGGGTACCTGCTTGAGGGCGAAGGAAGAAGAGTGGGAGCAGGTACCTTCGGGCAACTGGTGAGGAGAGCAGGGAAACCAGTGGCAGGAGGAGTAGGTGATCGCCGGCGAGGAGAACAACAACAACAGCGGCATCGACGAGGAGAGCAACAACAGCAGAGGTTCCAGTAGTGAGCTGATAAGGAGAGGCAGGCGATGACATGGCGAGCTGCTATAGTAGCAACAGGCGGCGGCGCGGAGGAAGTTGGCAGGTGACGCAGCAGCAGGCAGCGGCGACGCAACAGGGGTCGGAACCAGAACAAAATCGATCGATCAAACAGAAGAAAGGGAAAGAGTCCACTGTGCGTGGGGGATTTTAAGTTACTAAAAGGTGTCAGTTATCCATAACAATCGACACCTTTATTATTAAGCATCGGTTATCCAAAGACAACTGACATCAATTGGACATTCCTTTACCCTAATTTTTTTTGGTGGGGACGTCACGCACACCCTTATCACGTCAGTTATTCTAAGTAAACCGACGCCCATATATGAACTTTTGGTGCAAATTTTATCTTCATTCAACGTCAGTTATTAGGTAAAACAACAACGTTGTATCTGATACTTTGGCACAATTTTTTTTGCTCAAAAAAATTGGATTTCGCGGGCTACTTTAGGTGTCGGTTTCATTTCTTCAACCCACACTGAATGAAATGCGATACCCGTGTCTGGATGGTCTTCAAATATAGACGTCAAATGTCCTTATTAACCGACGTTTAATGTTAACAGCGTCAGTTTTACTAAAAAACAGATGCCTCTAAAAGAGACGTTGAACATTATTTCTGTAGTTGTGCATGATGCATAGATGTGTTCAACATACTGGCATTATGCTAACATTAGGTTCTAGGACATAAAACATCAATATCATGCATTCAAGTAGGATGAACATCTCAAAAGGACTTCAAAAACATGTATTTAGCGTATCAGTAGAGGAGTAAGCAGATTTAGATTTTATAACTATTTTTATTGAAAAGGTCTCATTTTTTAGTCAAAATGGTATTTTTGAAGTCCTATTTTGAATCTAGAATCATGGAGTTATGATTTTTCTATGATATACATTATTTCAGTAGATCTGGGCCCTTGAATCTTGATCCAAGGGACAAAGGAATGCATGGGAGAGGAGGTTGTTGGATCTCTTGGGCCTCTTGGTCCACCACTTGTGGGCCCAGCTAAGTAGAGGTGCACATGACGGTTGGGGGTGATACTTGAACACCCGATCTTGGTTGTGAGACCCCAGTCTGGGATTGGTAGCAGTTGGGCGTCTCCCTCCTGTGTGCGAACCACTGCTCCTCACCTGCCTTTTCTACTACTGCTGGCGGTGGGAGAATTTTAGGACCGAGAAGGGGAGCGTTCAAGGACGACTTGAGGCTGCTAAGGTGGTGCACCTTGCTCTTGCAAACTCACCATAGTGCTTGGAATGATACAAGGATGTATAAGGTAGGAGAGGGAGTGATAGATCCTCCACTAGCATGGAGTTGCGTACACCACTAAAAATCCTAGAGATAGTAAGTCTCTAAGCTTAGATTTTCATGTGGTATAATAAGATCTCCACCCACATATGCTAAGATACGTGGAAGTCTTATTGTAGTACAGTTAAGGGTCGAATCTATGAGATAAAATCTTGTTTAACAAGATGGAAAACGTAATAATTCTACTTATCTACTTAAAAGTTGATATTTAGATCAAAGAGTTGATTGATTTATTAACCTAAAGTGCAAGACAAAGTAAATGGAAGGAAAGTAAATTTAAGGTTGAAAACAATATTTTGGAAACCACTAGGATGTGATCGAGTTTCACCACCACTACACATGGATCAAAACATACATCATAAAAAAATGGCTTGCAAAGAAGAGAGTCTAAACAGTTAGTATCTTTGTAGACTTAGCTTCCTTTTGGATAACTAACTATGAGAAATGTGGAAGCGTTGTAATGCTAGACATTCTTAAATTAATGGTCACTTACTTTGTGTCAATCCCCTCAAAAAGTGTGTTCCTAGACCTGTCAAGTTGTACTTTCATACGTCAACTGATTCCATTTCATAGCATGAAAGTACAACGATGGAGGTGATTCCATTTCATACGTCAACTGATTCCATTTCATAGCTGCTAGATAACGAACCAAACATATGGTGACTACATACATCAAGAAACAACATGCAATCGATAATCAAATCTAAAAGAACAAATGTAGACAATTCACACTAATAGATAATAGATAACACAAGTTGGTGATCAAGCAACTAGCATTCATTAAACGATTGATGTTGAAATGAAAAGATAGTATTTCTCTATTGCAAACTCATGAATTACAATGTATGAAATGAAAACATGGGTAGTGGGGCTACTCCCCACACCCTAGTGTATGGGACTACTCACTCATGGCAAGAACAAAGAAGGAGGCAGGAAGAGAGAAAGAATGCATCATCTCCACATAGGACGGAGGAAGGTTGACCCCTTGGAGTAGAGAGCAACTATATTCACACCACATGGTTGCCTTGATGAAGAATCCTTCACTTCCCACGTTCTATGTCGATGAGAGAGGAAGTACCTTGAGGATGGAATGTGGATCTTGGACCGGTAGCCTTGGGGTGAAGGATGAAGGATGAACAACTCTGGAGTGATTGGGGCAGCCTCTGGACGTCCAAGAATTTGATACCAAATGAGGACTACTTTGGTCCTATGTATAGGCTTCCAAGGAATCCCAAATGGTCTTGGGACCATTTGGGTTCATACGGTCTTGAAAACGTTTGGCTTCATGCGGTCTTGAGACCGTTTGGGTTCATACGGTCTTGAGACTGTTTGGCTTCATGCAGTCTTGAGACCGCTTGGCTTCATACAGTCTCAGGACCATTTGGCTTCATACGGTATTGGGACTGTTTGGGTTTTATTCTGTCTTGAGATCGTTTGGCCTTCATATGGTCAGGACCGTTTGGCTTTTATTTGTTCTTAAGACTGTTTGGCCATCATTCGGTCTTGGGACCATTTGGCTTTTTTTCGGTCTTGAGACCGTTTGGCCTTCCTACGGTCTTGGGACCATTTGAATTTATACAATCTTGGGACCATTTGGCTTGATACGGTATTGGGACCATTTGGCTTTCATTCGGTCTTGAGATCATTTGGCCTTCATTCGGTCTTGGGACCATTTGGGTTTATATGGTCTAGAGACCGTTTGGACTTCATTCGGTCTTGGGACAGTTTGGGGCTTTTTGCAATTTTTTTGGGTTATTCTATAAGAAGAAAAGGAGAAATGTCAGTCTATTGGTATATTTACAATAAAGTGGGAAGTTAAGGATTCTTTCTAATTTATCTAAGAAAGAGTATGGAAAATTAAGAAAAACTAGTAAGATAACATCAAAAATGGGAGGTTATCTCCCCCCTAACTTAGAGTCTAGCTTGTCCTCAAGCTGGATAGAGCTAAGGCATGTAGTGGCAAGGTGATTTTATTCAGTGAAGATTTCCATACTCTTGCTTTAGTTATAAACCAGAGATCTCCTAGAGTTTTATCGAGGTTTCTACTTGCACCGACTCATTCGGGTATCGGGAGTTGTGTGGAGCTCAAGTTTCTTCCGTATCACGTAACTCGCGTTGGGACGACCCTTTCCTTAATCACATTCTATGTATGTCTTTGACTCTAAAAAGTTTTTTACTTCTTTGAAAATCCTGTCGGGAGCTAAGATAGGTATGTGGGTTGGCTGAAGGTTGACGTGTAACTCCCCCTTCTAGCCGGGGGGGGGGGGGGTTATCTAAACTTTTAGGGTCTCACTACCGGGCGTGATACATCTGACTTTGTGAGGGCATCTGAATGTACCAGCCGGGCAAGACCTTTTGGCAGCTTTTTTATATATGTGGAGACCTTAGGATCTCACTACCAGGCATGACACATCTACCTTTGTGAGGGTAGCTGAATGTGCCGGCCAGGTAAGATCTTTATTGGCTCTTCATATAGGTCCTTATACACGACACAACTCTCATGTTTTTATTTAACACTCTACTTTTATTCATATGCTCACCGGCTTAGGAATTGGGTATTTAGGGATTTTATTTGGGCTGCCAAGCCTCTTTTTCAAAAGAAGATAACTGTTCCCTAGGGTTTTCAGACATGCACTTGTTTCAGTTTTGTACTTGGTGGTCCACTTGTGAGGTTCCTTGATTTGTATTTCGCCTGGTTCCCTCTCATCCTTGAGAGCGTTTGGTTTGTTTCGGCCACGACGTTAACCTGTGGAGAGTCTGATGTAGAATTGAAGCAAAAGCATGAAAATTGGGTATGAAGGTGATTTATTAATTCGCCATTACATGCCTAAATGCTACTTATGTAAGTGAGGACTACTTTGTCTCTAACGTAGCTAGGGGTGTCCCTTTTCCAAAAAGAATGTTGTCTTATGTACAAAAGCTATTCTATCCAAGAAATTAATAAAAGAATCTAAGTGTTAAAAAAGAAAATGGAAGAGTAGAGAGAAGAAGGTTTGAAAGTAATACCTCACCCTTGCCCAGTGTACCCCCCCCCCCACCAACTTATCATCCACTCTATCCTTAGAGTGTCAAGGTGATAGGTTGAGAAGTACATGGGCAAGGGTATCACAGTTCTGTTATTCCCTTGTTTTCTCTATACAATTGTAGGAGATTAGCTACAAACTTTCCACGTAAAGTGTGATAATCCATGTCCTACATGTCCTCCACACGCTTACCGAGGATAGTAAGGGTATACATCCAGTAAAGGATGTGGAAACCATAGTCGTTAGATTCTCTGATCTGTTGGGGACATCTGTGGCTGAAGGCTGGGCGGTGAAAATGATCGTTGTTGTATGCCTTTGTGTGCTTGCCGAGAAGATCATGTAGTCATTCGGCATAGTCCTTCGCCACTTCCTCTGTGGGAATCTTTGTTGTAACAACATCCTCTTTTTGGTTTGGGTTGAACTGGCTATCAGAACTATTGTAAATGATTGTAGTTCCCTCGTGTAAGGTTGTTGCTAGCAACATCTAATGCTCAAAATGAAGAAAAGGAAATGTAATGAACTTCAGAGTCGTATTTTGAAGATACGAGATAAAGGCCTCTGTGGTTCCAAAGTTCTTGGATCCGAGTAAATCATGCTTCATGTATGTTGACACCATATATAAACTATGGGCAGGTCCCGTGCTAGAAGAAGCTGGTAGGCAGTCATCATGCTCATGGAGAAAGAACCTTTAACTTGTACAGTTTCACATAGTGAATATGCCATTATTAGAATATTTCCTTTCAAGAAAACAAGCTCATCATTCTCTATGTATAGCCTAGACATGATTAGTCTGAGTTCATTATCAGAAAGGCTCTTGCATGCGGCAAGGTCAAAGTTTAGAAATGTTGGTTGTATGGCAGATAGAGGCACCATTGGTTGGGATAATCTGTTGATGTTGGACCCGATTAAAAAATCGATGTCCCCCTTGTCATCCACCATATCAAAAGTATAAGGGTCCCATTGGCATTGTTCTGGGACCTTGGCAGTCTACTGTTGCTTTTTCTCCAACTCCTTTAGAATTGATCTGTATGGACACTTTTGTAGACGTTGGATAGTAGAAAGAAGGTATCGAGGGACATCGTCTTGTGCCATTGTTGGGTCCTTGATGAACTGTCTCTCACAGATAAGCTCCATGGCGTTACGTCCTCGTAGAGAATGCATATCCTCTATGGATAACTCGGTACAGGGGATTTTTTCTATTGAGTGCTTGTGTGAATCTTATTGTACAAAAAGCGCAATCCCCTGAACCTTCTAGTGTTTGGACTGTTGGGTTGATGATTTGGAACCAGGGTTGGTTCCAACCATGTCGAAGAGATGGGTAGGCAACCCATATTACTTTGAGAAGCCGGAAAGGAATGCATCGTGCTTCCTCAGCTTCTAAACCAACAAAATTTATCTGTTCGGCTGTTAGCTCATTAGCGTAGAAGTTGTACACCTTGGCGTCATGGGCCTCAATGTTGATGATCATTAGCAGCCAGTGTCCAGAAACTATAAAGAGCACTATGATGTAGCGTGCCTTCCGTGCAAGACCAGTTCATAGTCGCTCTATGGACTTTGCCTATAAGTCCTTGTGTAATAAGGATAAGGATAGAGCAGGTGAAGCGTTGAAAACAGGCTGCAACTTCATTGGGCTCTGGAATTCCTCTATAGTATTAGCAAGGAGGACGCGAAAGATAGCCATCTTCACCTCTGATTGTGGTCAAAGGAGAATACAGAAGTCTTCGCGTGTCAACCTATAATTTGTTTTCGTATTGTTATAGATGATGTCCCACTCATTCTTGGCATCATCTATAATAGTGTTTAGGATAAAGATGTCCTGAATATCTAATGTGGAGATGACCACCATGTCCAAGTCTTTCATATTGTGAGGTAGAGGTGGCAACGGGGGAAGGTCTTGTGGTGGAGGAAGTGAAGTCTGCTCCCTATCATCCAAAAATTGAGGCAGATCTTCATCTCTGTCAGAGTCATCTCCAGAGTCGAGTCTATAGTCTGTGTCGAGACTGACTCTGTCGAATTCCTCCTATTCTGGGGTAGGGGTGCAGATTGCTCCAGAGCAAAATGTTGATAAATGGTTGATGTAAGTGGGCTAATACTTGTTTCCATTATGCATTGTTGAAACTCAGTAAAACCGGCTTCTTTTGCAACGTCCCCTAGGGATCCCATAGATGAGAAGTTAAAGAATTGATCCCCATATGACATTGTTACATTGTCATTATTATCGGGGGACTTGGTATCTTTGTTTCTGGGTATTAGGGGAGGCAGAGAAGGCAGCAGAAACAAAAAATTTTCTCCCCAAATCCAGAATAAAGGAATCACGTCAACATCTATACAGTAGGAAGGATGGTTTGTAGAGGCGTACCTTGTCCCGAGGCTTTCTCGGTGACATTACGTTGCGGCTTGTGTGGTCTTCACCTCTGATCTTGGATGGTGTATGTATAGCTCCTGGTCACTGAGACTGTCGGGATTGACAACTATCCTCCGAGCAGCAGAAGGCTCCCTCCTCTGTAGTAGTCCACACAGACCACCTGGAACTCCGATCCGCTTGTCGCACAAGACACCAGAAGGAGTTATACCCTCCTGTTAGCTTACTAGTCACCGACACACTCTCCTGCCAAAAGTCACCTTTCTGTAGTTGTCTTTCCCTTGTTGTGCCTCCCTTATCAGGTAGCACTTGCTCAGGCTCTCCTGGTTACCACAACCAGAGAGAATGACAACTTTGCAGAACAACTGGTGTTCTCTGAGTTGTACTTGAGAAGCCCCCAATACCCCTATATATAGATGGGTCATGAGACAGGGTTCTCTACCCCAGGCAATGTAGGATTAAAGTAGGAGTAGAAGGGTTTGAGATTTTCCATAAAATTTGACAAACTACGCTAGTTGAACCGATCATTTCATGCATGAATCAGTCAGTTGGGGACCTGAGTTGGTCAGTTCACACCTAAACTGGTCGGTTGGGACACCAGGGCTGACCGACGGTCGATTCACTACCCTGGTCAGTTCCCGATTGACTTTTCCTCTTTTTTTTCGAATTGATCCAAATACCAATCCTTGTTCCAATCAAATTGGACAACTGAAATGAAGAGAAAATTCTTGCCAACCTGACTTTCCCAACTCGCTCGGTTGGACCAGTTGAGCCAATCAGTTCAACCCTTGAACCGGTTGATTCAGCCTGTCTTGAGCCGATCGACTCACAAATCTGAGCCGATTGGTTCACCAAGCTGAGCCGATCGGTTCATCATATGAGCCGATCGGTTGGGAGTGCAGACTGTGCAAAATCAGTAAATTGCAGTTTCTATCAATCTGATACTCTAATCAATTGGTCCAACACCTTGAACACTATGATACTGAGCTATCAATTCATTGAGTTTTTAATTGAACTACTAAACTCCTTTAGTAATCAATATAAAAATCGTTTGTGGATAAACTCCTCTTCCAAGTTAAATCCTATGTGTGTGATCCTACAGGTCCATTTCACGTTGGCAGTGAAAGTCCATAACACTTATGACTTCACAAGTAAAGAGTGGTGCCTAGTCGCACATCAGTGCTACCCAAATGAAAAGGAAAGTTGGAGAACAACTTTCAATCCTATAATCCGTGAATGGTGTTACAATGAATGTATAATTCCTTTGTCACTGGTATCCCGAATGAACTCAAGGCATAGAACAATCATCTTGTCAATGTTCATTCACTTTCTTGATCTCAGAGTAGACTGGAGGAGATATGTATGACATCAATATCACATATAGATTCACACATGCGTGCGCACGCCTATCTCAATCATACTCATCAAGTGGCCATGGATATCAAACTCCCTCAGGAGGGACAAATCCTATATCTATCACTCACCCCTCAAAAGCCCCATGTGTCAAAGCCACGCAATCATCACCTTTATAACAACCAATGTTTCAGGACTGCGTTTGATGATGTCAAAGTGTACCCAACGACATGTGTTGAGTGTAGTGATTTCAGGTCAAAGAATCACACTCACCACCATCACTATGAGAAATGACTGTGACTACCATGTCATGGTTCCATGTGTCAAACTCACAGTGGGTCTATCTGGTACACTTATTCTTTAACAAGTACCTATGTGTTTGGTTTGATATCTCCATATCATGACTAACAAGATTTTGTCATCAACCAACACCACAATCTAGTCTTGTGTGTCATTACTGTCTATCTACCTTCCACAATGACATCCAACTAGGGACATAATAAGAATGTACAAACTCTTAGCATCCATATGATCTCATCGTTTAGGTCCTCAACCTGAAAGCATACGACATTGAGTACTGTCATTCTCTAGACATTCAATCTGTTCTATCATTATCTCATATGGTTGAACTAGAAAGAATTGGAAGCATGCCTTTGATGCTTATCAAATCAATCTTAATGTATCCCACCAATCATCCCATGATTGGCTCTCAGGGCATGCATACCAACAGACTCCCACTTGCACTACGAGCTAATCACCCTTGAACCATATTCATAGTGATCTTCAAACATGTCCCACATGTTACTATGCTCTAGTGCTTACGTAGTGAGTTATGGCAACACCTTGCCAAAGTCGGTATTAAGTACATGTCTCTCATCTCTTTTATGTACGTCACACGTATGAGATGGAGTTGCCGTAATATGCGATCTTGTATTCCTTTGCTAACATTTAGCCACATTGCATGACCAAGTACTCCTTACTTGTCATCAAAGATTGAAATATTTATAAGTTCATCTCATGAAATTCCAGATCCATATAGTATTTACACACGGATACACGACTTTTCCTTTTAAACAACTTTATTGGAACATTTCCATTTATCAACAAACATTCACTTTTATATATCCCATATATATTTTGCGATTAATTTTCTTTCCTTTTCAGAAGTTCTCATCAATGTAACTCTTTATAGTGAACCCTTCCTTATTTCCATAGAACTATTATTTCTCAATTACTTATCATGTTCTTGTGGTATTCTAGTAACCCTTACTGGAACTAGACAGACATCCACTCGTCATGTCCCACATACGAGTTATCAGGATGAGCACATCATATTGTCATGTCCTACATACAAGATGATGAATGCATTTTATCCTTTCTATGACCATACATGCAAGATAATGGGATGATTACATACATGATAGATCCATATCTATTCTTAGTGTTCCCATTCTTCATAAGAACTGGACACTTGGCCTTGGGATACTAACTCCATGTAACATGGATAAGTTTTCTCCCACTGAATCTGTACACACTGAACCCTTCAGTATAGATTGCCAATGTATGCTTTCTCTTTTCAGGTCAAGAGGTTTTCAAACACTATATCTATAGATCTCTATTCCTATTACATAGGAAATGTCTCCATCTTCCCTAAAGATAATTTCCACTTTGAATTTCCATTCTAAAACATTTCCATTTCACATCAACATGTGGAATGTGAATATGCTCCCACTAAATCACAGATTCCTTCTTTATCTCTGACATATCAGTCAAACCCTTTGACTATATTATCAAAGTAAAGATCCAACTCTAATTTGCTTGTACTTAATCAATCACATTGATTAGTCCATTGTAACTTATAGACTTCATTTGCATTAATGGATTCATAAACCTTATAGGTTGTGTCTCGTACACATCCTTGTTTGTATTCCTCATAGGAAAGTGATTTTAGTATCGTATGCAAAATTTCTTAGTCATTAAGTTGCAATAAAAAAGCATCATCCTTCTCAAAATGTTATCCATGTGTCTTAACGCTTAAGACTCATTCGCACTTATGGATTTCATCCCAATGCGTGCTACCATCAAGGTCATACCTTATGGTTCACATGGAAGTCATTTAGAATGTAATGGTCATAAACCATAACTCAAAATATGGTTCCTAATATTCATCTAGATAGTTGATTCATCACATGACCAACTCATCACATATATAATTGAGGTGTATCTGTCAAGGATATAAGAACTCACAACTCCTTATGATTCTTAATGTCCTTTATTAGTGTGGGGTGTTCTTTATTTAAGAAGAAATTAGTTATTTGATAATCATCCTCTAACTCCTTAGAGTATGACTCCTTTTTTATTTAGACATCACCATATCTTAATCACGAGCTCACTATGATACACTATCATAATCACTCATAAGGATCTCAAACATTTGGTTCAAGTATTTCATTCATTGATCTCATCAAGAATTAACACTTTACCAGATTTGTACTTCATCTATGATATTCTTGAACACTTCAAGATATTCATATTATTATTTCTCTAAACACCATTTGAAGCACTAGCATTAAGTCTAATAGGTATGTAAATACATCACATGTATTATACCTAATAGGATAATTAATCTCCCACTATGATTAGTGAAGATTGATCATGTCCAAGAGATTCATGTCTCTTATTGGTTCTCTAACCAAAAAGAGTCTAGACTTATCCATCATATGGAAACTAGAAATGAATTTCTCATGATTTATGCTAATTTGATTGTTTGAGTTATCAGAAACTTTTAGGTATCATTTTATCTTATGCATACCAAGTACCACAAGATAAACAAGGCATTGCCACAAGGAAACATCAACTTTATTAATTGCCATTATTGTCATACAATATACAAAAAATAAGGTGTTTCTATCCATTGGCAAATATGAAATAGCAGTTTATAACTCTATCATATGCCTTCAAGGCTGAAAATAAACTAAAGTACTCCTATCTATGGCAGAACCACTTGCCCCATTTATTGGGTGCTTTACATTTTATATCTTGGTATCATATACCTAAAAAATGTTACAAGTTTATTTCATGACACCTTCAGGTGGAGACGTCCGTCGCCTCCTTCTTCTTTAGTTTTCTAGATAGAGTGGACAATTCCTTTTCCAATGTCCTGACTTTTGACAATGGTGACAATTGCCTCTCTTGGTCACGTCTCCCTTGGCCTTGAGAGTTGAAGACGATTTGGGCTGCTGGCTAGCATCAGAACCTTTCTTAGCCTTGCCCTTGCCCTTGCGCTTGGACTTGCCTTTCTTGTTGCTGATCATCATCACAAATTTAGTGTTGTCCTTCTTCATTTATGCCTCGACTGTCTCAACATGCCCAACAACTCTGTCAATGGCTTGTCAAAGTTGTTCATGTTGTAGTTCATCACAAACTGATTGTAGGATTCTAGAAATGATTGCAGTATCACGTCAGTAGCCAACTCTTCACTCAGGGGAAATCTCAGTCTTGTCAGGTTCTCCACATACCCAATCATTTTGAGCGTGTGAGGACCAACTGGATCTCCTTCAGTCATGACACACTTGAACAACGCCCTGAAGACATCATATTTCTCTTGTCGTGCTTGATCTTCATATGTGTTCTTGAGATGCTGAATCATCTCAATGACACCCATATTCTCATGTTGTCTCTACAACTCGTGGTTCATGGAGCACAACATCAAGCACTTTGCATCAATGGCATCTTCATAATGCTTTTTATAAGCATCCATTTCTACCTTTGGTGCGGTAAGAGCAGGTTCCTCTGGAGCTGGAGTATCCCGGACATAGAGCTTTCACTCTTGAGTGAGAACAATTCTCAATGTCCTGAACCAGTCGTGGAAGTTAGTCCCATTCAACTTGTCCTTTTCAAGGACCGATCGTAATGAAATGTGATTGTTGTTTGTTGCCATTTATACTATAAAAGGAAATATATGCAATTTAGTCCAAAATTCAATTTTGACTTATTTGATTGATTTGAAAAGTTAATGATTTAATTAGGACTTTGATTAATTATCACTCCCACTAATTTTTTTCAAATCGATAGCCCTCACCATCAATTTGGAAGATTGCAGCGTACAATCTTCTAGTGGGTCAAGATCCATATTTCATCAAGTAATGTGTCACCTTTGGCTGATCGCCCACAACTTGACTATTTAGGTAGGTCATCATGCCAATTGCATCATATGCAACTCTTGGATAGATGACATGCACAACTCCTTGCCATTCATCCAGTGCCTCTGGGCTTAGTCACTCTAAGAATCACCAATTAAGTCTAACCCAAAATCCGACACGGTAAACATGCATCCTGCTTTGGCAGATCCTACATGTCTACCCTTCACACTTCCGCAAGATGGATGGCGCACCACGCTTTGGTGTAACCTACGCTTGGTAAATCGAGTTTTTTATGTGTGTCGCTAATAGAAGGCGTATAAGACTTAATATTTAATGAGGGATTTTGTTTTTATAGGTACATATACATATCCAATCACCACAATACATAGTATGTATCATATACATGCTATATGCCACATAAAACATGTGAAACGATAAAAACGATGATTATGGCAATCCTAATGTGATTCCTCGAGCCAAGAGGAATCACGGTCATCTAGGTCCATACCACATGAAACATGTACAAGATTAACTATGTTCTTTGCCGTTGTGGGTTTGATCAACTCATATCCATGATTGATCGACTCTCCATCAGGCCGGTCAGTTGGGTGCCACCAATCGATCGACTGGCGCCTACAGCCGATCGATTCACTGGTCATTGCACATCTCCTCAGGGCCGCCGCCCACTCAATTTGTTCCTTAAACCGGTCGTCTGGAATACCAACCGATCAATTCATGCCTTGAACCGATCATCTCAGTCGTCGTCAGGTTGTCCGCCGTTCTTTGACATAACAGGAAATAAAAGTTCTATCCTATTTACATTTTAATTGAGAAACCCCAAGTTACATTCAGAGGGAGTAAAGGTAGGAAATAAATCTCGAGTTATCTCGAGTTACATCAAGAAAAGGAGGTAAGGAATCAGTGCGCAGACCGAGATGCAAGCAACCACATTCAACCATATACAGACATAGGGTTTATTGGCCATAACCACGCTATACATCCACCATAAAACTCATTTAAGGGCGACACATATCGAGTGCATTCATATTACATATCATATATGTATATTGGGATTTGTGGATTTAGGATTGGACATGCATAAAGCCAATTTTATTTGCATCGTATGCAATAAATAAAGGAGACAAACCAAAATTGATCACATTGATAATCCTAAAGTATAGAACAGTTGATGTGGCTTTGATACCACTGTTGGGTATTAAGGGAGGCAGAGAAGGCAGTGGAAACAAAAAATTTCTCCCCAAACCCAGAACGAAGGAATCGCGTCAATGTCTATACAATAGGAAGGATGGTTTGTAGAGGTGTACCTTGTCCCGAAGCTTGCTCGGCGACGTTACCTTGCGGCTTGTGCGGTATTCACCTCTGGTCTTCAATGGTGTATGTGCATCTCTTGGTCACCGGGACTTTCGGGATTGACAACTGTCCTCCAAGCAGAAGAAGGCTCCGACCTCTATAGTAGTCCACACGGACCACCTGGAACTTCGACCGCCTTGTCGCACAAGGAACCGGAAGGAGTCATACCCTCCTGTCAGTGTACTAGTCACCGACACATTCTCCTACCACCAGACGCCTTTCTGCAGTTGTCTTTCCCTTTCTGTGCCTCCCTTATCGGGTAGGACTTGCTTGGGCTCTCCTATTTACCACAACCAGAGAGAACGACAACTTTGCAGAGCAACTGGTGTTCTCTGAGTTGTACTTGAGAAGCCCCCAATACCCCTATATATATAGGAGGGTCATGGGATAGGGTTCTCTACCCCGGGCAATGCAGGATTAAAGCAGGAGTAGAAGGGTTTGAGATTTTTCACAAAATCTGACAAATTGCGCCAGTTGAACTGATCATTTCATGCATGAACCAGTTGGTTGGGGAACTGCGCCAGACGGTTCACACCTAAACCAATCAGTTGGGACACCTGAGCCGATCTGTTCACTTCTGAATTGGTTGGTTCACTACCCTGGTCAGTTCCCGATTGACTTTTCCTCTTTTGTTTCAAATTGATCCAAATACCAATCCTTGTTCCAATCAAATTGGACAAGTGAAATGAAGAGAAATTTATTGCCAATCTGACTTTCGCACTCACTCGGTTGGACTAGTTGAGCCGACCAGTGCAACCCTTGAACCGATTAATTCAGTCTGTCCTAAGCCGATCGACTCACCAATCTGAGCTGATCAGTTCACCAAGCTGAGCCGATCGGTTCATCATATGAGCCAATCAGTTGGGAGTGCAGACTGTGCAAAATTAGTCAATTGCAGTTTCAATCAATCTGATACTCTAATCAATCAGTCCAACACCTTGAACAATATGATATTGAGCTATCAATTGATTGAGTGTTTAATTGAACTACTAAGCTCCTTTAGTAATCAATATAAACATCGTTTGTGGATAAACTCCTCTTCCAAGTTAAATCCTATGTGTGTGACCGTGTAGGCCCATTTCACGTTGGCAGTGAAAGTCCATAACACTTATGACTTCACAAGCAAAGAGCAGTGCCTAGTCACACATCAATGCTACCCAAATGAAAAGGAAAGTTGGAGAACAACTTTCAATCCTATAATCCGTGAATGGTGTTACAATGAATGTATAATTCCTTTGTCACTGGTATCCTGAATGAACTCAAGGCATAGAACAATCATCATGTCAACGTTCATTCACTTTCTTGATCTCAGAGTAGATTGGAGGAGATATGTATGACATCAATATCACATATTGATTCACACATGAGTGCACACGCCTATCTCAATCCTACTCATCAAGTGTTCATGGATATCAAACTCCCTCAGGAGGGACAAATCCTATATCTATCACTCACCCCTCAAAAGCCCCATGTGTCAAAGCCACCCAATCATCACCTTTATAACAACCAATGTTTCAGGACTGCGTTTGATGATGTCAAAGTGTACCCAACGACATGTGTTGAGTGTAGTGATTTCAGGTCAAAGAATCACACTCACCACCGTCTCTGTGAGAACTGACTATGACTACCATGTCATGGTTCCATGTGTCAAACTCATGGTTGGTTTGTCCGGTACACTTGTTCTCTAACAAGTACCTATGTGTTTGGTTTGATATCTCCATATCATGACTAATGATATTCGGTCATCAACCAACACCACAATCTAGTCTTGTGTGTCATTGCTGTCTATCTACCTTCCATAATGACATCCGATTAGGGACATAATAAGAATGTACAAACTCTAAACATCTGTATGATCTCATCATTCAGGTCCTCAACCTGAAAGCATACATCATTGAGTACTGTCATTCTCTAGACATTCAATCTATTTTATCATTATCTCATATGACTGAACCAGAAAGAATTGGAAGCTTGCCTTTGATGCTTATCAAATCAATCTTAATGTATCCCACCAATCATCCCATGATTGGCTCTCAGGGCATACATACCAACAATTTCCACCTTCTTGGTGGCCTCTATTATTTCCCTTCTATATAGGTTCTGCCCCTCGACTGGTGCCCTCTCCAGCATTGCCTAGGTCGTCGGGTTGATCGTCTGAGGAGGAGCTGTCGTTGTTGGAGTCAGGTGAGGAATCGAAATCCTCATCGTCATCTTCACTTTCATCTTCATCATCATCTGCTTCCTTATTAGTTATTTTCTTGATCGATGTTTTCTTACACTGCCAATGGATGGCTTGTAATTCTTCGAGTGCCACTTGCACGTGCTCGTGGGTTTCGAGCAGTGCATCATGGATTTCTTTAAGATATGTATATCTTTCTTTGGTAGAGAGGATTCGTGCTGATAGTTCAGTTACTTGTGCACATAGATGATTGAGTTAATTGTTAGAGTGCTCCTCTTGGTAGTGGTTGAGCTGTGCGAGGTTGCTATTGATGTCGTCCAAGCACGTGCTTAGGGCAGTTTGTTGCTGTTGAAGCTCGCGAAGGGTTTCAGGCAAAGGTTGAGTTTGCTTAGAGACCCTTTCGACTTTTTGGGCTAATGCTTCTTGCTGGCCTTTCATCTCAAGTACCAACTCTGGTAGGTGTTTTAAGCGGTCATCGATGCGGTTGACTTGCTGGTCTGTTGCTTCCTGTCATTGTTTAATGCTTGAGAGGATGCCTAGTAAGGTGTGGTTCTATTCATCAATCTTGGAGACCTATGTAGAAAGTCCCTACACACAAGAAAAAATGGAATGTAATATGTTAGAGGGGTCGGTGAGGAGGTTTTGAATAGCATCAAATTGCCGTCCAAATTCCTCACCTACTTGTGAAAAGGGGACCCTAGAGATGGATGGGTGAGATGGCTGGGGTTGGGGTGGAAGGGTGGTAGTGCCTTGTAAAAGAGACACTATAGATGGACCCGCGAATTGCGCGGTGACTGTAGATGGAGTCACCAACGGTCTTGGGGTGGTGGTGGATGAGAATGGTGGCGACATCCCGTGTGAAAAAGGCAGAACCGAGAATGCCGAGGGGGAAGTGGTTGAAGTGAAGGTGAGATCAGGCGTTGAGGTGGAGAATGGGACACCCGAAGAGAAAATGAGTGAGGCGGAAGATGCAGGTGAAGTTGTGGTTGTGGAGAAAGAAATTGTGGTGGGCATTATTGTGGAAAATGGTGGAAACGTGGTGGATGGTAGAATGGTGGAAGGTGGTAGTGTGGTGGTGGTGTTTGTAGAGGTAAGCCCAACATCTAGATTGAAGATGAAGGGTTCTGGTGTTGGGTTTACTATGTTCTCTGCACTGTGTGGTGGGTATGCTTCTGGGTTGATCTTTGATGTGGGCATCCCTGACTGCTGTTGTTTCTGTATGCGTAGTTTTGAAGGTTGTGTCACTAGTATTTTCTTTGGCCTTGCTGCTGGGGCAGTGACACTATGCTCTGTCTTCCCTGTCTTTGCTTTTTTCTCTTGTTTTTTACCGAGGCTAGGAGGTTGGAAAGCTCCTCTTTTGTGAAAAGAAGCTTTTCTTTGTCATAGTCAGCCAATTCTGGAAGTAGTAGAAGTGTCCGAGATGCTTTGATAGTTGGGCAGAAGATATAATGAAGTTTGAAATCCTTCTCCTTTATGATATATGAGTTCTTTAGACTCTGCTCATTTGTTAGGATGTCACCCTTTATCACCGTGCACTTAGTAAGTGGTCTGTCCATCTTAAGATATTTCAGAATTGATGTTATGTGATTACCCACACATATTTCCTTTCCAAGGGAAAAAGATGTGTGTTTCTAAATCAATTTTTGTCCTACGTTGACCGGCTACCCTTTGAGAATGGACAATAGGATAAGAAGGTCTGAAATAATAACATTCCCACTCTCTGTCCTGGGGAAAATAGCGCCTATTATGATTTTGTTCAGAGTGTGCACCATGCCAGAATGTATGTTGGAGGCCTTGCAAGTCTTTGCCTCGTAGCTTGGAATCCCTGTCAAGGACTTCCAGAAGGTGTGCCTATTATTCTAGGATTTGTTCTCTTGCAGTTGAGGGCTGGACTTGCTTCCGTGTCCACCTTTTGGTGGGTCTTTCTGCCGTGGCTTCCTGGGCCTTCCTTTTTCCCTTTGGCATTATTGGTGTGGATTCCTCCTCCGAATTTGGTGTGTAGTCCGAACATTCATCGGTGGAGGAAGGGTCTTCAATTTCTTCATCCGGGTCTTATTCTAAACATTTTTTGACTTGCTCAAGGTCTTGGATGACCTTGGGCAAGCCAGCAAGAGTTTTGCCCATTTTGTTGCAAAAGTCAAGGATGCGCTCGGGCTTATTCCGGTGCTCCAACAATTGCTCCCTGGTACAGATGTAGGAGGCAACATCTTCTTTCATAGGTCATGCCATTCTGAAAATTGAACAAGAGATTATTTAGAAAAGAGTGAAATTGTAGTAAAAATGGAAGTGAAAGGAGTGCAGTATTGTGTAAGATTTGTGTCTAATAATCAAACCGAGAAGATTAAAATTGTTAAAAAAATGATGTGGTAGTCATGACCATTTGGTATTCAAATGGTTTCAAGACTGTTTGATGTCCAAACGGTTTCAAGACCGTTTGTCCAAATAGTTTCAAGCCCGTTTGTTGTCCAAACGGTTTCAAGACCATTTGTTGTCCAAACAATTTCAAGACCGTTCGGAACAAGCGAGTTCTAAAATCACTAGGGAGATGAAGAGGTGATGGCGATGAGAGAAGCGAAGGCGATGATGTCAAGGAAAAAGTGATGATGGAAAAGTAGAGGCGGCAATAAAAATCGTTGTTTGTGGTGGAGAGTGGCGGTGTCAGTGGTGGTAGCAGCGACAAATGTGTTGATGGTGGTGAGCATCCTATACCTTGTTGTGATGAGCGTGGCTGAGAGAAGGAGAGGGTGGGGCAACGGCGTGCGAGTAGAAACGAAGGAAGAGAGGATGGCGCGATGGCAGCAACGTCAGGGGCATTGGCATGGATGAAAATAGTGGTCGCGTGGGAGCAAAGAAGTCGGGAGGAATGTAATAAGGTTTGCATGAGAGAAGTTGCAGGAGCTGAAGGAAAGAAGAAGGGAGGGGTCGAGGAGTATTTATAGAAAAAGAAGAGGCGACTGTACAAATTTGAATGGTTTTGAGACCGTTGAGACCAAACAGTTTCCAGATTGTTTGGGTCCAAACGGTTTCGAGACCATTGAGACCAAACAGTTTCAAGACCGTTTGGGTCCAAACGGTTTTGAGACCGTTGAGACCAAACAGTTTCAAGACTGTTTGGGTCCAAACGGTTTCGAGACCGTTGAGACCAATCAGTTTCAAGACCGTGAGGACCAACTGATTTAAGACCGTTTGGGTCCAAACGATCAGGATGAAACTAATTTGGTCAATGATTTTTATATTTTTATATTTGTTTGCTTATATAAAGCTTTATATTTTCTGAACAAGGAGAGATAGAAAAATATCAAAAGATAAACAAAATGAAGGGTGATACTCAATTCTTGGGTTGCCTCCCAAGTAGCGCTTTGGTTTTACGTCGCTAGCTCGACAAAATTCTGACTTGAATAGTTTAATGTTGTGAGGTCATGAATGTTGATACTTTGTCTTGGAGTTTTATTGGCTGGAGTATAGTATTTTTTCAGTCTATGGCCATTAATAGTCCTTTCTCCTCCATTGTCATCAAAGATGATGACAACTCCAATTCGATAGATATGCTTGATAGTGAAGGGCCGGAACCATTTTGTGTGGAGTTTCCCAGGAAAAATTTTGAGTTTGGAGTTGAAAAGAAGGAGATGGTCTATGACAATGATATATTTCCTTTGAAGGTGGCCATCATGCCACATTTTAGTTTGCTCTTTGTAGATCCTGGCATTCTGGTAGGCAGTCATTCTTAGTTCCTCCAGCTCTTGTAATTGGATTTGTCTGTATTCACCGACACATTTGAAATTGAAATTCAATTGTTTCATAGCCCACCATGTTTTGTGTTCTAATTCAACTGGGAGATGGCACGAATTTCCATACACCAAACGAAACGACGTTGTTCCTATTGGTGTTTTGTAAGCAATACGATATGCCCAAAGAGCATCAAGAAGTTTGGTGGACCAATCCGTGTGGTTTCTGTTGACAATTTTCTCTAAGATAGCTTTTAATTGTCTATTTGAGACTTCAACTTGGCCGCTAGTCTACAGATGATAAGGCGTAGCGACCGTATGTTTTACTCCGTATCTTTGTAGAAGAGCTTTGAAGCTTCTTTCCAAGAAATTTGACCCTCCATCGGATATAACCGTTCTAGGGATTATGAATCTAGGAAAGATGATATCCTTGAACAACTTAATAACCGGCTTAGAGTCACAAGATATAGTAGGTATAGCTTCTACCCATTTGGATACATAGTCCACGACAACAAAAATATAAGAGAATCCATAATATGGGGGAAATAGACCCATATAGTCCACTCCCCATACATCAAAAAGTTTGATCTCCTACCATAGAATTAGTGCTATTTTGTTTCATTTTGATATCCCTCTAGTCAGTTGACATTTATTGCAAGATTGCACAAATTCATGGGCATCCTTCACTATTGTTGGCCAGAAGAATCATGACTGTAGGACTTTAAGGGTGGTCTTATGCAAACTCAGGTGCCCTCCAGTGGGGCCAGAATGACGGTGTTCAAAGACTGGAATAATTTCTTCTTTAGGGAGACAATGGAAGAATAATCTGTCTGTGCATAAGCGGAAAAGATATGGTTCATCCCAAAAGTATTGCTTGACGTCATGAAGAAATTTCTTTCTGTCGTGGTAGGAAGAAGCAGGGTGGACAATTCATGTAACCAGATAATTTACTATATCAGCGTACTAAGGAAATTTGGTGGTGACTTTCATGAGTTGATCGTCGGGTAGAGAGTCTCAGATAGGTATATTGTCTTCGTTCTGAGGCTCAATACGACTTAAGTGGTTGACAATGACATTTTCTACCCCAATTTTATCTTTTATTTCCAAATCGAATACTTGAAGCATCAAAACCTAGTGAATAAGTCTAGGTTTTGCATCTTGTTTCTGAATCAGATATTTTATGGCAGAGTGATCTGTGTATACTATGATTTTTGATCCGATCAGATAAAAATGGAATTTTTCAAAAGCATAGATGACTGCCAAGAATTCTTTTTATGTAGTTGTATAGTTCTTTTGGGCTTCATCAAGCATTTTTTATGCATAATATATCACATAGGGTTTCTTATCTATTCTCTACCCTAGTACTACCCCTATAGCATAGTCACTGGCGTCACACATTATCTCAAAGGGTTTTGACCAATCAGGGGCTCTTAGTATAGGTGCTGAGATCAGGGCATTCTTTAGAGTCATGAAGCTACGTAAGCATTCTTGACCAAAATTGAAATCTGCATCTTTAGTCAATAATTGAGACATGGGCTTTGCTATTTATGAAAAATCTTTGATAAATTTTTGATAAAATCCAGCATGGCCCAAAAAGGCTCGTACCCCTGATGTCTTTTGGTGGTGTCAATTTTGAAATGACATCTATCTTTGCTTTTTCCACTTCAATCCCTCTTTCGCTCACTCGATGCCCGAGGACAACTCCTTGTGTCACCATGAAATGACATTTTTCCCAATTAAGGATTAGATTTGTTTCCTCACATCTTTGTAGCACTCTACCGAGGTTAAGCAGGCAGTTGTCAAAAGAGTCCACATAAACTAAAAAGTCATCCATGAAAACTTCCATGATGGACTCAGTTAATCCTGCAAATATGGCAGACATACAACCTCTGAAATGTTGCGGGTGCATTACATAGTCCAATAGGCATCCTTCTAAAGGTGTAAGTTCCGAAGGGGCAAGTAAAAGTCATCTTTTCTTGATCTTCAGGGTGTAACGGAATTTGATAGAACCCTGAATAACCGTCAAGATAGAAAAAGAATTTTTGGTGGGCTAGACATTCAAGGACTTCATCAAGGAAAGGTAGAGGGAAGTGATCTTTTCTTATTGCCTTGTTCAATTTTTTGTAATCAATACACATCCTCCATCCAATGACAGTCCTTGTGGGTACTAGTTCATTTTTATCATTCAAAACGACAATAGTTCCCCCCTTTTTAGGGACCACTTGGACTAGACACCCACTGAGAATCGGAAATTGGATAAATGATACCAACTTTTAGGAGTTTAAGAACCTCGAGGCGAACCACCTCTTTGATATTTGGGTTTAGTTTCCTCTGGTGTTCCCATGAAGATTTAAAGCCTTCTACCATGGGTAATTTGTGCATTCACAAAGCTGAATTTATTCCCATTAGGTCAGTCATCTTATATCCAATGACTTTCTTATGCTTTCTTAACTCAATAAGTAGTCTTTCTTCTTGGTCATCTATTAAAGTGGAACTGATAATGACCAAACATAATTTATCTTTGTCAAGGAAGACGTGCTTGAGCCCAACTGGTAGGGCTTTCATTTCAGGTGTCTTGGGTACTTCTGCGGTTTCCAAAATAGTGACAGATTTCAACTCCTCAAAGGTAGCTTCGGGGGTTTCTTCAGCTTGTTCAAGGTATTGCAGACATTGTTGAACTAGTTTGTCAGTTGAGAATTCAGCTTCTGGATTTTTTAAGATGTTTTCCAAATCATCAGACGGTTTTGAAGGTTCTTACTTTAACTGAGACATTTTATCAATTGCTTCAAGAAGAAAAACTTCTTCGTGGATTCTAGGACCTTTTAAGCTTTCAAAGACTCTGAATTGAATGGCTTCCTTTCCTAGTCTTAAGGTAATGGTGCCAGCTTCAACATCGATTAGTGCTCTGGCTGTAGCAAGGGTCTGCTGAATATTATTGGGTACCACAGATCTTCTTTTATGTCCATAATAACAAAGTCACATGGAACATATGAGTCTTTCCCTACTCTTACTGGGATATCTTTGATAATTCCCAAAGGTGATGTGATGGTAGAATCAGCCAATTGAATTGTCATTGTTGTGGGTAACAGTTCAGTAAAACCCAATCTTTTACACATGGAAAATGGCATAATGGATATGCTGGCCCCCAAATTGGCTAATCCTTTCTTGCAAGAGGTATTTCTAATAGAACATTGGATGCCAAAGGAGATAGGGTCCTTCTACTTCTTCGAAATTTTATTAAGAATGATGTCAGAAGTAGTCTGAGCCAATTTGACAATCTCATGTTCTTCAGTCATATATTTCTTTGATAGTAAAGTCTTTAGGTATTTGGACCAAGCTGGGATTTCAGAAAGAGCATCAAGGAATGGAATATCGACATATAGCTTCTTCATAGCTTCCTTGAATTTCTAGAATCTAGTGTCCAATTTAGTTTCTCGCAATCTACTTGGGTAGGGTATCCTAGGCTTATATGGTGGGACTTCTGGTTCCTTGGTAACTTGCTCTTTTTCCTTTTCCTTCCCAGCCTCTGTAAATTTTTTAGTTTCTTGATTTGTGCTTGCAATTGGGTTGACTTCAGTTATATCTTGATCTTCTCAAATAACATTGGTGACTTCAGCAAGAACACGACCAGACCTTGTGGTGACTATGTTCAGTTGTTCTGGTCTGCATTGATTGTGTCTCGGGTTTATTTCTGGCTGACTATCAAAAGTAGCTATCGGGGGTTTTAGTTGGGCTGCGATCTGTGCTAATTGAGTCTCCACACCCTTTTTTTGGGTTTGCTGATTGGCAAGCATGGTCTGCTGAGATTGCAACATTTGCCTAATCATGGATAACTGATTTGTTGGCAGAGGCAGATAATTCTTTTGTTGATATTGTATAACTTGTTGCTACCCTTGTGGTTGTTTCTGCTGAAGTGTTGGTAATTGAGGTTGTTGTAGTTGAGTTTTTTGCAATTGTGGATACAAGGGAGGGTAATATGTAGAGGGATTTCTTGGGTAGACAAGCCTTTGAGGCCCACCCCTATAATTTCCTTGATTTCAATTATAATTGCTTTGAAATCCAGGTGGTAATCTATTGGAAGACCCACCTTACGTCTGGTGTTGCAGGTTGGCAGTTCCCGCAGGATTCCCATACTGAAAACCAGGATGGTTTCTCTGTTGATCCGGATTATAATATACTTGGCCTGGTATGGAGTGGATAGAATTCACTTGCTCTAGTAGCTGATCCTTGAGATGTTCAATAATTGGTTCATATTGTAGTTGTGGTGGTTGTAGATCCATCATTACATTGTATAAGAGACCACATGATAACATGGGGTGATCAGATGCATGATAAGCTTTGCAAGTTTCAGTAGCTGTTTTAACTTGTTGAACCTAGGAGTTCTTCTTTCTATTGTATTCCCCAAATGATGTTTCAAGAACTTGTTGCTTATGAGCTATGGTTTTTAGAGATTCAGCGATGGCTTTCAACTCTACAGATTCCTCAGCTTTACAAACCTTTACACTCCTTCGGTAGATGGCCTTCCCCAATTAGATTGGTTCTTAGCTCCGAGTGTGACAATCTTCCAGGCATCTTCATAATTTTTTCGCATGAAATTCCCCCTAGATGAGGAATCCAAAAACTTCTTAATGTCATCACTTACTCCTCTATAAAAAGTTTCTATGAGCTGATGTTGTGAGATTCCTTTATGTGGACATTTCCTCAGTAATTCCTTAAATCTTTCCCATTCTCTAGAAAGTTGGGAGATCTGGTTGATCTGTCCCCTAATCTGGTAGGTCAATGAGGGAGGAAAGAATTTATCCAAAAACTTTTCTTCCAAGGGAGCCCAGGTGTTGATTGGCTCTCCATCTAATGAATTATACCAACTCATTGCCCTTCCAAACAGAGTGAAGTTGAAAAGTTGAAGCATGATTGCATCATTTGTAGCTCCAACCTGTGGTACCAATTAATAGAGTGTCTTGAATCTCTTCAGATGATCCATGTAATCCTCTCCAGCATTCCTAGAGAATGAGATGCCTTGCATGATTTGGATCCATTGTGTTCGAATCTCAAAGTTAGGAGCGTTGATGAGAGGTGGCTGGATTGGGTGATTATCTTCAGAGTTCTTGGGGACAACATAATCCTGAAGCTGCTTATTCCTTATCAAAAGTTGAGCAGTTGTTGTGTCTATTTCATTATCGACTCGGATACAGGCTTGCTCTTCATCATGAACTTCAGCTTGAATTTGAGCATGTGTATCAGCAATGAGTTGTGCTCTCTGAGCTGCTATGGCTATGTTGACTCTTTCCAACACCAAGGTGGCCTGGCGTTGTTCTTCATCCATCTGTCTGGCTCGTTGGTGGTTAAGTCTGATGCGTCGGTGGAAGCTTCGTTCTACCTCAGAGTCATACTCTGGTTCAGGAGAGAATATGATGTTATGTGAAGGTTGCATATAAATTTTCTACCTAAGTAGAAGAAAAATCACACTTTAGACAATGTGGAAAAAATGATGAGATCAAAAAGATATATGAAGTAATTATCAAGGTAAAGTGTAAAATCCTAATCAACTAGCAAGTTGACAAATGGAATTAAAATGTTTCGTTGTCCCCAACAAAGTCGCTAATTTTTGATGGAGCCTCCACTTGCATGGAGTTGCGTGTACCACTAAAAATCCTAGAGATAGTAAGTCTCTAAGTTTAGCCTGTCATATGCTATAATAATATCTCCACCCACATATGCTAAGATACATGGAAGTCTTATCGCAGTACATGTAAGGATCGAATCCACGAGACAACGGTCTTGTTTAACAAGATGGAAAACATAATAATTCTAGTTATCTACTTAAAAGTTGATATTTAGATTGAAGAGTCGATTGATTGATTAACCTAAAGTGCAAGGCAAAGTAAATGGCAAGAAAGTAAATTTAAGGTTGAAAATAATATTTTAGAAACCACTAGGATGTGATCGAGTTTCACCACCACTACACATGGATCAAAACATACATCATAAAAACATGGCTTGCAAAGAAGAGAGTCTAAACAATTAGTATATGTGTAGACTTAGCTTCCTTTCAGATAATTAACTACGAGAAATGTGGAAGCGTTGCAATGCCAGCCATCCCCAAATGAATGGTAACTCACTTTGCATCACTCCCCTCGCAAAGTGTGTTCCTTGACATGTCAAGGTTGTACTTTCATACGTCAACTGATTCCATTTCATAGCATGAAAGTATAACGATGGAGGTGAGTTTACTCCACTCCTTAAGAAACACTCCTAGATACCGAACCAAATGTATGGTGACTACATACATCAAGAACCAACATGCAATTGATAATCAAATCTAAAAGCACAAATGTAGACAATTCACACTAATAGATAATAGATAACACAAGTTGGTGATCAAGAAACTAGCATTCATTAAACAATTGATGTTGAACTGAAAAGATAGTATTTCTCCATTGCAAACTCATGAATTACAATGTATGAAATGAAAACATGGGTAGAGGGGCTACTCCCTGCACCCTAGTGTATGGTACTACTCACTCATGGAAAGAATAAAGAAGGAGGAAAGAAGAGAGAAAGAAAGCATCATCTCCACGTAGGAGGGAGGAAGGTTGACCCCTTGGAGTAGAGAGCAACTATCTTCACACCACGTGGTTGCTTTTATGAAGAATCCTTTGCTTCCCACCTTCTATATCAATTAGAGAGGAAGTATCTTGAGGATAGAATGCGGATCTTGGACCGGCAGACTTGGGGCAAAGGATGAAGGATGAACAACTCTGGAGTGATTGGGGCTGCCTCTGGACATCCAAGAATTCGATACCAAATGAGGACTCCTTTGGTCCTAGTCATAGGCTTCCAAGGAATCCCAAACGGTCTTGGGACCATTTGGGTTCGTACGGTCTTGAAAACGTTTGGCTTCATGCGGTCTTGAGACTGTTTGGGTTCATACAGTCTTGAGACCATTTGGCTTTATGCGGTCTTAAAGACTGCTTGGCTTCATGCGGTCTCGGGACCATTTGGCTTCATACGGTCTTGGGACCATTTGTCTTTTATTCGGTCTTGAGATTGTTTGGCCTTCATACGGTCTTGGGACCGTTTGGCTTTTATTCGGTCTTGAGACCGTTTGGCCTTCACACGGTCTTGGGACCATTTGTCTTCATACGGTTTTGGGACCATTTGGATTTCATTCGGTCTTGAGACCGTTTGGCCTTCATTCTATCTTGGGACCATTTGGGTTCATACGGTCTTGAGACCATTTGGACTTCGTTCGGGCTTGGGACCGTTTGGGGCTTTTTGCAATTTTTTTGGGTTTTTCTGTAAGAAGAAAAGGAGAAATGTCAGTCTATTGGTATATTTACAATAAAGTGGAAATTTAAGGATTCTATCTAATTTATCTAAGAAAGAGTATGGAAAATTAATAAAAACTAGTAAGGTAACATCACAAAATGGGAGGTTATCAGGGAGCTCGCCAGAGTTGTTCCAAGACTGGAGGTTGGAAAACTAGAAGGAGGGTGGCTAGGGTCTGCGAAAGAGGGAGGAAAAAGAGGAAAATGAGAGGGGGGAGCAAGAGAATGAGAACGAGGGTGTCAATTTGGTAGAATGGGATGATGACAAGATGGATTGGGAGAAGCAAAGTTGGCCAGATTAGGTATGGCAGCGTCACTTTTGCTGGCAAGGTGTACAGAGGTACAAGACAATATCATAGCCGTTGGATTGGGGGTTCAATCCGCGGTGGATGGATTTGTGGGTCATGATTCTTTGTCACAAAATTGAGCCTCACAATTGATCAACAAGAGAGTATAAAAAACTACTCACATGTCTAGTGAAGGGGGAACCTAATTTAGCTGGGTCGCACCCTACATTAGGCCCAATTGGGCTTGAAAACACATAAAATCCAATTAAAACACAAGTAATTGATCCAAACTTCAAAGGTCCATAACTTAGGATATGAATGTATGATTCAGGTGATTTTTAGACTATTGGATTCCTATTAGAATCCTCTACATCATGAAATATATATCACAACAAGAAGAGTTTATTAATAGGGTTCAATTTTGGTTGTAAGTTGGTGATATATAATGAACATGAGACTTAGTTCAAGACTCAAGTTAAAGTCATATATAAGTACAAAGTGATGTTTAACCCCAATGGATTCATCAATTGGGCATAAAATGACTCAAATTAATAGAAGTTGTGGTGAGGGAGTTTGTTGGGTACGTTAGAGGATCAAATGATTCAAGATGTACATTAATTAGATGAGAGGGGAACTTTAGGTTATCACATCCTCCACACCTTAAAGGAAATTTTGTCTCCAAAATTGAATCAAGTCATCAATCGATATTTCGTTTTCCTATTCAACATACGATATCCATCTCATTTTAAAAATCAAGCAATCAAGCATAATGGTCAACACCTGGTCACATAGATCCTCAAATTGGAAGTATTAACACATGAGTCAACAATTTTGGAGAGATAATCCTATATATCACCAAATTTGGAGAGATCACATTCCAAGTCAATCAAATAGAGTTCAAGAGTAAATCATGATTTTCCTTCACAACATGTAGTGTGAAAGACTGGATTTCTGGCTTAATTTCGAGGACGAAATTTCTTTCAAGGTGTGTAGGATGTGATGGAGTGGACTTTTGGATCATTCACATGTCCAATGACATAAGTGAATTCATGAATGGTGAGTTATCTTAAGTGTTATGAGTGCTTTGGCAAGGTTTGGATGTCAATGATATTTATATCATGATTAAATATCATGATTCGGATCCCTATGTTTGTTCCTTTTGAGGTATTTTATTCAGTAATCAAATAATCAAGTTTTGTCACCAAATTTGTGTATGATGTACCTTGAGTGATAATGGAGCGGTGTCTAAAGTTTCATAAGGACGTGATGTTCCTAGAGGCAGATATTGTGATTTGAAGTTCCTGAAATAATACATGTACTAGTGATTTTAGAAATAGATCTCTTGATTTTTGGTCCTAAGTTTGATACAGTTGTGAGTTGTGCTTTTTAGAGAGAAGCCACAGATTGCACCCTCTTGTATCTATTTCTAACTCTTGGATAAGTAGTTGGACCGTAAATGATGATCTACTCTAAGATCATGGGTGGAGGACACTTTGAACAAACAGTTACCCTTAGTCCGAGTAGTGCTCCACGATGACCCATCTTTTGGTACATGAAACCACTTGTTTAGGTTGGGTGAATTATCTTTTGCGCGCTCTCCTTCATCCCCCACCACCAGTTCTCCACTTCACCTAATAGACAAAGCGAGAGGTAAGGAAAGTAAGGAGAAGAGAAGGGTGTGGAGGAGGCAGTATTGTAGGATCCATCAGCAACTACAATGGCGCTACTTCTAGCGGCCAATCTAGTTCATCGTGAGGAAGACGAATTCATAGCCAGCCTTATATTCGTCGAAGGCCCAATCCGTGGCGGCACTGGAAATCCATGGAGGTGGAGATCCAGTAGCAGATTCAGTGGGTTTGTTAAGCTGTTGAGGTGGTCGGGGGTGCGAGGAAGAAGAAGACACCACCACCAGCGACGCAAGGATCTAACCCAAGCAATCGCAGTAGCCAATCGGAGACCCAGCCACGGCGGCAGTGGTCTCGTGCACCGGAGTAGCTGGGCCACACGACGCCAGAGCTCAGATCTATGACACGCACAAGCAAGGGCACACATAGTGGCAGTTGATGGAGGTTCGACGCTGGTGATTTTGCTCACCGGAGGAGAGCAGCACGGCAGCGCTCACGCACGCCGGCGTTCTACGAGGAACGGAGACCCCATCCGATCGCTAGCCGAAGGAGATCCCAGTGTGGTGGCGTGACCTGGAGAACAGCGAGTATAAGGGATATCGGTGGTGAGGACCTTAGCAGCAAACCATAGAGGAAAGGATTCGGGCGGTGGCCATGGGCGGCATGACTCCTAGCGGTGAGGCTGAAGCAGGCGGCAACGCTTGAGGGTAGGAAGACGGGAGGCACCCTACAATATGGCCTTGGCGCAGCCTGAGGAGGGGGAGCGCACGAAGGCCAGCTGATCACCGGCGCTTCCCCGTGAGGCGGCGAGAACGAGTCTCGTGGACTCATACGCGGGACGGAGCCCGTGGCCACAGCGGCGACACTTGCCCAAACGAACAGACAGAACCATGAACGTAAGGAAGGGAAACGGAGCAAACCAGAACCGGATCCACTGAACCGAACGGCTCAGCAAAAGAGCAGCACCCAATATGGCCACGTGTCAGCGGCCAATTGGCTAAAAAAAAAGGTAATTATTCTAGTAATGTATAGATCTTCAATAAATCATAGAAAATAGACTGTTTATCAGAAAAATACAAATAAGGTACTGAAATTCTCAGAAAAATGAGTAAAACACAATGAAAGCATAATATCAGACTTTTGAAGAACTAATATCAATGATATCATGTAATGTGTCTAATGCTTATTTGATGTATAATAAATATCAAATAGTGACCTAAAATTATGAGCTCTTGATTATAAATCATAAATCATGTTTTTAGTCCATATAAGGTCAGTAATCATGTTGTGATGCACGAAATTATGTAATTTGCTTCATATAGCCAATTAGGGCTAATAACCCTAATTAATATGCAATAAATGCATCCATGCTCAATAAATGATGAGATTTACAGAAAACCCTCATATCTGTAATTGAAAGATAATATATGAATCTGAGATCAGTTATATACACGAAATTCATGTTACATGAAGATGAACCCTAAATACATGGGTTGTAACCCTAATATGGATAATGCATATAAGATACGATTAATGGACACACAAAAATATATGGAACCTAATGTTCAGATGATGAACTTTGATAATGAGATGTAATATGGAAAATGACATCAGTGAGATAATTATAAAATAAGAATACAAGTAATGACACACATATTCTAGTGAACTAAGCTAAAACCCTAATATGGATGTCATTAGGGTTAAGAGGAGATGTAAGACGATGAGAACCTGATGATATTATATGGTCTTGTCTTGATCAGGTTGACCAAGGATATAGTTGACATGAGGATATGATGATTAGGTTTGTTCTTGATCTAAGGTACGCCATTACCTCTTACTTGGCTTATTATACAATATGCTTGTGTTATATGAGTAGTAAAATACTTTACATATGGTATTGATTGAAATGATTATTCTTGTATGCTATGTTTCTTGATTCTCCATACTTATTGCTATGAACACATCAAATATAATATATCTGTTCCATTATATGAAAGCACTAATTCTCTTTGGTAGCATAGTGCTGGAAAGTGATCATTCTCTTTGGTAGCAGATCACATTGTACAATGATCTAACTCTTTGGTAGTAGATCATAAGGCCTTACATCTCATTCTCATTGGTAGCAGAGATGATGCATTATTCCCTCAGGTGGCAAATGCATGGATATATAATGGAAAATGTGATTAAAATATGTGTTCTCTTTTGTTAATGAATATCTTTGTGCAAGTATATGCTTTTCTTTTATTCTTCTGTTACTGCCAAGTATATTAGTTTTATCTTATTGCCAAGATATGATGAGAGGTATATAAAAAGACACGTAGGCGTACTCAGTACAATATTCATGAAATATTGTGCTGACGTGTACCGCATATAATCTTTTGTTTAGGTTGTGGTTATGCTCTTGAAGATCTAGGATAGTTGAGAGTTGTATGGCGAGCTGATGTTCAGGTGGACCTGTTGTCTTAAGATCCTGTTGTTTAGATGTAGTACATGTATATGTATAAGTTGCTGTTCAATATGTAATATCAAATGTTGTAACAATTCATGTTGTAATTATATGTTGAATGGTGAACATGTGTGTATGGTTTTATTATTGTTCATGTACATGTGCTACTGTGTTTCCTTCTGACTCCCTTGATTTTCTCTTTCTTAGCCTAGTGTGGGATGTTTAAATTGGGATTCTCACTGAGGTGAGGGTTTCAATTTGGACGTCACACATCAGATTAAGTTTTAGAAAATCTGGGGACGTCACAGGTGGTATCAGAGCATGAACAATAGCAAAGCCTGACATTTGCTCATCATGCAACTCAAAACTAAAGAACCTTGAACTTAATAATCTTTAGGGTTAGATTAGTCGTCTTTTAGAGACTAGATCTGACCTAGCCTCTAGGTTAGCACCTAGATGTCCGAGAACTAGGTCTAGACTAGTGCTTGTGACATAGCAAGTTCTTAGATGTCGTTCTTTCCTTGTGGTGCAGTGGTATGGGACGTTGCACTATTTGGAAATGACGTGCATCAAGGGAAGAGAAACCCTAGACATATGGCGCTCGTTGTCTAGAGTAGCTACACTAGTCTACACCATGTTCTCACCCTTTTCACTAGTTTTCATGACACTGTACTCTCTACTATGTGTGGGGCACTCGTTTCAGGATTTGGTTTTGGATTCCAATCGGATCGAACCTCGATAGTTTTCTCTGACGCTTGTTTTATCGGAGAAAAACTATATAATATTTTATTATGTATATGTTTTACAAAAAAATGTGACCCCACACATGTATGAGTAGGAGGTGGTCATGCAACCTAAGTGAAAGTGAATGACATCAGTCTAGAAGAGAGAGTAGTCTAGATTAGATGTCTAGAGCCTTGTTGGAATATATATGATAGATGGAATAGATAGAATAAGTATGATGATATGATCTAAGTCTTATATAGATGATATAAGATAGTTGTGATGATCTATGTTTGTCTTTAATGATGTAAGTTCAGTTTTGAGGATTTGAGATAAGTTTTGATGATGCAAGTAAATAGGCTTTTATGAGATAAGATAAGCTAAGCTGAGACAAGGTTGTGAGTCAGCATGAGCCTCAAGCTCTTTTACAATGGAGGACCTCTAGTGTTAGGACCAGTTTTGGGGTTAGCTCAAGAGAGAGCGAGACCACAGGGAGAAGGTCAGAGAACCTAGACTCCAAGATATGAGAATTCTGAGATATGTGATATGATATGTCCTAAACTAGAATACTCCTGAGTGAACGAGTTGAGTTGCTTAATGCATGATTCCTATAGTTTTGTTGAACCCTAGATGTCCTGGGGAAGACCAAACCCTAGAGTCAGAGAGAGAGGCTAGTTATATGTGCATGTGAATATGAATATGAGTGCCTACCATCTAGGTGAGGGAGAGAGCCCAAGACCCTGGAGGAGGTAGCTATGTTATTTTCTGTGAAGCCTCATGCTCGGGTTGGTGGTTTCCCATATAGGAATCTAGTGGTGCATATAAGAGAGCTTTGGGTAAGATGTTTCATGGTAGATGACCTATGAATAGTATGTCATAGCATGTTTTGGTTTGTGCTTATGTGGCTAGAGCTTGTAAAGCTATCACGAGTGCCAATGAGGTAATCTGAGAACCCTAGATCAAGGAGGGAGGATAAAGTATATGCATGTGAGATACTCATATAGTTGTTTTAGCTCACAGAGACTGAGCGCGACACTACCCTCATGGTATGGGTTAGAGGAACCTCATTTGGACTATATAAAGTTTTGTTACATGTTTCACGAGCCACTTGTATTAGTTTGTTAGCACAACCATGATATAATATATGTAAGATGTGATCTAATCTCGAGATGTGATATATAGACATTATGTGATGAAAATCTATAAATGGTTTAATAAATATCAATGCATAAATGGTTAACCATATACATGAATAATGATGAGAATGTGTTAGTGTTGGTTAATCTTGTGATGAAATCACTAGTAAATGTTATAATTTGTTATGAGCAATGAAATAAGATTATATCAATGAAACATGTTACATGCGGTGTTAATGTTAGTGCTTAATAAAAAAAACATAGTTTGATATTTAGCACAACATAATGTTCATGACACCCTGATGTATGAGTTAATCTTAGTTAACTCCTTTAGAACATGGAATATGATGTGAAAACCCTAATGCATGGCTAAAGATAAGGAAGCAATTCTAACATATGAGATACGTCACGATGTAACCTAACCCCTAAACCATGTTATATGATGAGTGGTTCACCCTGGTATCACCTTAGATGTTTGAAAACATCCTTGTAGCTCGGATATAGTTTTGGAGCTTTTGATTACGTTGTACATAGAATGGTGCCTACATATGGATGAAGATGTTTAGGTTTTCCCTGGAAGTATGAGTATGGTTTACTTTTGAGGACGAAAGTTCCTTTAAATTGTATATGATGTGAAAGACTGGATTTCTGGCTTAATTTCGAGGACGAAATTTCTTTCAAGGTGTGTAGGATGTGATGGAGTGGACTTTTGGATCATTCACATGTCCAATGACATAAGTGAATTCATGAATGGTGAGTTATCTTAAGTGTTATGAGTGCTTTGGTAAGGTTTGGATGTCAATGATATTTATATCATGATTAAATATCATGATTCGGATCCCTATGTTTGTTCCTTTTGAGGTATTTTATTCAGTAATCAAATAATCAAGTTTTGTCACCAAATTTGTGTATGATGTAGCTTGAGTGATAATGGAGCGGTGTCTAAAGTTTCATAAGGACGTGATGTTCCTAGAGGGAGATATTGTGATTTGAAGTTCCTGAAATAATACATGTACTAGTGATTTTAGAAATAGATCTCTTGATTTTTGGTCCTAAGTTTGATACAGTTGTGAGTTGTGCTTTTTAGAGAGAAGCCACAGATTGCACCCTCTTGTATCTATTTCTAACTCTTGGATAAGTAGTTGGACCGTAAATGATGATCTACTCTAAGATCATGGGTGGAGGACACTTTGAACAAACAGTTACCCTTAGTCCGAGTAGTGCTCCACGATGACCCATCTTTTGGTACATGAAACCACTTGTTTAGGTTGGGTGAATTATCTTTTGCGCGCTCTCCTTCATCCCCCACCACCAGTTCTCCACTTCACCTAATAGACAAAGCGAGAGGTAAGGAAAGTAAGGAGAAGAGAAGGGTGTGGAGGAGGCAGTATTGTAGGATCCATTAGCAACTGCAATGGCGCTACTTCTAGCGGCCAATCTAGTTCATCGTGAGGAAGACGAATTCGTAGCCAGCCTTATATTCGTCGAAGGCCCAATCCGCGGCGGCACTGGAAATCCATGGAGGTGGAGATCCAGTAGCAGATTCAGTGGGTTTGTTAAGCTGTTGAGGTGGTCGGGGGTGCGAGGAAGAAGAAGACACCACCACCAGCGACGCAAGGATCTAACCCAAGCAATCGCAGTAGCCAATCGGAGACCCAGCCACGGCGGCAGTGGTCTCGTGCACCGGAGTAGCTGGGCCACACGACGCCAGAGCTCAGATCTATGACACGCACAAGCAAGGGCACACATAGTGGCAGTTGATGGAGGTTCGACGCTGGTGATTGTGCTCACCGGAGGAGAGCAGCACGGCAGCGCTCACGCACGCCGGCGTTCTACGAGGAACGGAGACCCCATCCAATCGCTAGCCGAAGGAGATCCCAGTGCGGTGGCGTGACCTGGAGAACAGCGAGTATAAGGGATATCGGTGGTGAGGACCTTAGCAGCAAACCATAGAGGAAAGGATTCGGGCGGTGGCCATGGGCGGCAGGACTCCTAGCGGTGAGGCTGAAGCAGGCGGCAACGCTTGAGGGTAGGAAGACGGGAGGCACCCTACAATATGGCCTTGGCGCAGCCTGAGGAGGGGGAGCGCACGAAGGCCAGCTGATCACCGGCGCTTCCCCGTGAGGCGGCGAGAACGAGTCTCGTGGACTCATACGCGGGACGGAGCCCGTGGCCACAGCGGCGACACTTGCCCAAACGAACAGACAGAACCATGAACGTAAGGAAGGGAAACGGAGCAAACCAGAACCGGATCCACTGAACCGAACGGCTCAGCAAAAGAGCAGCACCCAATATGGCCACGTGTCAGCGGCCAATTGGCTCAAAAAAAAGGTAATTATTCTAGTAATGTATAGATCTTCAATAAATCATAGAAAATAGACTGTTTATCAGAAAAATACAAATAAGGTACTGAAATTCTCAGAAAAATGAGTAAAACACAATGAAAGCATAATATCAGACTTTTGAAGAACTAATATCAATGATATCATGTAATGTGTCTAATGCTTATTTGATGTATAATAAATATCAAATAGTGACCTAAAATTATGAGCTCTTGATTATAAATCATAAATCATGTTTTTAGTCCATATAAGGTCAGTAATCATGTTGTGATGCACGAAATTATGTAATTTGCTTCATATAGCCAATTAGGGCTAATAACCCTAATTAATATGCAATAAATGCATCCATGCTCAATAAATGATGAGATTTACAGAAAACCCTCATATCTGTAATTGAAAGATAATATATGAATCTGAGATCAGTTATATACACGAAATTCATGTTACATGAAGATGAACCCTAAATACATGGGTTGTAACCCTAATATGTATAATGCATATAAGATACGATTAATGGACACACAAAAATATATGGAACCTAATGTTCAGATGATGAACTTTGATAATGAGATGTAATATGGAAAATGACATCAGTGAGATAATTATAAAATAAGAATACAAGTAATGACACACATATTCTAGTGAACTAAGCTAAAACCCTAATATGTACGTCATTAGGGTTAAGAGGAGATGTAAGACGATGAGAACCTGATGATAGTATATGGTCTTGTCTTGATCAGGTTGACCAAGGATATAGTTGACATGAGGATATGATGATTAGGTTTGTTCTTGATCTAAGGTACGCCATTACCTCTTACTTGGCTTATTATACAATATGCTTGTGTTATATGAGTAGTAAAATACTTGACATATGGTATTGATTGAAATGATTATTCTTGTATGCTATGTTGCTTGATTCTCCATACTTATTGCTATGAACACATCAAATATAATATATCTGTTCCATTATATGAAAGCACTAATTCTCTTTGGTAGCATAGTGCTGGAAAGTGATCATTCTCTTTGGTAGCAGATCACATTGTACAATGATCTAACTCTTTGGTAGTAGATCATAAGGCCTTACATCTCATTCTCATTGGTAGCAGAGATGATGCATTATTCCCTCAGGTGGAAAATGCATGGATATATAATGGAAAATGTGATTAAAATATGTGTTCTCTTTTGTTAATGAATATTTTTGTGCAAGTATATGCTTTTCTTATATTCTTCTGTTACTGCCAAGTATATTAGTTTTATCTTATTGCCAAGATATGATGAGAGGTATATAAAAAGACACGTAGGCGTACTCAGTACAATATTCATGAAATATTGTGCTGACGTGTACCGCATATAATCTTTTGTTTAGGTTGTGGTTATGCTCTTGAAGATCTAGGATAGTTGAGAGTTGTATGGCGAGTTGATGTTCAGGTGGACCTGTTGTCTTAAGATCCTGTTGTTTAGATGTAGTACAGGTATATGTATAAGTTGTTGTTCAATATGTAATATCAAATGTTGTAACAATTCATGTTGTAATTATATGTTGAATGGTGAACATGTGTGTATGGTTTTATTATTGTTCATGTACATGTGCTACTGTGTTTCCTTCTGACTCCCTTGATTTTCTCTTTCTTAGCCTAGTGTGGGATGTTTAAATTGGGATTCTCACTGAGGTGAGGGTTTCAATTTGGACGTCACACATCAGATTAAGTTTTAGAAAATCCGGGGACGTCACATGTAGGGTTCTAAATTCTACATTGGCCTAGGTGGGGTTATACAGCCATGATTGAGATTTCATATTTCAACAATTCAAGACCCAGATCATATTTCAACAATCATGATTTTGTGCTCAAAATCCATGGAAGGTCCCACCCTTAGGTCATAAATTGAGAAAATCATCATAATCATCATTTCAATATTTCAAGATGTGGGAACATGAAAGTCAATAGTCATATATCGAGGGTGATCTCAAGATCCAAATAGGGTGATCATAGGCTTCGAATCAAGATCATTAATCAAGGGTCAAGATTTCATTATTCAGTATCGAGAGTCAAATTTGGACATCAAATTCATAGTCTAAACATTTCAAAGCTAGGGTTTAGATTCTTATTTTAGACCTTACGTGTGCCTTAGGGTTCTACCATTTGTAGGATTTTTTTATGTCATTCAAATTTTTCTTGAGGTTTCTCCAACAACATTCAAGTGCATTATTTTTTGTGTAATTCTTTAACCCATATTTTCTATCTCATAGGGTACAAATCATTTTATTTATGTCTCAACATTGGGTTCATGGTGACCTTCCCTCCTGGGCTTGGTTTCAGACTGGCCTTCCCTCCTGGGCTTGACCTCTTGGCGACCTTCCCCCCTTGTCTTGGTCCTCATGTTGGCCTTCCCTCCTGGGATTGGCCTCTTGGTGACCTTCCCTTCTGGGCTTGGTCTTCATGTTGGCCTTCCCTCCTGGGCTTGGCCTCTTGGTGACCTTCCCTCCTGGGCTTGGTCTTCATGTTGGCTTTCCCTCCTGGGCTTGGCCTCTTGGTGACCTTCCCTCCTGGGCTTGGTCACTTACTGTCAATGACTTTCTCAGTGACTTTTCCCTACGTCTTAGAGATAGCATAGTTGGGTTTAAAGAATTATTCCCAATACATATTCTTTCATGCTTTGACTACTTAACCCCCTGAACATTTAGTGATATTCAAGGTTATCTCAATTCTTAAACCAATTGATTAACTCACCCTTCTAGGGGTGATCATTCATCCATATGCAATAATCAAGAAACAATCAAGCAACGTTTTGAGCATTATTCAAGATTTCATGGCATCAATATCGAGTTTATTTTCATGGTATTCATGGTTGGTGAATGATCTAGGTCTAGGTCTTACTAGGAACTTGACCACTAGCTATAGTCAACATCATCCAATTCCAAGATAGTCAATAAATCAATATTTTGAGATCGAGTGTCGATGTCATCATAAACATAACCCATTAGGGACTTAGGTCGTTAAATCAAAGTTGGATGGAAAGGGTCTCTCTTCCAAGTTCTAAATAATGAACAAGATGACAATTTAGAGGTAGTCATAATGGGGGTGTAACCTAGGTTAGGGGAGTCACAAGTCAAATACCACCCTAGCCTAGCACACTAGTCTACATTGGTCATGAGTTATCAAGCATATCTAAATAGGGTGAGTGTCAACTACTAAATCATATTTCGCAAGGTCATGAGCCAAACATCAAGATCATAATAGGGAAACCATTCTTCAAGATTTTTCAAGATCAAAGTCATAATTTCATTCCCTTCTTTCGAGATCAAGGTTAGGGTAGATTTTGGAAATGGAGAAGTCAAATTAAGGACTCAAGAGTTTGAGCATAATAGGGATAGAGTGATATCCATGTCCATCACATTGTTTGGAATAGAGACTACCAATAGGCATGGGAAGCAATAGGGAAGATGTCTCCTGTATCTAAGTCTTTCATCATGATTTTGAGAGTCTGAGAGCTTGGTCCTTCCATGGCATGATCATGGCACATATCAAAATAGAGAAACATTTTACTAAATCATGTTTGAGGTTTGGCCAATAATAGGGCACCATGGACTTAATCAAATAGGGACTGTATAAGAAAAATGAGGTATAAAGTACAACTCCTCCTTATCTCATCATATGAAGACCATTATCATTTTACCTCAAACATAGAAAACATGTGGTCTATATTTGGTAAAGTTGAGTTAACATGATCTGAGAGGTCATACATGAGTGTTTGACTCTAAGAGTACTTCCATTAGTCATAATCAAGTTTTCATATTAAGGTCATATCATTGCATCATCATTACTTAACTCAAACTTTTACCAATTCATTCACATTTTAGTTTTTCCCCATACATAAGCTACACATAATCAAGAGATCATGTGATTGATAGTCGCGAGTAGTAGAAGAATCACATGAGGAAATGAGAAGCTAACTAATCATCTAATGGGTGGCTTAGGTTAGTCCTGAAAGAAGAGATGAGATTATAGAAGACTCTCTAGGGTATGTGTAATTGGGTTGTTAAACATGCATAAAGGATATGTGATTGCTCTGATACCATTTATCACATAACTATTTGTTACCCTAAGTTCACACTCCTAATGGCTACACAGCTAAAGGTGAGTGAACCTGGGCGTTTGTCCCTAGAATGGGTCACATAACATATGCATGAATAAAACCAAAAACAAGAACCAGATAAGAGATAACAAGATATTAAACATGGATATGAGAGACGTACCCATTTCTAGATTCAAGTATACCCATTTGTATTGCATTTCAAAGCTTAGAGTCTTGGGTGCAGTGGATCTTCCTTTGTCAACTACAAATTCGATAAATGAAACATATTAATGCTAAAGCATTAAGTACGCTATGAAAAGGCATGTAAATAGTTTAAGATTTTTACAAACTTCCAGGCTAGAAACATGATCATAGTCAAGAAGAAGAAACAAAGCAAGAAAACTTAACGAAATTGTTTTATACAAATCATGATTTAGGCTCCTTTAACCATTATGTCCACATTAGGTTGCATAATGGATTTATGTGTATTACATTCAAGGTTTGTCAATGTAGAATACTCAAACATGAAAGTAGTAATCATAGGAATAATAGCTCAACTAAGTAAGTATCCAAGCATTCATATGAGCATACATACAAGTAAACCAATGTCATAGTAGGGTCAAGAGGAAAACGTACCTTATGAGTAGACTACAAGATTAACAACTTGATTTAGAAAAACCATAACTAGAGACTTGACTAGATATTGGTAATTGAATCCATAGTGATCTTGACATTCAATTAAATACAATTGGATTAACATCATAAATATTAGTTCCATTAATCATTATCATGGTTGTTGGATGTGTCACCTAGATCAAGGTATCATATCATTCATCATTGATTTCAATTTCTCAAATGATGTCATGTATTACCATTATCATGTTACTTCATACTTCTTGGATTCATCTACCTAGGGTGACACATCAAAACTAAGATAGGGGTTCTAATATTAGGGTTGCACAATATTAGTAGAGAAAACATGAGTTTCAAGCAAGATTGAGCAATATAGTATTAATGTTGCAAAAGTAGTCATTTTGAGTCATTATCATGCAAGGTGGTCATCATTAGGGTACAAAAGTGGTCAAGATTTATTTTGTGTCATACATATCAACAAGTTACTAATTTGATATCATTATATAATATGGATGATCAATAGAGCAAGATCTACATAGGATTAAAAACTAGTTAACCACATGCATACTAGATTATATATCAAATCAAGATTGTGGTATTTAGCCACATAAGTGCACTGAATGATCCACAAAGTAATTAGGTATACAAAGTAAGATAAGTTACTAATTTAAGAGTTTAAAGGATCATTTTAGACATAAAAGATCCATATGTGAGATAGGTTTGAGTTTCAACATCAATGTATCCACATAAAGCATATTGAAGGTTCAAGTACCTCATTAGGTAAAAAGGAGTACAAGTATGATCAAATTAGAAACTTAGCATAGAATGCACCAAAAACTACTGATTTGGATCACGCATGAGGTTTTAGGGTACAAATAATCAAGGTTAGGCATTAAAGAAGTGATCTATAGCATATATGTCCATTTTATGGCATTTCATCAACATAAGACAACTATAGTGTGCAAGAATAGATAAAGTTCAAATCATGATGCATAGATGTGTTCAAGATACTAACATCAGGCTATAATTAGGATCTGGGACATAAAGCATCAATATCATGCAGTAGGATGGACATCTCAAAATGACTACAAAAGCATGTATTTAGGGTATCAGTAGAGCATTAAATAGATTCAGATTTTGTAACTATTTTTATTGAAACGATCTTGTTTTTCTGGTCAAAATGGTATATTGGAAGTCCTATTTTGAATCTAGAATCATGATGTTATGATTTTTCTAAGATCTACCTTATTTCAGTAGATCTGGGCCCTTGAATCTTGATCCAGGGACAAAGGAAAGCATGGTAGAGGAGGCGCTTGGATCTCTTGGGCCTCAGCTCCTTAGGCCTCTCGATCTACCACCTGTGGGCCCAACTAAGTAGAGGTGCAAACAGTGGCTGGAGCAATACCCGAATGCCCAGTCGCGGTTGTGAGACCCCAGTCTGCGACTGATAGCGGCTGGGCATCTCCCTTCTGTGCACAAACCACTGCACCTCGCCTGTCCCTTTTTTGGCGGCTGGCAGCGAGAGAATTTGAGGACCAAGAAGGGGAGGGTTCATGGGGAACTTGAGGTGGCTGAGGTGGTGCTCCTTGCTCTCATGGACTCACCATCGATCTTGACATGACGCAAGGATGGCCAAGGTAGGAGAGGAAGCTCGCCATAGTTGTTTTGAGACTTGAGGTCTGAAAATCAGAAGGAGGGGGCTAGGGTCTGCGGAAGAAGGAGGTAAAAGATGGGGAATCAAGAGAATGAGAACGAGGGTGTAAATTTGGTAGGATGGGATGAGGATGAGGTGGATTGGGAGAAGAAAAGTTGGGATTAGGTGGTGGCAACACCACTTTTTCTGGCAAGGTGTACGGTGGTACAAGACAATATCATAGTCGTACACGCATTGGATTGGGGGTTCGATCTACAGTGGATGGATCTGTGAGTCGTGATTCTTTGTCACAAAACTAAGCCTCACGATTAGTTCACAAGAGTATATGGATTACTCACATGTCAAGTGAAAGGGGATGCCTACTTTAGCTGGTTCGCGCCCAGCATTAGACCCAATTGGGCTCAAAAACACATAAAATCCAATAAACATGCAAGTAATTGATCCACATTTCAAAGGACCATAACTTAGGATCTAGATGTTCAATTAAGGTAATTTTTGGACTGTTGAATTCGTAATGGAATCCTCTGCATCATGAAATATATATCACAACGAGAAGAGTTTATTAAAATGGTTCAATTTTGGGTGGAAGTTGGTGATATATAATGAACATGTCACTTAGTTCAAAAATCAAGTTAAAGTCATATATAAGTACAAAGTGATGTTTAGCCCCAATTGATTCATCAATTGGGCATAAAATGACTCAAATTTATCAAAGTGATGGTGAGGGAGGTTGTTGGGTACATTAGAGAATCAAATGAGTCAAGATGTACATTAATTAGATGAGAGGGGAACTCCAGGTAATCATAGAGAGAGTGTGTCCATGTTCCATGGAGTTAGTCTTTTAGAAGCCTAGTATCCCAGTTCTTGTAAAGAATGGGAACACATGGAATAGATGCCACATGCATTCACAATTGGATCTATCTTGAATGCAATGTTATGTACTTATCCCGTCATATCATTTGTATTGGACATGACAAGAAGATATCCTGTTATCTCATATGTATTGGACATGATGAGAGGATATCCAGTCATGTCATATGTATTAGACATGATTGGAGGACATATATACCCACCTAGAAAACTTGTATGTATTGGATATGGTAAGAGGGTATATGTTAGAATCTAGTGAGAGTCATCGAACTACCATAAAGAACATCCAGAAGTGCTTAAGATTCACTAATAGGATCAATTCCTCAGTTATGGTAATAAGGAAGAGTTGAGTGTAAAGAGTTACTATGATGCAAGCTTCCAAACTGGAAAATTAATAATCACAATATAAATTTATGTTTGACATTAAATGAGAACAATAAGATAGAAAGGGTTCTGAGATAATGAAAATTGTTCAAATCTACAAAAGAAGTCAAGTATCTCTATGTTATGAGAACAATAGAGGATACTATATGGATCAAGAAGTTCATATGGGTGAACTTGTGGGAAGTTCCAACCATTGATGGCATAGTAGAAATATTGTGACAACAATGGAGCTATATGGCATGCAAGGAATCTTAGATAGCATACTACGACACTTCCATCTCATACGAGATGTCGTATAACAAAGAGATGTGAAAATTGCAAAATACTGTCTTGAAGCATACATTTCTATAAAAGCACTTGATCAACAGAGACATGATGGATATGTTAAGATCACTTGGAATATGATTAGTGGGTGATTGTCTCTAAGTGCAAGTGGGATTCTATTTGTATGTATGCCCAGAGAGCCAATCATATGATGATTGGGATGTGACATTAAATACTTGATTTGATAATAATGAAGGTAATTCCGTCTATTATGTTTGTCTCAGTCATGAGATGATGACACATATAAAAGTATATGTCTATAGAATGATGTTACTCGATGACATATGTCTTCAGGTTAAGGACCTAAACAATGAGATCATAAGTATGATACGATTACATACATTCTTGTTATGTCCCTAGTCAGATATTACTATGGAAGAAAAATAGACAATAGTAATACATAAGATTAGAGTTGACTGATGACAGAGTCTCATTTGTCATGATATGTGATATCAAGTCAAGCATACATGTAAATGTTAGAGAACAGTGTATCAGACAGACCCACTATGAGAGTGATACATGGAGACCATTGAATGGTAATCATAATAAACTCTCATAGTGATAGTGGTGATTGTGGTTCTTAGACCTGAAGTCACTACACTCATCACTTGTCATTGGTTATACTTTGACATCATCAAACATAATCCTAAAATATGGGATGCCATAAAGGTGATGATTGGGTATCTTTGACACATGGGGATTGAGTGTGAGTGATGTCAATGGGATTTGTCCCTCCTATAGGAGTTTGATATCCAAGGCCTCTTGATAAGAAAAATTGAGAAATGTACGACCATACTGATGTGGTTCAATATGTGATTTGTGAACTCATACATCTCAGACTGTCTGCTCTAGTTTAAGTGATGCGGATTGAATATTGAGAGGATGATGATTACATGCCTCGAGTTCAATCCAGATATCAGAGACCAAGGAACTATCTGTTCACTATAACACTAATCACATATTGTAGGTTGAAGTTGTTCTCCAACTTTCCAAATTACTTGGGTAGAAATGATGTGTGACTGGGCACCGCTCTTTACTTATGATGTCATAAATTAGTTACGGACATTCATTGCCAAAGTAATTCTAGACCTATAGGGTCATACAAATAGGATACACTTGGATTAAATGAGTATGCTCATGAGTGTTGTTCAGATTGAATGCTAAAGGTGTTTAGGTAATCAATTAAACAATAGATCAACTGACTAGACTCGGAATCATCAACTTCAAGTGTTGGACTGACTGATTGGAGTGTCAGGTTGATTGGAAATTGAATTGGCTAATTTCTGCATGACTCAGGACACCAACTGATTGTCTCACTAGGTGAACTGATCGACTCAGGCTGGTAAGACGACCACTTCACTTAGTGAAATGACTGGCTTAGGATTCTCATATGACTGGTTCACTTAGTAGTTAGATCAACTCAGATGAGCCAGCCGAAGGTTCTGATGTTTCCCAAAATCACAAGAAAAGAGGATCATTTCACCTTGTTCAATAAGACTGGTACAAGGATTAGTGTGGGACATTAAATAGAAATGAATTGTGAACTGGTGTGATGAGCTAGAGGTGCACACACTAACCAATTAAGTTTGATTAGATGTACCACGTGAAACTCAAACACACTAGGGATCTTTCGATATTTATAAAAAACCTAAAAAGATTCAGTCACAATAGTAAATAGGTCACCCACAAGAACACATGGTACTATTGTAGTAAAGATAAGAGGCAAATATAGGGATCGATCCTCAGGGATAGAGGGGGTATGTAACATCCCTGAAATGGGTTATGGCTTAACCCTAGAATTTTTGCTTAAGCAAGTTATTTACAAACTTGTTATAATATTTTGAAAAGTAATTAAGACTCTTTGTGAAGTTTATTTTCAAGTGTGATCTTAATTGCAAACTATTTGTGCATTATATGATAGTCTGAGTGAAAAGTGAAATTTACCCAAGATGAGGGGTTACATTGCAATATATCACGTGTTTAATGTGTCATAAGTGTTTTAATATCATAAGAGAGAGTATGATTCTAAGTGGTTGCTTATGGAAAGCCTAAATTCCAAGTATTGAGCTTTTTGAATAATGATGGTGCCTTGAGTACCAATCTTGGTACAAATTGTAATTTACCCAAAATATAGGGCTGATATGAAAATTACCACCTCTAGTGTGTCCCTACTCCCTCTATGTATCATTTCTAGGAGATAGAAAGAAGGATATGCCATGATTGACCCATCGTTGAGTAATGGTACTCTTAGTGATGAAAAGACCATGGAAGTTGTATAGTTGAAATCTTTGTATGAGCTATATCGAGTTGTAGACTTAGAATGGGAGTCCCTATCGGCCAAGAGGCAATAGAGGGATTCTCCTATCGGTTTGTGGACTCATGAAAAAAGCCATGATGACATAATCACCTCAGGGAGGTAATCCATGATGGGTTAGATGTTCCTCGCAAAAAGTGTATCGGTTTGCTTTATTTGTGAGATAAAGATGAGATATCTTATCCAACAGGATAAAGAATTTCCGAGATATTATCCCTAGATTATCCTCTAGACTTTTTCATGTCAAGATAAGTGTGTGTGCATGCATGGACATGTGTCAACCATGCATGGCCACGTGTCACCTAGTAGCATATGGTGAAGACACCTCTTATACATTCTCTTTCATGAACCCCAAGTATACATACTTCACATTTCACCTACTAATGGAAGTTTACGAACTCCACAACTCCCTTTCTTGGAGATATCGTGAACACCCTCTTATATATCATGCAAAGTAGCTCAAGGAGCAAGGGGAGCTCGAGCACCAAGCTTAAGGTAAGGCTTTGGTAATCTTCAACCTTGGTTGAAGTATGATTTCGGGTTATAGATATTCCTCTCTTTTCTCCTTCACCAAGTTCTTAACTATGGTGATTTATTATATATGGAGGAGTTTTACAAGAGCCTTGGACCTTCGATAAGCTCATCTTCAACCTTAGGAATGTGAAGCTTTGGAGCGTGGAACTTTGAAGTTGTTCATAAGGCATGTTATATAACTTGAACCCAACTATGTTATTATTCACCTTCAATATTGTTTAGCTTGATGATCTACTTTCAATTTCGAAATCCTTGATAAATTAATGATCCTTTTGAGTTCCAAAAGTATATTAGAACTGTTTTACATGAACTAGAACAATAAGAACAAGAATATAGAGGTTGATGATGATGACATCATCAAAGTCCAACCCGATATGGGTTGAAGCACCTCTAACCCGATATGATGGAGTGAACATACTATCAACACAATATCGTAATGAGTAGGTACCTCTTGCACGATATGATTGTGAAAAAATACACCTTATGCATGATATGTTGTTAAAAAAATACTATGTGCACGATATGAGATCAAGTCATGTACCCTATGCATGATAGGGATCCAAGCAAGAACTCAAACCCGATATAGAAAAACCCTAGAGGATAAGTAACCCAACATGTTAAGATGAGGACACCATACACACAATATGGTGAGGAGTGTATACCTCATGGATGATATGAGTGAAACATATACATACCATAAGCATGATGTAGGGTCAAGTATTTACCTCCTACACAATATGGTGTTAGGACTATACTTTAACCTGATATGGGTTGAAACCCTAGATGTTAATGAGAAACTCGGTATGAAATCCAAGATGAAGTGTAACTCGATATAGTGGTGAGTGATACCACATGAACGAGATGAGTAATACCCCATGAATGATAAGAGTAAAACCTACATATACCTTGTACATGATAAGTCCATACCTCATGGATGATATGTTGTCAGGTGCACACTTTAATCAATATAGTGTTAAAACCCTAGATGATGGCATAAAACCTGACACACCTCTATCAGTTTGTGATGGGTTGTCTTGAAACACTCAATTAAATATCTAGCTTATCTTTGGGATTGATTTCATTGAAGGAATGAAAGAATATGAGTATAAGGGTCTACCCGATATGGTAACCCAATATGTCAACTAACATGGAAACCTGATATGGAATCCAGCATAGAAACCTGAGATGGTATTATGCATGAGCTACTTGAACAATACTATGATGAGTCATATACCATATGCTCGACATGGTGCACATATTATGCCTGAAAGGGCACCAAGCATTCAACTTATACTCGATATGAGGTCAAGCATCTAGCTCTTACACGATATGGGGTCAACTTGAGAATGATAAAACCTAAGTGATAACTAATCTGACATGGGTACATGATATGGAACTAGGGGATATACCCTAAAACTAATATGATGATGTGGTAATACCACATACTCGATATATATGCCCGACATGATGATAAGGGTGCATCTTAGGTATAATATGGTGGCATACATGTATATTGATTCCCGATATGGTGGGAATACCTCAAACCAATGTGTCTGGTTGAGTGATGCATATGGTGAGTTGTAACTCAATGCAACATTAATATGCAATGAATTTAATACAATTTGATAGTTGTAAACTAATGTACCTTAATAGGAGAATTGAGCCAAATTAATAAAAGTATGGTGCAATCAACATCCTATTGAGGATAAGAGAGAAGCCTATATGTAAGTGATAATCATGTTAATAAGTATGCATTGATACTCCTAAATGAGTTGAGTACAAATTAGGGTTTGATTCTAGATAATATGATTTTGAATACTTAATTTGTTAATAAGGGGAAAACCTAACCGTAATGAACGGTGACGGTATGCTCTTACAACCTTAATTAGTTAGATTGAGAAATCCTAACTCTAATAATGGGAAGGATGCATTTCTATTATATCACATTGTGATGATATGAATTTGAAACCCTATTTGATTAAAATAGGCAATCCTAACCCTAATAATGGGAAGGATGTATTTCTCTTGAATTGCATAATGATGTCATATATCATTCAAGTTCTTATAATGAAATGCAAACTATTCAAGAGTCATGAGATGATGAACATAACCAGGTATGAGATATGATGTTTTATATGGTACAAATTTAAATGAGCCTTGTGAGCCATGTTAAATATCTATACAACAAGTATAATGATTATAAAATCGGATATACTAAAAGATAATTGTTGCATAGTGAGAGCTGACAATATTTTTAATGAACCATGTGAGTTATGTGAAATATTTGTACAACAAATGTGTTGAATACCTTGGTCTGAGGAGCTAGAGGTAATAGTTACCTACTACATAGGTAACAAGGCTAAGTGATGATCTAAGGGTTTGAATACCCAGATCCAGTAATCATGATGATGATGATGATGTGAAAGGATGAGAATTCCCAGTATTGTGATAAGGGACTGAGATCCCGAGTGTTATACATTCAAAGTGTTCCAAAGATCTTTAAAATTACTACACCTTTCTCTATAGCATATGTTATAACTCATGTTTAAAACTTAGTTAATGCTAAAAGAATATTGTAATGTACCTGATTAGTCAAGTTAAATCTCATCATGTAGTGCCATGACCATAGATCCATTCAGTGTCAGAAATTGCTGATGGTGAAATGAGTTTAACTCAGAGAGCATATTTTTGAATATGTGGGGGTGAAGGACAAAGTATATCCAAATGTCCCAATGAAGAATCAGTGTCACACCTTCCTTATTTATCACGGGATGATGAGAATCTCCAGACCAAATGAGAAATTTATGTGTAAATCCTTCTTCATTTCTAAGTGGTATCGAGATTGAAGTATAAAATCTCTCGACCAGGAGAAGAATTGATATTTAATCTACCTTATACTTATATTATAATCCGGGAAAGCTCAATGGTATTCTCCCAAAGAGAGTACATGCTATGGAAGTAACTCTATAGAGAAGATGTCGCTATAACCCGGCATGCTATTTGCAGATGACATGAGATGTCCTACTAGCATCTGACACGAGATGTCCTTCTAAATCTAAGTGTTCTCGTACTGACCGAGATAGGTGACGTCTTAACAGTCGGATCTGCCATTGACCTTGTATGGTACCAATTTTGACTTACAAGTGGTCGGCTAGAGCATGAACGGTATACTTCATCTCCTTAGGGCATAAGTGTGATTGTAAAATGTAATTAGCCGTGTAGTGTATTTTCTCAAGGATTGAATACAGAAGACATTGGTTGATGTACACTCCCTTTTTTACATCTTAGTTGGATAGGTGTTATTCATGTTTCTTTATATTCCATGTAAAAGTGAATAGATGATTTATTGTTCTACCATAGATAGATTCATTATTTTCAGAGAAGAGATTATTCTATTCTGCTTATAACAGTGATTAATCCTACTTATTAATATGAAAGAACCTATGCTCAATTTTATACTATTTACCTGTGATAATAATATAGTTGGCGGAGAGTTATATCTCTTGCTGGGACAATTGTCTCACCCTGTGGGATCTACAATTTTTATGTGGGTGTGCACGAGGCGGTAGAGGCCTTTCTATAGAAAGAGAACAACAACTAAAACAACAGTGAAAGCTCAGGTTGAGTGTACTGTGTATCGCGTCTTGAAGATAGAAGTCATATGTGTCGTCTCTGTATTCTCAGGTCCTTGGAGTAAGTATGTAATGGTTTCATGAACGATATGAGATTTTGGCTTGTATGACTCGAGATTTTATGTTACTTCAGTATATGTTGTGACAGAGCAACTATTATATGTTGTCCTCGAGATGAGATGATACATAGCATGTACTATGTGAACCATGATATATATAAGCTTTGTATCTCTCAGTAAGAGTTTCCTGGTATTAGATTTCCTTGTGAAATGGTTTTAATTCTTAGTGATTTTTTGTTAATCCTCTATTTATGGTAATTCTACAATTATTTACTAGTGATGGCTTGATTTGTTTTGGGTCGTCATAAAGTTTTGGTATCATATATTAAAGTTTGATGAGTCTATAGAGACATAGGACTAAGGCGTTGAGTCTATTCTAGTGTCCTCCAGTATATCTTATAGTGACACTTGCTTATGCAGAAGATAGAGTAAAGCTAAAGGATGTCTGGAGAACACAAGGGACACATTGCTGAAAGCAATGTTGCTGCACTAGGAGAAGGTGCAAGGGATCAGGTGAGAGAAGAATGACTGCCTGAGAATCCCTAGGTTGATCCAATCATGATAGAGAACCCTACTTTTAATGTACTTACTGGAATAGTTATGACAGCATTAGCACATATAAAGGACCAGATACTAACAACACAATCTAGATTACCAGTTCCCAATGATGAAATTTTGGGCTCTAGCAGGGTTTCTAATCAATATAGTTATAATGGAGCAGTGGAAAATGTCAAAAAAATTAGGTTATGACACAGAAACAAAGTTTGCTACAGGTGTAGGCAACCAAGGGATTTTATAAAGGACTATATAGAAAAGGATAAAGAGGTAGGAATTAAGAAAAGATCTGTCCAAACTCGGGAATAGATGCCTAGTAGTTCTAAAAAGGGGAAGTTTTTGGTGCCACCAATGCAACCAACATCTAATGCACCAGGGCAGTGGATCCCAAGAGAAGGAAAGGGACCTGATAGAACTCTTAATTTAGCTTCTACATTAGTAATAAGTCCGAAAAGACCAGATAGTGTATATAAGAAATGTCATAAATGTAGACAGGTTGGGCATATTAGATTCGTTTGTCTGAATAGAAAGAAGGGAATGACCCACCTACCACGATAGTGTCAAAAAGACTCTCAAAGGCAATGGTTTAGCAGTGGCACACAAGGAAATGGACAGGCATCCCGAGCATGTCCATCTACACCAAACGATAGAGCACGATGTTGGAATCAGGCAACGACAAGATTCTATGCAATGAATCATCCTGAGACAGTAATCAATCCACAAATTTAGACAGGTCAGATGAAATTGTGTCATTCTGATATGTCATTTCATGATTTTATCTATTAAGTATGAGAAAGTAGTTATTGTTGAGCTTTCTTTGATTAGTCCTATGAGGACATAAGGAAGATGAGAACTTACATTCTGCTCAGTAATCTTTAAAATGCTTTATAATTTCTTTTATCTGTGTGAAAGAGGATGAGGTATAAAAGTGATGCCTGGAGAAATTCCACGGATGGTAAGTCCTATAATTTGTATATATATGAAAAGTAAGATATATGATATTAAACAAGGTGCATACTACCTAATCTCAGTACTTGTATACCTTGGCTAGGTATTCAACTATTAAAGACAAGGTAAGTATGGAACTCGTAGATTGTTATCTTTCTGATTACTCTAATCAACCTAAGTGAAATAAAATGGAATCTGAGATGATCTTAGATCAATCTATGTGTATGAGGAAGTAAAAAGTATAATCCTTGTGATAAGAGAAAAGGAACAAGGGAGATGATCCCTGTTTGATAAAGACTGTGTGAATAGTACAGATCTTTTCTATAATGTGAAATTGAGAAATGTGATAAAATCATAAAATGTTCATGAACATGTTAGACAATAACAAAGAAAGAAGTGATGACATGTAATCATCCTTATAATTCCTATGTTGATGGCAAGGAACCTAGGATGAAACAAGAGTAAATGACTCATGAACAATTGAAAGTTCATGAAATAATTAGAGGAGATAATAATCTCTTCTCTTTTATAAACAACCCTGGGTGATGATGGGGTGGTAAGAGGAATGTGTTTCCATATGTTCTTTCCTTATAGGGGACATGATAATTAAGTAAGTCTTATGACACTTGATGTGCATGAGTTAGAAGTGTTCTTTTGATGGATACTTACAAAAGTATTTTTTAATCCTAGATTTTTTATTCCAAGATAAAGTTATATGTAATAAGTAATGTCCCAAGATGAAATAAAGGTCTTATTATATGTTTGGCTTTGGTAATAACAATATGGAGATGGATATGATGAGGATATGATGTGTTTTTGGCACATGTAATGGATACCAAGGTAAGGAATCCTAGTATCCAACAACTTTCAATGGTATAAGAAAATAAGAACATGACTCCTAATAAGATGAATCATGTTTGGTTACCTAGAAGCACCATATTTGATATAACTATATTATGGATATCATATGTTAGGGGTTTATGCTCTGCATAAACATAACTTCATTAAGGATGTATCAATCGAAGGAACAATTATAGGATCTTTTTGGGAAAAAGCTTATCAAGCTAAAAATATTTCCTTAGAATATCCCTATCTAGATCTGTTGAGGTAGTTTATACATAACATCTAGAGATACCTTTGAGAAAAGTTCTTGTTTTATAAGTAGCCTCTCCTTATGAAAAGAAGTAAGAGAACTGAAATAAGTCATAAGAAATTTTAGTATTATATCAACAGATTAGAATGGCATAAAAGAAGTATGATAAGACTGGTAGTCCCAAACGAGTGACATAGTGAACTTCTAGTCTTCCCTTAGAGAAGAAATGTTAAACTAAGTGAGGGGGTATGATAAACTCCCCAGAGTCAAGAATCTTATTACATAAAAGATGTAAGTTGAGGAGATGATAAATCGATGAGGTTTGACACCTAAATCATTCAAAGTATGAATAGTACTGCTCTGACTTAGAGAATGTTACCTGATATAGAATTTACACTATAGTTGTTAATTGAAAGGACTTGGTACTAGTCAAAGTTCTATGGCATCTCCAGGACATCAAGATGTTATGTGGAAACTTGATGATACAATGCATAATTAACAATTTTTTCCTTCACCTGGGATTTCGAAGACGAAATCCTTGTTAGAGGTTTATAATTGTAACATCCCTGACCTAGGTTATGGATTAACTCTAGAAGTTTTTCTTAAACAAGTGATTTACAAACTTGCTCTAATTAATACTCTTTTTGAAGTTTATTTTCAAGTGTGAGCTTAATTGCAAACTATTTGTGCATTATATGATAGTCTGAGTGAAAAGTGCAATTTACCCAAGATGAGGGGTTACATTGCAATATATCACATTTTGAATGTGTCCTAAGTGTTTTAATATCATAAGATAGAGTATGATGCTAAGTGGTGGCTTGTGAAAAGCCTAAATTCCAAGTATTGAGCTTGTTTGAATAATGCTGGTGCCTTGAGTACCAATCTTGGTACAAATTGTAATTTACCCAAAATATAGGGTTGATATGCAAATTACCACCTGTAGTGTGTCCCTACTCCCTCTATGTATAATTTATAGGAGAGAGAAAGAAGGATACACCATGATTGAACTATCTTTGAGTAATGGTACTCTTAGTGATGAAAAGACCATGGAAGTTGTATAGTTGAAATCTTTATATGAGCTATATCGAGTTGTAGACTTAGAATGGAAGTCCCTATTGGAAAAGAGGCCATAGAGGGAGTCTCATATTGGTTTGTGGACTCTTGGAAAATATCATGATGAGCTAAGAACCTCAGATAGGTAATCCATGATGGGTTAGATGTTCCTTGAAAAAAGTGAATCGGTTTGCTTTATTTGTGAGATAAAGATGAGATATCTTATCCAACAAGATAAGGAATGGCTGAGATATTATCCCTAGATTATCCTCTAGACTTTTGCATGTCAAGATAAGTGTATGTGCATGAATGGACATGTGTCAACCATGCATGGCCATGTGTCACCTAGTAGCATATGGGGAAGACACCTCCTATACATTCTCTTTCATGAACCCCAAGTATATATACTTCACCTTTCACCTACTAATGGAAGTTTACAAACCCCAAAACTCCCTTTCTTGGATATATCGTGCATACTCTCTTATATATCATGCAAAGTAGCTCAAGGAGCAAGCGGATCTCAAGCACCAAGCTTAAGTTAAGGCTTTGGTCATCTTAAAACCTTGGTTGAAGTATGATTTTGAGTTATAGATATTCCTCTCTTTTCTCCTTCTCCAAGTTCTTAACTATGGTGATTTCTTGTATATGGAGGAGTTGTGAACGAGCCTTGGACCTTGTATAAGCTCATCTTCAACCTTAGGAATGTGAATCTTTGAATCTTGGAGCTTTTAACTTGTTCATAAGGAGGGTTATATAACTTGAACCCAACTATGTTATTATTCACCTTCAATATTGTTGAACTTGATGATCCACTTTCAATTTCGAAATCCTTGATGAATTAATTATCCTTTTGAGTTCCAAAAGTATATTAGAACTATTTTCCATGAACTAGAACTATAAGAACAAGAATATATAGGTTGATGATGATAACATCATTAAAGTCCAACCCGATATGGGTGGAAGCACCTCTAACCCGATATCATGGAATGAACACACTATTAACACAATATGGTAATGAGTAGGTACCTCTTGCATGATATGATTGTGAAAACAATACACCTTGTTCATGATATGTTGGTAAACAAATACTATGTGAATGATATGAGATCAAGTCATATACCCTATGCATGATAGGGATCCAAGCAAGAACTCAAACCCGATATAGCAAAACCGTAGAGGATAAGTAACCCGACATGTTAAGATGAGCACACCATACACACAATATGGTGAGGAGTGTATACCTCATGGATGATATGAGTGAAACATATACATACCATATGCATGATGTAGGGTCAAGTATTTACCTCCTACACGATATTGTGTTAGGACTATACTCCAACCCGATATGGGTTGAAACCCTAGATGGTGATGAGAAACTCAATATGAAATCCAAGATGAAGTGTAACTCGATACACTGGTGAGTGATACCACATGAGCGAGATGAGTAATACCCCATGAACGATAAGAGTAAAACCTACATATACCTTGTGCACGATAGGAAGTCAAGTCCATACCTCATGGATGATATGTTGTCTAGTGCACACTTTAACTGATATAGTGTTGAAACCCTAGATGATGGCATGAAACCCAAAACACCTCTATCGGTTTGTGATGGGTTGTTTTGAAACACTCATTTAGATATCTAGCTTATCTTTGGGACTGATTCCATTGAAGGAATGAAAGAATATGAGTATAAGGGCCTACCCGATATGTCAACCAACATGGAAACCTGGTATGGAATCCAACATAGAAGACTGAGATGGTATTATGCATGTGCTACTTGAACAATAATATGATGAGGAATATGCCCTATGCCTGACATAATGCACACTTTGTGCCCGATATGGCACCAAGCATTCAACATATACCTAATATGAATTCAAGCATCTAGCTCTTATATGATATGGGGTCAACTTGAGAATGATAAAACCTAAGTGATAACTAACCTAGCATGGGTACACAATATGGAACTAGGGGATATACCCTAAAACTGATATGGTGATGTGGTTATACCACGTACCTGATATAGATGTCTGACATGATGATAAGGGTGCATTTTAGGTATAATATGGTGGCATACATGTATATTGATGTTTGATATGGTGGGAATACCTCAAACCAATGTGTCTCGTTGAGTGATGTATATGGTGAGTTGTAACTCAATGCAACATTAAGATGCAATGAATTTAATACAATTGATAGTTGTAAACTAATGTACCTTAAGAGGAGAATTGAGCGAAATTAATAAAAGTATGGTGCAATCAACATACTAATGATGATAAGAGAGAAACCTGTATATAAGTGATAATCATGATAATAAGTATGCATTGATACTCCTAAGATGAGTGGAGTACAAATTAGGGTTTGATTCTAGACATTATGAAATCCTTAATTTGTTAAAAAGGGGAAAACCTAACCCTAATGAAGGGCAATGGTATGCTCTTACAACCTTAATCGGTTATATTGAGAAATCCTAACCCTAATAATGGGAAGGATGTATTTCCCTTATATCACATAGTGATGATGTGAATTTGAAACACTATTTGGTTAAAATAGGCAATCCTAACCCTAATAATGGGATGTATTTCTCTTGAATTGCATAGTGATGTCATATATTGTTAAAGTTCTTATCATGAAATGCAAACTATTCAAGAGTCACAAGATGATGAACATAGCCATGTATGAGCTATGATGTTTTATATGGTACATATTTAAATGAGCCTTATGATCCATGTTATATATCTGTACAACAAGTATAATGATTATACAATCTGATATCTTAAAAGATAATTATTGCCTAGTGAGAGGTGACAAGATATTTAATGAACCATGTGAGCTATGTGAAATATGTGTACAACAAATGTGTTGAATACCTTGGTTTGAGGACCTAGAGGTAATAGTTACATGTGACAGAGGTAATAATGTTAAATGATGATCTAATGGTTTGAATACCCAGATCTAGTAATGATGATGATGATGATGTGAAAGGATGAGAATTCCCAGAATTGTGATAAGGGACTGAGATCCCGAGTGTTATACATTCAAAGTATTCAACAAGATCTTAAAAAGTGCTACACCTTTCTTTATAGAATCTATTTTAATTCATGTTTGAAACTTGGTTGATGCTAAAAGAATATTGTAATGTACCTAATTAATCAAGTTAAATCTCATTGTGTAGTGCCCTGACCATAGATCCATTCAGTGTCAGAAATTGCTGATGGTGAATCGAGTTTAACTCAGAGAGCATATTTTTGAATATGTGGGGGTGAAGGATGAAGTATATACAAATGTCCCAATGAAAAATCGGTGTCACGCCTTGTTTATCATGGGATGGTGTGAATCTCCCGAGCAAATAAGAAATTGATGTGTAAATCCTTCTTCATTTCTAAGTGGTATCAGGATTGAAGTAGACCAGGAGAGGAATTGATGTTTAATTTTCCTTATCCTTATATTATAATCTGGGAAAGCTCAGTGGTATTCTCCTGAAGAGAGTACATGCTACATCAGTAACTCTATAGTGAAGATGCTTCTATACCCTGGCATCCTATTTGCAGATGACACGAGATGTCCTACTAGCAGTTGACACAAGATGTCCTGCTAAATCTAAGTGGTCTCGTACTGATTGAGACAGGTGTGGTCTTGACAGTCGGCTCTGCCATTGACCTTGTATGGTACCAATTGCAACTTACTAGTGGTTGGTTGGAGCATGAATGGTATACTTCATCTCCTCAGGGCCTATGTGTGATTGTAAAATGTAATAATCTGTGTAGCATATTTGCTTAAGGATAAAATAAGGAAGACATTGGTTGATGTACACTCCCTTTTTACGTCTTAATTGGATAGATGTTATTCATGTTTCTTTATATTTCTTGTAAAAGTGAATAGATGATTTATTGCTCTACCATAGATAGATGCATTATTTTTAGAGAAGAGATTACTCTAGTCTGCTTATAGTAGTGATTAATCCTACTTATTAGTATGAAAGAACCTCTGCTCAGTTTTATACTATTTACCTGTGATAATAATATAGTCAGCACAGAGTTATAACTCTCACTGGGACAATTGTCTCACCCTGTGGGATCCACAATTTTTAGGTGGACGTGTACGAGGCAGTAGAGACCTTTCTGTAGAAAGAGAACAACAACTGGAATAGTAGTGGCAGCTCAGGTTGAGTGTATTATCTGTCGTGCCTTTTAGATAGAAGTCCTATGCGTCGTATCTATATTCTCAGTACGTAATGGTTTCATGAACGATCTGAGATTTTGGCTTGTATGCCTCGAGATTTTATGTTAATTCAATATATGTTGTGACCGAGAAACTATTATATGTTGTCCTTGAGATGAGATGATACATAGTATGTACTATGTGAACCATGATATATAAGTTTTGGATCTCTCAGTAAGAGTTTCCTAGTATTGGATCTCCTTGTAAAATGGTTTTGATTCTTAGTGATTTTTTGTTAATCCACTGTTTATGTTAATTCCACAATTATTTACTGGTGATGGCTTGATTTGTTTCGGGTCGCCACAGGGCACATGAGCTAAGTTAGTGTTTTCTATGTTCCTAAAATGGAGACTAGATTTGCTCCTCTGCTTCTCTCTCTAGAACGCGGTCTCTCGCTTCTCTCTAGGTTTTCTCCTCCACTGGGGGGAGGGGCGCCACTCCTCTGGGTGTGCCCTCCCCTTGGCTCTTCTCCACCGATCTCACTCACCTATCTTCGTTCCTACCTTCTTCTCCATCTCCCTGGCCTCTCTGCCTTCCCTAGTGGTTCGTCTGGCGGCTATTGCTCACCTCCATCTGCGGGTGGTGGCTCGGGAGACATCGAGTTTTGCTCCTGGTGCCATTGTGCCTGTCGTCTAGCTGGGTTGTTGTGCGACAACTCTTCTACCGTCCTCGCCAGGTTGTCCCCACTCAGCTTCCAGGAGAGGAGAGGATGAGAAGCTCTGTGCGAGTTCGTTGGATCGTGAGCAGGCATATCGATTAGTTTCGACTCCTTTCCGTTGATGAGTGATGGATGGAGATGAGCCTCTCCCTCAGATCCAGGCCTCGCAGGTGTGGCTCGCCCTCTCTATTCCGCAACTTGACAAACCAGGAAGACGGCGGCCCCAGGAGAGGATGGACCTGCTCCCGATGAAGTCGGATATGGTTAGATGTCCAGTTGGGCGGCGTGGGCTTGCGTCCCCTTCATCCAGCGGTGGCTTCTTTCCATTCCTCCATCATCAAGCTTGCTACAGGCGTGACAGATCGGTGACCAAGGTTATCTCTCGTTAGTTGGTCTGGGTTCCCTTCCTGTCTGTCGGTGATGCTTCCACGCTAGTCAGCGATGTTGGTCCCCTTCCCGAACTGGTTCCAGGTCTCGCCTAGTGGTGCGACGGCTCCACGACATCCACTGGCGCTGCATCTCCATGTCTAGAGGTGGGGTCCTCAGCTTGCAGAGGGTAGCTCCTTCGTCATCACCGCTGGATGCCACTATTGGTTGTTGGGCGGTTGAGGTGCATTGGCACTAATCTGGCGTAAGTAAGGTGACCCCAGCTGCTGCGTTTGGAGAACTCGCAAGGTGCTCAGTGGTATCCCTCTGTGCAAACAGGGGTTCTGGATCCTGGCCGAAGTCATCTCCTAGAGGGGGTCTCTCTTCAGCTAGGAAGAAACTGGTTGAGCTCTATTCTCATCCAGTCTGGTTCTCTGATCAAGGAGTTAGGCACCTCTATGCAAGAAGTAGGCTAGCCTCGTGTGGGTTGGGTTCAAGGGGGGTGGAAGGTTTTTTCTTCTTCTTCTTTTTTGGCTTTCCTATTGTTAAGTGTAGGAATACCTTCAAGGTGTTCGATAGTTTGCTAGTTCAGTTGCTTCGTTCTGCTTGGTCACCTGAATCTTGATCTGTGCTAGTCAAGCAAGAGAGTTGTAGGCATGGCAGGGATAGTTAGTGAGGTTGAAGTGAAAAGGAGTCCTGATTCTTTGTGCTATGCCACATTTTGTGGGTGTGGCTACTGTCAGTTGGTATTTTACTATGCAAGAAGGTCTTCGTCGAGCTTCCTTCTTGCAAACTCCCTATTAGAATTTACATCGCCCTTGTTTGTCACATAGTTAGACTGTGATTGTTTCTGGTTTGGAGGATCCATTTTGGGTTGTACTCCTTATGGGTCCTTGTGACAACTAGCTAAGAAAGCGGGATGCTCAAAGGCTAGACCCTATCAGGGTGGCTGGAGGTAGTCTATGTCAAGCTGTGGTTTTTTTGTGGGTATGCTGAATGTATGTAATTATGGTTTGTAATAGCCTTTCTTCTGGTAGGAGTGTTAGGATCTAGTCATTTAGTTTGTTTGCTCTTCTTAGCTTCCTAGCTCTATATAGGGTTCTTTACCCCCCTGCGTGGGGGTATTGACTCTTGGTTATGTTTGATTAACTCTGTCAGATGTAATGGGGTACTTGGTGCCCAAAGTTTTGGTAATACTAGCAACACGTGTTTTTGACCAACCAAAAAAAATGGAGACTAGGGTTTAAGGGTTTAAAAGGGGTTTTAGTTTGATTACACTAAGAAAGCGGGCAAGTACAGACAATTTGAAAACTAGATTACCAAAAACTAGGTTATCCAAAGCAAGTTAGGTCTAAGCAACTGGGTTAAGCAATCAACTAGATGAGACCAAGATGATCTACACTACTCTAGTAAGGCAATTAGTAACTAAGAACTAAGCTAAACACAAAAGCAAGCAAGAGTCTAGGTTAACCCTAACTAGAAAGAATAAGAAATTGTCTAGAATGGACAAAGGCAATTAATCTAAACTAGAATTAACAATAAAGATGATTAAGGTGGGTTTCAAGTAATGGATTGGATAGGTGGGTTGTTTGGGAATGTGATTTGATATTAGTTGGGGGTGTCAACATGACAAGCAATTATCACAATTCAATCTAGATTACCAAACCAAACAACAAGGCAAGTGCTATTAAAATGAACCCTATACTACTAGTTGGAGAACTAGGGTTAGGTGTAATTCTAGTAGGACTTGTCAAGTCTAGGTTTCTAGGGTAAGTGGTATTAGGGCAATTGGGCACCAATGGTAGGAATGGGAGTAGAGATGAGGGACTTTCACCTCATGCTACTAGCCATCTAGCCTTTAGAAAGCCCTAAGAAATTGCACAAATCACACTTACACTAGCTACTTAGATCTCACACTCACTTGTAGAACGAGGGATATGTATGTAGGAACAAAGGGGGCTATCTAGGGATCCACTAATTGGACCTAGGATCCATTCCTATGATTTATATATACATTCCAATTCCTCCTAGAAGCTAAGTGTCATCAAACATCACAAAGCAAGCAATTTATGTTTAAGAGCAAAAACCACATGCAAGATAATGGGAAATGAGATAGAAGCAAAGGAAATCATCATAGAATGAAATTATGTTCATTACAAATTATTCTCCCCCAACATGGTATCAAAGTCACATTTTAACCCCCAACAACCCACCACTAGGGGCTTAGCTAGACATAATCAAAGAAAAGATAAAAGAAAGGGGAAGAAGGGGATACGACTCCATGGAGCTCAAAGTAGATCTTCCTTCTTCACCTCCTAGATTTTGTAAGGTGACCTCCTTCCTACAAGGTGGATGATGGGCATGAAAATGGAGGGGGTTATGGTAGAAAACTAGGTTTCTATGGTGGAAATTAGGTGGAAATGGTGGGTGGAGAGCATAAATGCAAAGGGATTGCAATTAATGCTCAAGAGTGGGTGGAGAGGATTAATGGTAGCTAACCTAGTGTTGTGGCCACCACCCATGTATATGTAGGTAGTGGTGGAAGCACTAAGGTAAGTAGGGGCATTGTTGAAAAAATAGTACAGAAAATGGTAGGGTTTAGGTGGTAGCACAATCGTGTTGGGTAGCACGGTCGTGGTGGGTAGAGTTGAGAATGGTCATGGTGGTTTGGAACGGTCATTCCAAGAAAGTGGAAAAATCACATATTGAAGTGGTGAAATGGAGACTGGTAGCACAGCCGTGGTGGAGGCTAGGTAGAACGACCGTGCTGGTAGAGTGGGAGGGGAGGCCATTCCCTTTAGTATGGCCATTTTTTCTTCAGCTAGCATGGTTGTTCTGGGTATCACAAACATTTTGGGGTCTAGGGTTTAGGGTTTTGGGGCTCCATGGCACTGTCGTGTTAGTAGCACAGTTGTGGTGGCAATGTTGTTGTAGCTTGCAATTTTTGGGGACTTCCCTATAACTTGTGCTTTAGCCAGCACGGCCATTCCATGGCACCACGGCCATGCTGGGGTCTTTTGTAGAAAAATTAACTTCAATCTAGATGATCAATGGACTTCTTTTCTTGATGTCAAACCTTGGCCATTATGGGTAGGTTGAGGGAGCTTTGGGGCTTTCTTTGGACTCCTCCATGAGTGGAGGAAACCTAGAACTCCTTCCTTCTCTCTCATCCAACCAAGGCATGGTCCAAGTACCTGAAAAGTATGCAAACAACTTCCATAAGTGCATTTGACAATAATATTCATATTGGGGAATTTTAACTTGCATTCTACTATGTTTAGATGTGAATAAAGTACAAAATGGCACAAGATGGAGCCCTAAAACAGGGCTACATCATGAAATCAATTTCAAACAGTCTTACTCACCAAATGACCATTTGGGAGTGTGATACGACCGTCTAACTTACCAAACAACCATTTGGGAAGTGTGAGACTATCGTCTCACAGTTCATAGGTTCTAGAACATTCATGATTCTAGACCCTTCTACTCCCACACCGATTGGGAACCCTGGCCCCTTCCTCTACTATAAATAGAGGGGTACTGGGGGCTTCCCAAGAGATACAATTGTTGTCCTCTCTAGTTGTGGTAACCAATAGAGAGCCCAAGCAAGTCATACCCAACAAAGGGAGGGATAGCGAGGAAGAGAACAACTGAGGATCAATTATTGTGGGAAAGCATGTCGATGACTAGTACACTGACAGAAGGGGACAACTCCTTTTCCTTGGTTCTGGTAGCACAACATAGAGTTCAAGGCGATCTCTGTGGACTACTCTAGAGGAATGAGGCCTTTGTCTTCTGCTTGAAGGACATTGTTAGTCTGTAGTATGTGGTGAGACTACAAAAGATCTTATAGACATTGTTCCAGTTTGCTGTCCATGGTGAAGACCACGAGCTGCACAGATACCCTCCAAGAGCAACTATATGTTAGTTGAACATCTACAGTGATGAGGATTATATCACTGGACTTTCTCCAGGACCATGTATATCCTTAAAACCATCATTACCATTATATAGTTGTTGATGCAATCCGCTGGTTTATGGGATTATGGCTGTAATTTTTTTTTTTGCATTGCTTATATCTACGTCCTATTTCCCAACAGTTTGGGTATGATCCTAAAATATGCTATGATAAGATCCATCACTTTGGGGTGGGATTTTCATACAATTGGGTTAGGTAAGATCTAGGGATTTCTTCCCTGGTGAATTTACATGTGTGATAAATTTTGCATTAGTACATAAGGATTGGATTTTAGTGTGCAGTGTGGGGAAATTTTTCGGGAGACTAAATTCATTGTAACATTGATTATGCAAGTGGTAATCAAAGTGAGTATGAGATCATTAATTTTTGTGGAAGAATTAGGTTTAAGGTAGACGGGAGATAGATATGTGTTGGATAAATGGAAACAGTTGTTCCTCGTCAATGCTGACTTTATGTGAGGTTGAAGAAGAGGCTTGATCATCTAGCACTTTTGAAAGTGCATAAAATAATCATGACTCGGAAAATCAATGTCTGAACATTAGACCTTGATATCTCATAACCAACTTTGGTAATATCAAGTGTATTAGTCTTATAAGAGGTTGTACTAGGATTTATCTTGGGTTTTCAAACTATTTTTCTTTCTAACATATTTCCAATATTTATGATTATCCAAATACGATGAAGATGATGGGTAATATAAATTAGAGGTGTAGATTTTGGTTATCCACTTAGTCTTTGGTTTTGATCTACTAATCTATCTAGTTCTACTATCAGAGTCCTAGGGTTATTAATATACAAATAGTTACCTGATAGGAAATATCCTATTAAAGTTTGAGAGTGTTGGGTGTCTTAATAAAGTATTTTTATATGAGCATTGGGGATAGATGTAACAAAAACTAAGTTTGCTTAAATAATTAAACAAAAAATAATATATGGTTGAAGGTGTTTTCATCTTTGTGGTATAATAGACAATATAGTTAAACAACCAAAATAATCGAGTGGATTTTAATAGGAAATATCTTAGAAATGACTTCGAATAGATCCCTTGGAACCATTTCCTTGGAATGTTTATGCTTTCATGTAGACCATCCTATGATTTTGTCCTTTATATAGTTCTTGAGATCATGCAATACATGACTTAAGGGTTTTAGTTATTAGAGTGAGTCAGTGACCCTACCTAGATATGGTTCCCTCATAGTTCAAAAATTCATAACCAAATTTAGTAGACCATACATCTTGATCACCACCTTATGCCATCCCTACCCAATTGTGTTTTTCATATTTTGGATGATCATTATGCAACAAGTCAGTCATAGGTGGACTGTGGATGCTTGGGGGGAATTTGGGACAACAAATAATAACATTATTGGAAATAATAGAGCAATATGTAGAAACAAATTGGGTGTTTTAGTAACATAGGTCATACATATCACATAAAGCAAATAAAAATACAGTTTTACAGTCCACTGGAAGGGTAGCCGACAAGTCAAGGTGTCGCAGGCCTGTGACAATAGGATAAGATACCCCGAAGTGATGAGGAGTTTGTTCCATTTTTTGAGAAAGGGGATTGATGGGTTGCAAACATATGTGAAATTATGGTCCTTTTGATGGTTTCATTGACGGGCTTGACTAGGTCATGGTGAATGTAGTCGAGGGAAGAATCTCTCTGATGACATCTATATTACTTGTACTATGTACCAAAATTTCTTCTGAGGGGTTGACTCTTGTTTTTATCTTTATTTTTCAAATGATGAAGTAGTCCTTTTGAAATAATGAAAATATAGTTTGATTCAGCTCTCACTATTTCTATATTGGTTGTTTGATGGATGATAGGGTTTGGAATGCAGAAGAAGTAAGAATTCATAGATAAAAGGTGGTAGATATTGTAGGCGCTATGGAGGACATGAACTGATTTCACATATAGCAAAAGAAGGAAGACATGGTTAACATCACATACATTGGTTTCTATTTTTTCATATTTTAGTGGCAAAAAGGTACCTTTGGCCTCACTTCATCTACCTTCTTACTCAAATCCTTCAATATGTTTATCCATTTAGTTTGCTAAACTACTAGTCAATCCTTATGCATTCTACTAATGATGAATTGCAATCGTACTAGGAGTAAACGCACATTAATTTTGGGCTTGCAAATCTTTTTCCAACTGCCAGGGTTGGAAGTGTAGGGGGGTCAACATTAGAGAAGCTAGAATACATCTTCACATTGATTTAGTGAATTTTTATAATGATGTTTTTTGCTCAGAAAGTAGCTATCATTCTCTTTGTTTGACAAATTTTTGGTTGGTATGCATTAGATGAACATAAAAATTGTGAATGGTTCATCACCATTCTTTGAAGTTTTGTAGATAAAGCTAAGTAAGCTATAGCTAATGTCTCAGATGACATTACCTAAATAATTACTTTTAGGTAAACATATTGATGCAAAACCATGCTTATAGCCTTCAAAGTAACATGTTTGTTAGGTATGTGTGAAGCTCCTATTTTTTCTTCTTCTAATGCATAGAATAGAGCATGGAGGGTGTTGTGAGACACCTCATCACACTTAATGAGATTACTCAAAACACAAAACACGATAAACTACTAATTTATCACATAGCCAAAAATGTGAAATAATTAAAACCAATTCCAACAATGTAAATAAACTCTAAAACATTTACAAAAGGTCCATCATTCCATTCTCATATCCTGTAATGAGTATTTACATATGGGTCCAAAGACCTCAGTCACATCATGCATACAAAAGATAATTCACATGTACATGACATATATTTACAAACATTGGCATACTACAAAACATGGTGTTGATTCGAGTATATCATCTAGAAAACACATCCCATACCCAGACCTGAGAGTATAGGGATGACACAAGGAATCTACTACTAACATCTACAACTAACCAACCTTCTGAATCTATTGATCACCAGGTTGGTTTTCTTCCATAGCACAACCTCAACCTCGTTTCCCGCGACCACCTAAAAAAATATGGTGACCCAAGGGTGAGACCCAGTCCCAGTGAGAGATATAACTCTCTCCAACATATATTGATTATAATATATTAATTAATAGTAAATACATTGAGTAGTTAGGGTATTGAATAAACAGTATGAATATATTGAATAGTTTAAGCATACTAAGCAGTTAAGCAAATAAGTTGTAACATCAAGTAGAATTGTACAATTTTTATAAGTCTGCATCATGTAAGAACTATGCAGTGTAAACACAAGACAAGTGTTAATCAACCAATGTGATAAGTATTAAACCCTAGCAATTATACTACACGACTATTATCACTTCTTTTATTACATTTCCTTGAGGGATTTGAGAAATACCACTCAAGTCCCAACTGACCACTACTAAGTCGAAATCAGTTCCATATAAGATCTAGGAAGAGTCAAACTCAAAAATATTTTCTCCGCCCCTGGTCAGTACGGGTCTTCCACAGCGAAACATAAGGCCAAGCTACTAACAACCTAGTCCGTCCTTGGTATATGTCACGACACTAGTGAAAGGAGGTGGGTACGCATACCATACCATCTAAGGTACAACCATAGTTGTCCTCCAATCTCATCATATATATATATATATATATATATATATATAAATATATATATAAATATATATATATATATATATATTCACCGAGACACAACTGCATCCGTTCTCAAACTGAGGGCTAGGTAAGACCACTATTATCCTCCCTAACACTTGAATTTAGGATGACAAGCACCCCACATACTCATCAGTATATGCTCCGAGTATTCCTTAGGAATACTCATTTCACTATCTGACAATTTCTAACACTCAGATAGATCTATGGCATAGGGCACTACATGATTAGAGTTTCAATTAATTAGTTATGTCAATTGGGTGAATTAAGGCTAAATCATACAAATGGACATTCAAACCCTAATTATTTTCTAACAAGAGTATATGTATAACAACTTCAAAAAATTTAAATCATGAGATATAAATCTTAATCACATTACCACATACTATCATTCATTGCAAATTAATGGACTACACTTACCATCATACTCTTACAAGATACCAATATCTTATCACAAGTTCCAGGGTATTAACCCTTATTGGAACTTGAAGGCGATTTCACCTCAATCATGGCTTCAAACATGCCCAAAGGTCGTTAAGACCATCACATTATTAATAGTAAGATTATCATCATCATTCCATGCCTTAAACAAAACTCAAACGATCATTAACACATATGTGTCCATAGATATTAACATGGCAAGGCACAATGATATTCAAATAGTACTACAATGTGGTTTCAACACAAAAAGAGTGTAATTCATTATCACATTAATCATTCAAGAGGTATGATTATAACCAATCAACATCATATAATTACATTAAGGTTAGATATAATATGCTAGATCACATGGGAGTTACACATCCACTTATTATAGCAATTTATCAAATATAACTATATGATGGCAAAGGTAAGACTACAAATTAATGGTATTGAACCATTGAATTATCTTCACTAGGACCCACATATATTACCATGTGATTTATTCTAATCCATTGGATGTTGAAGCATCCAATATTATTCATTGGATCAGGTTCATTGTTCAAGGTTATCAATTGAAGTATAAGTCTAACCATTAAATCAATTGAACCAAGGAACCATTGGTTTAAGGTTTAGTCAAATCTACAATTACATTCCTAATTCATCATATATGGTGATGACCTGATACAACATTAATTGTTATCATCATCTCACCATTGGTTTCTATATCAGTAATACATTCAGTTAACACCATCAAATATTAAGCCAATATCATCATCGATTGATAACATAATTAGAATACTTAGTGGATGATAATTAAACGTCTAATTGAGTCAAAACCTGACCTAAGGGGGTGACCATTGGTTTTCACCATAAATTTGACACCCTTGATCACGAACATCAATTGCCAAGATAGAAACACCATTGGTTGTTGAATGGTATGACCATTGGTTGTGTGATAGGGAAGGAAATAGATTGACAACCCTAATTTGAACCATCAATTGTTTTGTGCTTATCACCATAGGTTGTTGCTATCAACATGTCCCAGATCATGTTACACCTTATAAAGGTTGTACACATGTTTAAAAGTTCATATAGAACTAGAACAAAACAGGGAACACCACAAAAATTCGTAATTCTAAACAAGTATGGTTTCTCTATGCTTAATTCAACACATTAAGGCATAAACATGAACTAACAAGCTTCTAGTAAGCAATATAAGTGAAGAATGTTATATAACTCACCTCCATAGAGTAGGTCAGATCTCAAAAAGCAAGAATATCGAGCAAATAGGGCAATAAAACCTTGGATTCAGATCTGAACTTGGCCAAATAGGTACTTCTCTCCACAAAGAAGCAAAATCCTAGAAAAAGAAACAAGAAGGATATATTTTTTAGTGGTAGATCCACTTTCACCATGGAGTAGCAGGGTTCTGACCTGGAGGAAGGTCTAAGGAAGGATAAGAGAACGAAAAATAGAGAAAGAAGGAATAAAACAACTTGCCTTGGTCCAAATCCCTAGAAGATGACCTTGGAAACCCTATGTAGGACTAGATGGAGCCCTAGGAGACCTTCTTCTCCAAAAAGGGGTTGTCCTCTACCTTAGAGCAGTTGGTTTTGCATAAAAACAGAGTTGATTCATTGCTCCAGGTTAGAGGAAAGAGAAAGCAAGCATAGTTTCTTATTTGGGCAAGGAAGAGGTAAATATAGCCCATGGATAAGGATAGAAGCAAGCATGAGGTGTAAAAGTAGCTTCCCCATGTGTTTATGGCCTTAAACTATTACGAATATACAAGAAAACACACAAGAAGCTCCCCCACCATACATATTAACCTTCTTAGCTTTCCTTTGTCGAAATTACCAGCCAATCACATAATTCATTAGTTGATAGCTACTAAAAGTAGCTCATCCGTGAAGGGGTAAACCCTAAAATACCCTTGATGAAAAAACCTTCAAACCATGGCTCAACAAGGATCCCCATGGCTCAAAAATATCAAGAATGATAATATAACATCTAAGGAACATAATGTATGTGACAAATTGCAAAGACAACCCCTCAATTTGGTAAATTGTAGAAAAGTCCAAAATTTATTAAAAATTGCATTACTATCTCAAACAATGTCCAAATTTGACCAAATTTGAAACTTAAGCTTGTGTTATGATTTCAAAACACATCAAAAGGTTATATTCAGATTCTAAGCATTCAAGTATGGTAATTAATCTCATTTAACTCAATAAGAAAGTTCAGGAGCCTTACAACTATGAACCCCTAATAAGGATTTTACCCCAAAATACTACGCAAAAAGAGATGGGTATTTTTTACGCATCTCATTTTGTAGTTCCCATGTGGCTTCCTCTATGCCATGATGATTCCATAAAACATTCACTAGTATTATATCTTTTCTCTTTAGCTTTTTCACCCTTCTATCTAGGATCAATACAGGACCCTCAACATAGGAGATATCCTCATCTAACTCAAACTCTACTGGTTGGATTGTCTGGTCAATATCTGGATGGCATTTCGTCAACATAGAGATGTGAAAGACATTATGAAATCTATGTAGATATGGTGGTAGCTCCAACTTATATGCTACCTTTCCAACATGAGCTAGGATAGGGTATGGTCCCATAAATCTGGGATCCAACTTACCCTTCTTTCCAAACCCCGGAACACCTTTACAAGGAGAAACCTTAAGTTATACTTTATCTCCCACTTGGAACTGAAGTGGTTTGTGTCAGTTATCTGCATAAGATTTCTGCCTGTCCTGGGCTGCTTTCAACTGTTGTTGTATCACTTTAATCATTTTCGTAGTCTGATGTACTAGCTCAGGACCCAAAAGTTGATATTCACCTATCTCATAGAAATAAAGAGGAGACCGACATCGTCTCCCATACAGAGCCTCCTAAGGAGGCATGTCTATGCTTCTTTGATAGCTATTGTTGTATGCAAACTCTATCAGAGTCATATGTACATCCCAAATACCAAGACATTATAACACACATGCCCTCAAGAGATCCTCTAAAGTATGAATAGTCCTTTTAGACTGGCCATCGGTCTGTGGATGAAAAGTTGTGTTGAACCTCAGCTGTGTTCAAATTGCAGAATGCAGATGCTCCCAAAAATGACTTGTAAACTGTGAACCTCTATCAGAAACTATAGTCAGTGGAATGCCATGCAGATGGACTATCTCATCAACATATATTTGTGCCTATTTCTCTACTCTAAATGTCGTCTTAACTGGCAGAAAATGAGCTGACTTAGTCAATCTGTCTACTATCACCCATATGGAATCATGACCCTTGGCTATCCTAGGAAGACCAACCACAAAGTCCATAGTAATATGATCCCATTTACACTATGGTATTGGCAAGGGTTGTAATATCCCTACAGGCTTCTAGTGCACATCCTTCACCTCCTGGCAAACTAGACATTGGGCAATGAACTCTGCCACATCATGCTTTAGACATGGCCACCAATACATGTCTTTCAAGTTTTGGTACATCTTGGTACTTCTAGGATGCATTGCATATGTGGAGGAGTGAGCCTCCTCAAGTACCATATTCCTCAACCCATCAACATCAGGAACTATTGTCCTATTGTGGTAAAAAATTGTACCATCATCTGCCTCATGAAAGCCATCATACTTTTCAGTACCAATCTCTGATCAATTATTCTGTATCACAGTATCATTCTATTGTGCATCATGAATTTGCTGTCTCAAGGTAGGTTTCACTTATAACTGTGCCAACAATCCTGCCAGCAAGGAAACTTCTATCTATACATTCATCTAGAAAAGAGACACTAGCATATCTCTCATATGGCACATTAAGGAATTTAGTTGTGCATTATGTACCATTGATATTGAAGATGACTTTCTACTCAATGCATCAGCTACTACATTTCCTTTCCCTGGATGGTAGTCTATTGTGCAATCATAATCCTTAATCAGCTCCATCCATCTCCTATGCCTCATATTCAACTCCTATTTTCAGAAGATATACTTTAGATTCTTATGGTCAGTGAAGATCTAACACTTTTCTCCATAAAGATAATGTCTCCATATCTTTAAAGCATGGACCACCGCTGCAAGCTCCAGATCATGTGTTGGGTAATTCTCCTCATGTTTCTTAAGCTATCATGAAGAAAAAGAATTCACATTTTTATTCTGCATCAACACACATCCCAACCCATTCTTTGAAGCATCACAAAAGACAATATAGCCTTTTCCTTGCTCTGGCAGTACTAACACCGGTGCACTAGTCATATTTTCTTTCAAAACCTATAAATAACTTGGACACTTTTCATTCCAAGCAAAAGGAACATCCTTCCTTATTAACCTAGTTAGGAGTAATGCTATAGAATTGAAGTCTTTTATGAACCTCCTTTAGTAACCTGCCAGACCTAGGAAACTACAAATCTCTATTGGTGTCTTTGGTTGTTCCCATTCTAGTATAGATTCCACTATCTTGGGATCAACACAAACACCATTTTTAGATATAACATGGCCCAGAAAAGACACGTCAGATATCCAAAATTCACACTTGCTGAACTTAGCATATAGTTGATGATGTCTCAACAAAGTCAATGCCTAGCGAAGGTGTTGCTCATGTTGTTGACTATCCTTGGAGTATATTAGGATATCATGTATGAACACGACCACACACTAATCAAGATAAGGTCTAAACACCCTATTCATTAGATCCATAAAAGATGTAGGTGCATTTGTTAGCCCAAAGAACATCACCACAAACTCATAATGACCATACCTAGTCCTAAAAGCTAACTTGGGTATGTCATCAGCCTTAATTCTCAACTAATGGTAACCTGACCTCAGGTCTATCTTTGAAAACCCAGTGGCACATTTCAACTGATCAAAAAGATCATCAATCCTCATCAAAGAATAATTAATCTTTATTGTCACCTTGTTCACTTGTCTATAGTCTATACACAACCTCATTGAACCATCCTTCTTTTTAACAAACAACATGGGAGCACCCCAAGGGGAAGTGCTCGGCCTGATAAAACCCTTCTCTAGTAGTTCTTGTAACTGCTTCTTTAACTCCTACATCTTTGTTCGTGCCATTCTGTATGCTGACTGTGCTATGGGTTGTGTTCTCGGAATAAGATTGACCTCAAACTCAATCTCTCTAGGAGGGGGAATGCTAGGAAATTCCTCAGGAAAGACATCCTCAAATTCTTACACCACTAGTACCTCCTGGATACTAGGACCTCCCACCTTGATATCCACAACATGAGCTAAGAAAGCCTCACATACTTGTCTCATCAACCGCTCAGTTGTCATAGATGACATCAAACGTGTAGGAAGAATCTTCCTATCACCCTGGAAAATCCAATGTACATCTCCATCATGGAACGTCGCCACCTTAGTATTACAGTCCAAGACTACCTTGTATTGTTCCAAGGTATCCATTCCTAGGATTACATCAAAACCATGCATGTCAAGTGGCAGAAGATCCACTTGAATGTTGTGTCTAGAGAAAGAAAGAACACAAGAAGGGCACACTTCCCACAACTCGACAGAATAAACCAAAGGAGTCTCTAGCCACATGCTATCAGATCTAATACTAATAAGTAGATAACAACTATCTATCACCTTTGTGGTGATAAAAGAGTGTGTCGCACTCGGGTCTACTAACATAGATACAAAACAAGAAGAAGACATATCATAATGAAATAACTCCATCTGACCTGTCATAGCTCATGGATTGACCAATGCTTCTGGATGGGTAATGGCATAGAACCTAGCTATCGCCTACTGCCGTCCCTAGAAAAAACATCCCATACCCAGACCTGAGAGTATAGGGATGACACTAGGACCCTACTACTAAAATCTACAACTAACCAACCTTCTGAATCTATTGATCACCAGGTTGGTTTTCTTCCATAGCACGACCTCGACCTCGTTGCCCACGACCACCTAGAAAAATGTGGTGACCCATGGGTGAGACCTAGTACCAGTGAGAATATAACTCTCTCCAACATTTATTGATTATAACATGTTAATTAACAGTAAATACATTGAGCAGTTAGGGTATTGAATAAACAATATGAATAGATTGGACAGTTTAAGCATACTAAGCAGTTAAGCAAATAAGTTGTAACATCAAGTAGAATTTTACAATTTTCATAAGTTTGCATCATGTAAGAACTATGTAGTATAAAGACAAGACAAGGGTTAATCAACCAATATGATACATATTAAACCCTAGCAATTATACTACACAGTTGTTATCACTTCTTTTATTACATTGCCCTGAGGAATTTGAGAAATACCACTCAAGTCCCAACTGACCACTACTTAGTCAAAATCAGTGCCATACCAGATCTAGGAAGAGTCGGACTCCTAATATCTTCTCTGCCCTCGGTCAGTACCGGTCCACCACAGTGACACATAAGGTCAAGCTGCTAACAGCCTAGTCTATCCTTGTTACAAGTCAGACACCAGTGAAAGGAGGAGGGTACGCATACCCTACCATCTGAGGTACAACCACAGTTGTCCTCCAATCTCATCATCATATATATATAATCATTGAGACACAACCACAACCATTCTCAAACTAAGGGCAAGGTAAGACCACTGTCATCCTCCCTAACACTTGAATCCAGGATGACAAGCACCCCACATACTCATCAGTATGCGCTTTGAGTATCCTTTAGGAATACTCATTTCACTATCTGGCAATTTCTGACACTCAAATAGATCTATGGCACATGGCACTACATGATTAGAGTTTCACTTAATTAGTTATGCCAAATGGGTGTATTAAGGCTAAATCATACAAATGGACATTCAAACCCTAATTCTTTTCTAACAAGAGTATATGTATAACAACTTCAAAAGATATAAAACATTTGAGATATATATCTTAATCACATTGCCACATGCTACCATTCATTACAAATTAATGGACTACACTTATCATCATACTTTTACAAGATACCAATATCTTATCAAAAGTTCCAGGGTTTTAACTCATATTGGAACATGAAGAGGATTTCACCTCAATCATGGCTTCAAACATGCCCAAAGGTCATTAAGACCATCACATTATTCATAGTAAGGTTATCATAATCATTCCATGCCTTAAACAAGGTTCAAAAGATCATTAACACATATGTGTCCATAGATATTAACATGGCAAGGCACTATGAAATTCAAATAGTAATACAATGTGGTTTCAACACAAAAAGAGTGTAATTCATTATCACATTAATCATTCAATAGGTCTGATTATAACCAATCAACATCATATAATTACATTAAGGGTAGGTATAACAAGCTACATCACATGGGAGTTACACATCAACTTATTATAGCGATTTATCAAATATAACTATATGATGGCAAAGGTAAGACTACAAATTAATGGTATTGAACCATTGAATTATCTTCACTAGGACCCACATATAATACCATGTGATTTATTCTAATCCATTAGATGTCGAAGCATCCAATATTATTCATTGGATCAGGTTCATTGTTCAAGGTTATCAATTGAAGTATAAGTCTAACCATTAAATCAATTAAACCAAGGAACCATTGGTTTAAGGTTTAGTCAAATCTACAACTACAATCCTAATTCATCATATATGGTGATGACGTGATCCACCATTAATTGTGATCATTAGGTCACCATTGGTTGCTAGATCAGTAATACATTCAGTTAACACCATCAAATATTAAGCCAATATCATCATTTTTTTTAGTCGGTCCAAAAAGCGTGTTACTGTATTACCAAAAACTTTAGGTACAAAAAGTTTGCACCCCCATTACAGCCCTAGATGAAGACAACCAACCAAACAGAGAACCAAACTAAACACAAGCTACACAGTAGCCATCTACCTAGATAAAAGAAGAAAACAAACCCGCAATACTAACTCAAGAGATAACAGAGAAACTGAAACGACTATCCAAAAGTACACATGCCAACACTGGCAATAGACTCATCCTCTAAAACTGTGGCAACATGGGTAGCCGAAACATCACTTCAACAACCTGGGAATCTCAGGAGTGATATAGCAGGAACCTCCACTACTATCATCCAGGTCTTTGAGTTTCTGACAAGCAAAGGAAACCACCAAGAGGACCTGGTTATTTCTTTATGCAGGAACCAGAGACCAAGCCTCAAATGCTACTGTTTGCACAGCAGCACCCCACAAGCACCTGAAGAGTGAACCACCAGCTTCAAATGCAGCCTACACCCTGCCAAACATCTATCGTGAAAAAAAACCCAAGGACAACAGACAACCAAAGGCAAAACACCTGCCCACCAAGCCTCACTCACACATAATAATACAACCATTCCCTAAAATTAGTGGGAGGAAGAAGGAGGTAGAGATTCCACCATTGGAAGCGACTCCAGGAAATCTCACGCTACTGTTTGGCAGAGGCATATCAACAAACACCATAAGGGTGTTCCTTCACGCAGCATAGGAGATCCAGGAAAAAGAGACAATAGCCCCCCTTAACCTAGACCATGCATCACCACACATCAGCAGGAAGGCCCAAACGAGTGGGGTCAGATGTAGGAGAGTGATTCACCAGGGTCCATCCATGAGTTAACCATCGAGCCATTTTCCTTGAGCCAGATAACTACTTATCCTCCATTGGCGTTTAACACAAACACTGAAGAAGTGAGATCCAGGTAAGAATCCAGCTCCTCTTCAACAGATGACAAACAACATATTTCTAGGCTCGACGAGTCACAGCTACAGGCATCAGGATGGAAGCAAGGGGAAGAAGAGGATGTAGACTATCCCCCCCAACCTGCTCCCTCACACAGCCTGAGCTGCTTCCATGTCTTAGCGGCAAACCTTCAAACACCTATTTGGTGACTCGACAACCTGCAACATCATGAGCAGAAGACCGTCAGGGAAGACCACTAATGCTAGAAGAAGCAGAAGGCTCCTAGATCCAGTAGGATCCAAGCAAAAGGCAAGGAGACCCGCTAACACTTTGACGCCAAGCACTCTAAGGTCTATAAAACCAAGATCGCTGGAACCCACATTCAGAAATGGGGAGAGGAAGAAGAAAAGCAAGAGCATAGCGGGATGACACCGACCCTACAGCAACAACTTGAAGGACACACTCAGATCATCACTGGACGCTGGATGAAGATGGCTCCACTCCCACTAACCTCCATTCAGCTAGGTGGGTGCCGATCGGACCGACTCAGCCGTTCTCCCACCAGATCCAGATCCAACTTGTAGCCTTCCAGTCACACGCTACCAAACTCTTTCTCAGCCTTCTTTACCTCACCCAAACCAGATGAGCAAACGAGGAAGACAAACCCCCCTCGCCAACTCATCCTTGACATCAGGTAGAGACCGCAGCATCAACTCTATCTTGGTTGTGATGCTCGCCATTCCACTAGAGACCTTCGTCGTAGGGGAGGCCAGGGGGAGGAAAATTCCTGGGAGGCGCCCCTCCCCCCAGCGGAGCCACCGGAAGCCCTATAGGGAAGAGGGAGTGGGTAACTAGAGAGAGAGGAGTTGGGTCTTCCTGTGAAATAGGTTCCAAGCCAATATCATCATTGATTGATAACATCATTAGAATACTTCGTGGATGATAATTAAATGTCTAATTGAGTCAAAACCTGACCTAAGGAGGTGACCATAGGTTTTCACCATAAATTTGACACCCTTTATCACGAACATCAGTTTCCAAGATAGCAACACCGTTGGTTGTTGAATGGTATGACCATCAGTTGTGTGATAGGGAAGGAAATAGCTTGACAACCCTAAATTGAACCATCAATTGGTTTGTGCTTACCACCATAGGTTGTTGCTATCAACCTGTCCCAGATCATGTTACACCTTAGAAATATTGTACACATGTTTTCAAGTTCATATAGAACTGGAACAAAATAGGGAACATCACAAAAATTCATAATTCTAAACAAGTATGGCTTCTCTATGCTTAATTCAACACATTAAGGCATAAACATGAATTAACAAGCTTCTAGTAAGCAATATAAGTGAAGAATGTTATATAACTCACCTATATAGAGTAGGTCAGATACTAAATAGAAAGAATCTCGAGCAAATAGGGAAAGAAAACCTTGGATTCAGATCTGAACTTGGCTAAATAGGTACTTCTCTCAACAAAGAAGCAAAATCCTAGAAAAAGAAACAAGAAGGATATATTTTTGAGTTTTAGAGCCACTTTCACCATGGAGCAGTAGGGTTCTGACATGGAGGAAGGTCTAATTAAGGAGAAGAGAAATAAAAATAGATAACGAAGTAATAAAACAACTTGCCTTGGTTAAAATCCCTAGAAGGTGAACTTGGAAACCCTAGGTAGGGCTAGATGGAGCCCTAGGAGACCTTCTTCTCCAAAAAGGGGTTGTCTTCTACCTTAGAGCAGTTGGTTTCATAGGAAAACAAAGTGAATTAGTTTCTCCAGGTTAGAGGAAAGCAAGCACAGTTTCGTATTTTGGCAAGGAAGAGGTAAATATAGCCCATGGATAAGGATAGAAGCAAGCATGAGGTGTAAAAGTAGCTTCCCCATGTGTTTATGGCCTTAAACTATTAAGAATATGCAAGCACATAGATAGGCCCCTCCCCCACCATTCCTATTAACCTGCTTAGCTTTACTTTGTCGAAATTCCCAGCCAATCACATAATTCATTAGTTGATGGCTATTAAAAGTAGCTCATCCGTGAAGGGGTAAACCCTAAAATACCCTTGATGAAAACACCTTCAAACGATGGCTCAACTAGGAGCCCCATGGCTCAAAAATCACAACAATGATAATATAACATCTAAGGAACATAATTTACGTGACAAATTGCAAAGAAAAGCCCTCAATTGGGTAAATTGCAGAAAAGTCCAAAATGTGTAGAAAATTGCATAATTGGCTCAAACAATGTCCAAATTGGACCAAATTTGAAACTTAAGCTTGCCTTATGATTTAAAAACATATAAAATGGTTATATTATGGTTATAGGAATTCAATTATGATAATTAAGCTCATTCAACACATTAAGAAAGTTCAGGGGCCTTACATGTTGAATATAGTTTCTTCCTTTATCTTTATAAATTACATAGTATCCTTGTATTCTAAGAAAAGAACACAGAGGTTGTTGTTTGTACCTTTTTTTCTCTGCATTTTTTCGAATTATAAATTATTCCTTGTATTTAGATGATACACTATGTGTATCATTACTTTTTGTTATAGTATTTCAAGATTAATATAATGCCTTATTGAGTATAGTTATCTTATAAGTCATTATTTTTGTAATCCTAAAAGTTGGAAGTCTAAACTATATTATACCAGAAAGACCATTATAGGATGAGTTGTGGAATTTTTGTATTTATTTTTTCAAATGAAAATTTGGCATGTGCATTCCAGTAAGACTGTAGTATGATCGAATCCTAGATGTCTTCACCATTTCCAATGAATCACACTATATTTTCATGGCACTAATCGTAGAAAGTGTAGGGGTAATGAAGGTAGAGGAGGCGGAGGATGTGATCCCTTAGACTCATGTTAGGGAGGATATGTACAGTGATGTTGTAGTTTTTGGGAAAACTATCTCATACATGGGTGTGATGGAGTCAATTCTGATTCCTTATTTTAATGAAGAGGAATCCCTCTTCTGACGTGCCACATTGGACCCATCCCCACAAGGTAAACCCAATATTTAATCATGTTATGAGGCCATTACAACATGCTCAATCAAATGATATTTCATATTTATCTTGAGGGCAGCAAGAGTCAAACTCGAGTCCCTTCATTGGGGAATGCAGAGTCAAACAACTTAGTTTGTTCCCTTTTTATCCCATTATTTTCTACTACTTTCCTTTTTGCTTTCCTTATCATTTTTGTATGTGTATAGTACAACACAAGTGAATTATTACATAAGATTGAAAGTAATGATGATCCTCCTATGAGTAAAGGGAGAGATAGAATGCTTATCCAAATGGCTAATATCAACAAATCAACAAAGACATGCAACACTGATGAAAAAATATTGGTTCTAGTTTTAATCATAGTTTTAGTCTAGTTTTACACATAAATTTATTAGTTTGCCTTAAAATAGCTTTATTTAGTTTTATTTATTTATTTTCTTACACTTTAGGGTTTCCATACTTCTCTTGAATTCCTTTACATGTTTTGACATTGATCTCTTCAGACCAATGCAACATAGGAGATCCTACTACCCTTACTAGGCTAGAGTAAAGAGGGGAATGCATCTAATGAGGTATGGGGTAATAACTTGGACCAAAAATGGATTATGGGCTTGTTGATAAGGAAAATTGATCAACATTATAGGGCTAAATCCATGATTGGCACCTCAATTAACCTCCTCGATCTACCACCTAATTGAAGTACACTGATCTATGACCATTTGTTGATCATTTTTGCTGATTTCCATCAGTTGATTGAAGTCAACCAATCGAGATCAACTAATTGAGCTCCATTGATTGATGTCTTACTATTGAGCACTAGCTAATGATCGAGGTCCACTTATCAATCTCATAAACCAAACTACCCAACTGAGCTACAATAATCGATCACATTGATCAACCATATGGAAAATGACCATCACTAATTGAGGTCCATTGCTCGACGTTAACTGATTGACCACATCCACTTACCAATCAACACATGTGGCCCTTCATCTTATTGCATTTACTATAGGCAGCTGGGAGGCTACCACTTTGTAAGCCACTACAACACATTTCTTTGGGAGATGTGGGGAGACTATAGGCCTTCCTATCCACCTCTTATATATAGAAGGTCATTGCCTCCTCTTAAATCCATATGAAGGCACTAAGAGGATGCAAAACACTATCTACTACTCCACTCAATATCCACCCACAACAAGGCTTAAAACTTCCCTCAAAAGAGAAACCTTCATCAACCTGTGGTCCACCTCAATAGATTGACCTCAAAAGAGATAGATCAATCAGTCTTCACCACTATGTAGCTCAATTGACCACCCTCAAAAGAGATAGTTTGTGAGATTTACCTTTTCCCCATGTGTATAATCGAACCTTACCATAGGCAACTCGGTTGAACAACACCATTTTGTAGTATGATCGACGACCTTTGTTTGTTACTTCAATTGACCTGCACTCAGTAGCTATCAACCATTGCCCCATAGATTGACCAACTTGAATGACGTGGATTTGTTGACTATCCTTCAGCAAAAATCAACCTCTGCTCCACCAACGATATGATTATTGTTCTATTATGTTGTTGTACTCCTTTTAAGGACAACCTTGGTAAGAAGGCAAGTATACGTATATTGTGATTTCTTATCCATTTTCTTTTGTGATTTAGGAATTTTGTCTCTACACATTGTTTATTTGGTTACTGCCATGAGGATCAAGTCATCCCCTTTCAATGGTGTAGGGAGTAGCCCTTGTTTGTATCTTTACATAATTATTTGCATAAAAATAATATGAACTTGGTTACATTTTCTATCATTTGTTTCTTGTTTATGCATTTTTCTAACATACACATGTTTATCTAGACTTAAGCATAGAGATATTCAAAATAAAGACCAATTATATTTCAAATAGATGTTTCCCATGGAGATAGATACATTATCACTAGGTAATGGGACGACAAGCTTAGAGTAATACATGTCTAACTTTTATCTCAATTACAAAAATTGAATTATTTGGCCTCAACATAATACATTCATGTGTGATTATGATGAAGTAAGATAGTGAATATTAGGTAGTGGTGGTGAAACCCATTCACCCTAGTTTTCCCATCACTTGATAAATTTAGAACTATAACCCAAAACTTTAATTATTGCAAATTTCGTTTAGCAAAAAATTTCAAATTATGTGATAAATACTAGTTCTTTCTTGGTTACCTTGATTAGATAATTCTTAAATACATTGTCCTTGGGGTTCAATCTTAAACTATATACAAATAAGTTCTATTCTCTTGCGGGTGGGATTGTCAAACACTTGGGTTAGGTAAAATTTGGGGATTCCATCACTAGGAAATTTGTTATATGATAAATTTTCTTATCAAATTTTGGCATTGTTTCTACGGACAAAATAATTTTATGATAAATATATCTGACTTGGATTAGTTAGGATTGTTCTTTTACAATTGTTATTCTTACATCCTTACATTTGATCCCTTTCAACCATCTTACTTGTGGTTTCTTATCCTTCTCATGCAAAAACTCTAGTGCATATGAAGCTCTTGTAGCATAACCCTGAGATCAAGCAAACCTACCTTTGAGTTTTGCATGAAAATGGAGACAATATGAACAATAAGGAGATCAATTGCAAAGCAGACGAAGGAATCACATCATAGAGGATACACTTGTGGTTAGAAAGAGTTGTTCTTCAAGAAGAACTATGAGAACTTAAAGAAGTAGAAAGGTAAAGAGATCTATGAGATTTTTCTATCCCTAAAGCTACAAAGTTTTTTGCCCTATCATCCAACCACCCATCAAGGCACAAAACTATCAAATCAAGACACAATGACAGACAATGATGCAATACAACTATTTTACCATAAGAGTCGGTGAGGATGCACATAGCCATCTATAGAAGTTCATAGATGCATGTGGACTAAGAAAGCAAGCCAGTGTGTCTGACAAATCCATCAATATATGCCTACTCTACTACTCCATCACTGACAAGGCTATGGTATGGTACAACTCCCTACAGGATGGCAACATTTACACTTGGGAAGAACTTTAGAACAAGTTTTTAGAGAAGTTCTTTCCACCCTCATTCACTTACCAAACATGAGGGTAGATTACTCTATTTGAACAACTCCCTTGAGAAATTCTTTTTGAAGCCTATGAATCATGCAATGATCTTGTGTGCAAATGCCTCAACATGGTATCAAGTTTGTCCAATTTATCAAAAAATTCTAAATGGGAGTGGATGATGATATAAAGAAGTTTCTTGAGGTAACAAAGAAATATACCAACTAGGGTATGTCATATAAGAGAGGGGTTCTCAAGGTCACTATGGTGAAGTACAAGTCCAATATGAAGGCCATGATTGAATATTTGAAAGCTTTCTCTCTCTTAAGGAAGACAACCTCAAGAAATATTTCTAGAGTCACGAGGAAGGAGATTCAGCCTCTCAACAAGTTAGAGTAGACTGAAGGTCTGCCAAGTCTATAGTGTTGAGGAGCACACTCATTTGGAGTGCAATTACCTATATCAAGAAAAAATGAGCATGCACCAAACTCAGTTCAATATAAGCCATGTCATCAAGAAGTTCATGCTATAAAATCCATTCCAGGAAAGAGGTACTATGACCCAACTGATTGAGAAACCAAGATTCCAGTATGGAAACCAAGACATTGCATCAAACAACCACCAACTCAAGTGGGAAAACAACCAAAAACAAGTTCTATGTCCTCGTAGTTTCCAGTAGAATCAAAACTCTTGAGAACAACTTTAATCTTGGACAAAATCACAAAATTTTAAAATAAGACAACAACTATAGTCTAGGTCTATAACCCTATAGTCAATAAGGACAAATTCTCCTTGGCCTAAGAAACTAGTAGAACATACCAGTCTCTAATGATCAAGGTTGTCTGGATGTTATTGAGAAGATTCTAGAAAAACAGTAGGCATAAAATAAAGCCACAAAGACTCAATTTGTACAGATAGATTCATCCCTCCATCGTCCATCGGATTCAATTCCATCCAACCCAAGAAAGACCCCAAGCACCAAGAGGACTTGAAATTAATGACCATGCATTTTGGGTTTGTTCTACCAGAACCACCAACCCTAGTAACCAACAACAAACTAGTTCTTGAAGATGTTTAAGTATCCCATGTGATGATCTTGTTGAACTTGTGATTGAAACACCATAACAGAGTGAAGCATCTACTTCAAAGATGAGAACCACATCCAATACTAAGAAGGCCCCAAAAGCCACATCAAGTTCTGCTACACCAATGATTTTTGTCTACAAGCTACACCACCAAATCATATTTGAATAGCTTAGATGTGGATAAAATCAAGATTCATAAAGTGCAAGGAAGAGATCATCAATATGCATGTAGAAATCCCCTTGATTGATGCTAATGTAGAAATCCTAATTGGACCAAATTCATAAAATCTCGTCTCATTTGCAAGTACACAACATAGTAGTACAAGGAAATGAATATAGCCAAGACAACGTATGGCATTATTTAAACAAAGATGTTGTAGAATGTCAAGGATCAAGGATCCTTTGGCATATCCTTCTTCATTAGGACTCCAAATTACAAAAGAGTCAACCTGACATAGGGGCAAATATTTATAGCATTCCCTTATAGCATGTAAAAATTTCTAGGCTTCACCACTAACATCCTTTCCATCATCATTGTAGTTCAACTTGCTAACACTTCTATGCCCACCCCTCTTGGGATCATATAAGATATCCATGTGCATTTGCATCCCAAATCTTATGTCTCATGTGATGTTTTCATCATGGATACCAAAGAGGACCTTCAATATCCCCTGAACCTTTAGTATGTTCCTTGGAACAGTTAGAGTCTTGATTGACGTTAAGGATGGAACCTTATCATTAAGGCTAGTAATGAAAGTCTTGAATTTTAGATGTTTTAGGGTATTGAGGGTCCCACATTCTAGTAAAAATGCTTCCCCATTGACTACATTTATAATATGTCATAGGTGCAGTAGGTGATGCATACTTTTGAAGACCCTCTTGAGTCAACACTCATCAATCAATATTCATGAGATGAATGATGCGAAGGTGAAGAAAATTTTCTCTAACCTAAATAGAACAAAGGAAGATCTAGAAGCCTTATGTGAAGGGCATAAATCTATATCCATCATCAAAGAAGAAGACATGATGCCCACCACACCAGAGAGCAAGATTCTATCTAACAGTTTAAAGTATGTCTCACTAGATGAGTATAAGGGTTGTCTAGTCACCATCATTGTTGATCTCACTTCTGGGCAAGAACATGTACTATTTAATGTGTTGAAGAAGAGGCACAAGGCACTAGGATACAAAATTTCATATCTAGATTGAGTTAGCCAAGCCATATGCATGCACAAAATCACTATGGTTGACAACCACAAGCCTTCCATTGAGCCCCAACACTGTCTAAACCCAATTATTAAAAAGGTTGTACAAAATGAAGTGATCAAGTAGTTTCTAGAAGGAATCATCTATCCTATATCTAACTCATACTCGATGAGTCTTGTGCATGTCTTGCCAAATAAGTTAGACACCATTTTTGTACTAATTGTGAAGAATGAGTTGATCTTAATTGCACTATCACTAGATGGTGTATGTGCATAGATTATTAAAATCTTAATGATGCTACTCGAAAGGATCATTTCCCACTTATATGTCTTGTTCAAGGCCTGGAAAGGATGGAGCACTAGGAGATCTTCTACTGCTTGGATGGATGTGTCTTCTACTAGAACTCCATCCACCCTGATCATAAAAAGAAGACTATTTTTATGTGACTGTTTGGCACATTTTCTTTTCATTGGATGTCCTTCAAACTATGGAACACACATGCTACGTTTTAGATGTACATGTATACTATCTTTGTTGAATACATTAAAAGAATCATAGAAGTCTTCATTGATGATTTCTTTGTCTATGGAGAATCTTTTGAAGTGTGTCAATAACCTATCTTTCTATTTCTTGAACAATGTGAAGAATCACTATGCTCAATTAGGAAAAATTCTAGTTCATGGTGAAGGAGGGCATTGTGCTAGACCATTATGTAAGCTCAAAATGGGTCTACGTTGATAAAGAGAAAATAAAAGTGTTGAAAAGTTATCTCCTCCAACCAATCTCAACAAGTTTGATCTTTTTTGAGATATGTCAGCTTTTAGAGGTAGTTTATTTGTGAGTTCAACAAGATTTCCAAGCATCTCACCAATTTTCTCCAGAAGGATGTGGATTTCATCTTTGATTCAGATTGTATGAAGAGATTCACCTGCCTGAAGGAAGATCTGATCTCAACCACCATTACCCATGCCTATATTGGTTTCTTCCTTTTGATATAATGTGTTGTGCCAGTGACTACATCATAGGTGTAATTCTAGGGCAGCGCGTTGAGATGAAGCATCATGCCATTTACCATGCCAAAAAGACACTGGATGATGATAAAGAAATTATGCAACCATAGAATAGGAGTGTATCTCACTATTTTCTATTATTTCAAAAAAGTTCTCTCATATCTAATAGGCTCACAAGTCATAGTCTACACTGATCATGCTTCTATAAGATACTTGATTTCAAAGAAGGATGTGAAGCCTAGGCTGATTAGGTGGGTCCTATAACAACAAGAGTTTGACCTAGAAACAACGGATAAAAAGGGATCAAAAAAACATGGTTGGAGATTATCTTAACCAATTGCAAAACCAAGATGGTGACCCGGTCCCTATTAATAATCCCTTACTGGTGATCAACTGTTGAAGGTGACCAAATTCACCCCTTCATATGTTAGTTTTTGAAAATTGTGGAAAAGTGATATAATGGGGGAGTTCCTCTTTTTGTGTATAGGTTTTAGTATTGATTGAAGGGAAACCACCCTATCCTATATATAGTATAACAAGGAAGCATAAAAACTCAAGACACGGCCTAATGGGACAAGACACGCTTGGGCCCATATTACAAATAGGCTGAAAGTTTAACTAAATAAACTCTCTAACACTCCCTCAAGTTGAAGCTTGGGAGAATCTTGATGTGTTTCTCCATGCACCAATCACTAGGAAAAGTCTAATAGTTCAACCTTCTAACCAGGTTGTCAACTTGATGCAAGCACCAAATCAACATAAGTATAGTAAGGTATCAATCCAAGGAACAGTAGAAGGAAAATGGTTGAAATACAAAATCAATCACTCAAACGAGAATGAAAATTTGGATTGTTGAGAGAACTTGATTAATGCTAAGGACATAACAAAAGTGTAGAAATAAAATATTCAAGATCATATGATAAAATAGACTGGGGGTCTAGGGGATCACCACCCATAGACATGGTTTTACTCAATGAAATAATTCATGTATCCCAATAATCAAATTAGGACCATGTGAGTGGTGTCCTTTCAGAACACAATCACACAAGAGATGGAGTTGACACAAACCCATTGATCCTAGTAGTTGTGGCTCCTCTTACAACCATCCACATAATTTTCTGAGATCTCATCAAGATATATGTGATTCCTAATTGACATTTGAACCCATGGATTAGGTGATCACGTCACCATGGGATACAATAAACAAGTCAAATGGGTAGAATAGATCATGATGTAAATTAGTTGATCACGTCAAAAGATAATGAGTTCATTCTTGTAAGGGTTGGAGATCTCAGCACTCCCAAAAGAATATCATCATTCTATCAAAAAAACAAGTACAAGATAAAAAGATAAAAACTAGCAATTATGGGATTATGGGTTTGTTCCTATGGGGATACATGATCATATCACCCCACAAAAGTATATGAATTCATCCAATGATAAGAAAGGAAATGGAAAGGAATCATTGTTTTATTGAAATAAGGAGTTGATTACATCAAATGTAACAGACTATGAGGCTAGTCCTCATTCTCTAGAAAGGGAATTACTCAAACATAATGTAAAGAATAGAAGCAAAAACTAGATAAAAAGAGATTCCTTTTTTCTTTGGAGTCCCACCTCCTTTTATAGGGTGAAAGTAAGGGGAAAACCCTAAGGATGGGAAGAATTATGGTTGCTGGTTGTTGAAGTGGATTGCTCACGGTCACTGAACTGATCATTTCACTATTTGAACCGCTCGATTCAGATCCATGTGGGTAAGAGTCATGGGAAGTGGGTCAAAACCCTAGAGAAGAGGTCGTGATGCCATTTGACCAAGTCTTTGGTCATTAATGAATTGAATCAGCTATTTGGAACATGAAACGCCTACTTTGGATTCTGAGCTGATCGATTTGCTAAATGGATTTCTCAGTTTAGACACTGAAAGGTTGAATTTGTAAATCGATGTTATGAAATTCCTGATTGATTTCTAGAATGTGGCTCCTTGGGTGAGTGAATTGATCGGCTCATGGAATGAGCCGATTGGTTGGAGTTATGTGAAGGCATTTTCTTGTGCTACTGAGTGGACCAGTTGGGAAGATGAAATGGTTGACTGGGAGGTTGAAATTAGAATATGAATCTTGGGCATTTTGGTTTCTTGAAGTAATGTGAATATTTTTCTACAAAACCCATGAATATCAAGTAAAAAATCCAATTTATAAGAAGAGATAAACTAGGATAGTTTATTCTAAGAATATAAAATAGTCAAAAATTTATTTTTAATTAAGGATAAAAAATATACAAATAAAGGTGATGAGTTTAAACTTATCAAAATACCCCAAACTTAAAGATTTGCTTGTCCTCAAGAAGCATTGAATTTAAAGCATTGCCACATAATACTTTTGGACTGTCATCCTCACTTTCATATCACCACTTATGTGACAACCCGCCAAACTAATCGATATTACTAAAAAACAAAACATGTGATCAACTACAAAAAATTCACATTACTAGAAAAGTAGATAAATTGAAACCAAATTCAACATCATCATCATGTTTAGAAAAAGCTCTATGTCCTAGATACACCAGAGCCAGAAGAACCCGCTCCCAACACAGCAAAGGCTGATAGGGATGCTTACAAGAAGCATACTTAGGATGCCATTGATGTGAAGTGCTTGATGTTGTGCTCAATGAACTATGAGTTGTAGAGACAATATGAGAACATGGACGTCATTGAGATGGTTCAACATATCAAGAACATGTATCAAGACCATGCATGACAAGAGAGATATGATGTCTACAAGGTACTATTCATGTGCGTCATGACAGAAGGAGATCCAGTAGGCCCTCACACACTCAAGAAGATTGGGTATGTGGAGAACCTAACTCAAATGGGATTCCTTCTAAGCCAAGAGTTGGCTACTGATGTGATACTGTAATCGTTGCCAGAATCCTACAGTCAGTTTGTGATGAACTACAACACGAACAACTTTGACAAGTCACTAACAGATTTGTTGGGCATGTTGAGGACAGTCGAGGCACAGATGAAGAAAGACAAACCCAAATTTGTGATGATGATCAGCAGAAAGAATGGAAAGTGTAAGGGCAAGGGCAAGGGAAAAGCAAAGAAAGGTTATGATGCTAGTCAGTAGCCCAAGTCATATTCAACCCTCAAATCCAAGGGAGGGATGAACAAGGGAGGAAAATGTCACCATTGTCATGAGCCAGGACATTGGAAGAGAAATTCCCTTGCCCTCTCTACATAGATGAACTAAAGAAGAAGAAGGAGGGGATGAAAGTCTCCACCTCAGGTATCATGAAATAAACTTAAAATTCTTCTTTATCTTAGGTATATGATACCAAGATATAGATCTGACATATATGATGTGCAAGATCTGAAAAGAAGTAATGCCTTTGTGAAAGGACTAAGAAGGAACACTCATCAACATTGGAGCAAGTGTTGATGTCATAGATAGTAGTACCTTTTAGTTTATTTCAGCCCAAAGGGCATGTAATAGAGTTATGAACTACTATTTCATTTTTCCAATAAACAGAAAAACTTTATTTCTGTATCTTGTAATGACAAGGATGTCTATCAATAAAGTTTATGTTTCAATTTCAAAGATATGATCTTTTATGGCAATGCCTTATTTATCTTGTGGTACTTGATATGCATGAGATAAAATAAATAATACCTAAAAGTTATTGATGACTCAAACTATAAATTAGCATTATCATATAAACAAATGAATGAGAAACTCATCTCTAGGTTTCATGTTGATGGATAAACTAGACTCTCTTAGTTAATGAACCATCATGACATATGAATGTCTTGTTTATTGGGCATGATGACAAATCAATCTTCACTAGATGTAGTAGAAGAATGACTATTCTATTAGGTATAATACATATTGATGTATATACATACCTATTGGAGTAAATTCTAATACTTCAAATATGGCATTTAATGAAATACCAATATTAATTCTTGAAATATTCAAGAATATAATAAATGAAGAACAAACTTGATAAAAGTATTAACTCTTTGATATGATCAATGAATGAGATACTTAAACCAAATGTTTGAGGACCTTGTGAGTAAATATGATAGTGTATCATAGAGAACTCATGATTAAGACACAATGATGTCTAAATCAAAGAAGGAATCATACTCTAAATAGTAAGGGTATGATCATCAAACAAATAACTAGTATTCTATAATTCTTCTAAAAAATGATTTACACTAAATAAATGTACAAAAGGAGATTAAGAATCCCAAATGTTGTGGAATCTCAAATTCCTTATGTAATAGATACACCTCATATATTTAGTAAAAAACACCTTTAGCTTGATGGATAATGATTTCCTACAAACTCAAAGGTGATATATTGGTCATATTATGATGAGCCAATACTCAGACTAGATGATGTGAGGAACCAGATTTTGAGCTATGGCTTGAAGCCATAAGATCCAAAATGACTTCCATGTGAATCAAGTAAGGTATGACCTTAATGGTAGCACTTAGAGGGATAAAAACCATAAATGCAAATGGGTCTTAAGAGTTAAGACTAACATGGATGACATTTGAAGAGCTGATTGGTTAATTCAAGTGAGTTCGAGGTCTTGAACCTGATGATTTTATTTAATCAATTGTAGTGGTTGTAGGCCATAAAGGATCATGCTTTCTATTAGAACTTTAAGACCATGAAATTTGGCATATGGATATTTAAACTGCATTCCTAGTAGGAATAACATGAGACTGTGTATGTGATACAACCTGAAGGGTTTTATAAATCTGTTAATGCAAATGCAGTCTATAAGTTATAAGAGATTAATCAATATGATTGATTAAATATAAGCACTTCAGAACTGGAGTCTTTACTTTGATTATATCGTCAAAAGGTTTGACTGATATATCAAAATTAATAAGGGATATGTGATCAAAAAGATTTAGTGGGAGTGTATTCATATTCCACATGATGATGAGGAATGAAACGTTCTAAGAATAGAAAATGGTGTGCAAATACCTTCTTTAAAGGAATAAAGAGAAATGTCCTATGTGATAGTAATATAGATCTATAAAGATAGTTCTCAAAAGTCTCTTGACCTGATAAAGAGAGAGCATACATTGAAATTCTATGCTAAAGGGTTCAGTATGCAAAGATTCAGTGGGAGAAAACTTGTCCATATTACATGGAGTTAGTCTCTCAGATGCCTAGTGTCCCAAATTATAAAGAAGAATATGAACACGTAGATAGATGCCTTATGCATTCTCAATTGGATGTATCATGTATGTAATCATCCCATTATCTTGTATGTATCAAACATGACAAGAAAAAATATATATACATTCATCATCTTGTTTGTATTGGACATGACATGACAATATGATATGCTCATCCAGTTATCTTGTATGTATTGGACATGATGAGTGGATTTCTATCTACTTCCAGTGAGAGTCACTGGAATACCATAAATAACTTATTTAAGAACTTATGAAGTATTAAAGGATTAGTTGTATGGTAACAAAAGGAAGAGTTGAGTGTAAATGAGTTACATTGATGCACGCTTCTGAAATGACAGAAATTGATCACAAAATACAAAATATAAAAGTGAATATGTGTTGTTAAGAGGAAATCTTCTAAGTAAAATTAAAAGGCCATTTAATTCAAAAAGGAATGTCGAGTATCCTTGTGTTATGAACATTATAGGATATTATATGGATCTAGAAGTTCATACGGATGAACTTATAGATATTCCAACCATTGATGACAAAGTAGAAATACTAAGTCAAACTATGGAGCTAATTGTTAGGCAAGGAATATAAGATGGCATATTATGCAACCCCATCTCATATGAAATGTCATACAATAAGGAGATGTGAAACATGCAATATATACCAACTAAAGCAATATGTTGCTAACTCATTGGATTAGCACTAGTGCAGCAGAAACATGTAGGACATGTTTAGAGATCACTAAGAATATGATTCGAAGGTGATTGGCTCTAAGTGCAAGTGGGAGTTTGTTAGTATGTATGCTATGAGAGACAATCATATGATGATTGGATTGGCATACGTCATGATTGATTTGATAAATATCAAAGGCAAGCATCCAATGTATTCTATCTCAATCAATTATGAGATATATGATGGAGCAGAATGAATGTCTAAAGAATGAAAATACTCAATGACGTATGTCTTCAAGTTGAGGACCTGAACAATGAGATCAGACTGATGCTAAGAGTATGTACATTCTTGTTATATCCTTAGTCAGATGTCATTGTGGAAGGTTGATAGACACCAATGAAACATCAAGACTAGAGTGTGTGTTGGTTGATGATAGTGTCTCATTAGTCATGATATATGATATCAAACCAAGCACATAGATACATGTTGGAGAATAGTGCATCAGATAGACCCACCATGTGAGTGACACATGGGACCATAATATGGTAGTCAGAATCATCTCTCATAGTGATGGTGGTGATTGTAATTCTTGGACTTGAAATCACTACACTCATCGAATGTGATTGGGTACACTTTGACATCATCAAACGCAGTCCTGAAACATGGGTTGTTATAACGATGATGATTGGGTGGTTTTGACGCATGAGATAGACTGTGGGTGATAGGTATGAGATTTGTCCCTCCAAAGGCAGTATGTTGTCTAGGCCACTTGATAAGCGAGACTGAGAAAGGCATGCACATGCACATGTGAATAAATATATGATATTGATGTCACACATATCTCAGATTGTCTGCTCTAGTTCAAGAAACATGAATGAGTGTTGAAAGGCTGATGAATCCATGCCTTGAGTTCATTCAGGGTATTAGAGACAAAGGAATTATACATTCACTGGAACACCAATCATACAATGTAGGATTGAAAGTTGTTCTCCAACTTTCCTTTTCACTTGGGTAGCACTGATGTGGGACTACGTACCGCTCTATGCTTGTGATGTCATAAGCTAGTTGTAAACTATGGCATCCAACTTACAAAACACAAGATTAACTAACAGGAAGCGAATCTTTTGCAGCGGATTACTAAAAATCACTAAAATTTAAAACTTTTTGCAAAGAGATCCAAACATAGGAAACTCTTCCATAAAGAATCAAAGTATAATATTTACATTCTGATCCACTAGTACACAACCTGTACTATCATTTCTCGAGGATTACAACATCAGTTGCCCTATTCAACATTATATACAGACAGCATAAAAACCTCGAGGCATCAAGCCAAAATCTCTGATCGATTCATTAAAAACACTAACTATAAACTTCGAGGACCTCAGAGTACAGAGACAACACATAGGACTTTCTAACTATATGACTTGATAGTCAGGGTCTCCACCTGAGATCTCACTACTATCCAGGTTGTTGTTCTTCTTTTTCTGCAAAAGAGTATCTGCTTCTTTGTCCGCGTTCACCTAAAAATGTTGGATCCCACAGGGGTGAGACAATTGTAAATTTCCCCAATGAGAGATATAATTCTCCGCCAAAACATTGTTATAGAAGTTTATTATATTTAAAACTGAATAGAAGTTCTTATATATTAATAGCAGTATTATTCATTATATGAACCGAATAAGATAATATCCTTTCCTAAGGAGGACATTGTATCTACTCATGGTAGATTCATAATTCATCTATCTACTTGCAATAAATAAAAAGAGATATGAATAACATTTGTCAACTAGAGATGCATAGAAGAAATGTAACATCAGCCAATGAGTTTCTATATTCAATCCTTAAGCAAACATGCTATACAGCTGATTACATTTTACAATCACACTTATGCCCTGAGGAGATGAGGTATACCGCTCATGCTCCAACCGACCACTGTAAAGTCAAAATCAGTACCATACAAGGTCAATGGAAGAGTCGGATTCCCATGACCTCCCACATCTCGGTCAGCGCAAGATCACATGCAAGACATCTTGTGTCTTTGCTATATATAGCTTTCTAGGGTATACTGGAAACTTCTCTATCAGAGTTACAGTGGCGTGATGTACTCTCTTTGCGATCGTGAGATTTCATGTTTATCTCCATCGATCCGGCATTAACATTATTGGGAGATATGTACGACATCTAACCCAATCATCAGGAGATTTGTGATACATCCATCCCAGTACATATAATGAAGGATTGAGAGATTAATTTTTTATCTCACATCAATTCCTCCATTAGGGCGTAAGGAGATTTGCACCCATAACCCCCACATACTCAAAAGTATGCCCTCCGGGTTTTGCCGTGGAGCACCATTTCACCATCACCAATTTGCTGATGATGATGGATCTATGGTCAGGGCTCTACATGATATGATTTCACTTGATTAATTAAGTACATTAGCATATTCTTTTAGCATCAGTCAAGTTATCAAACATAACTCATTCAAACAAGTTCTATAAAGAAATATGTACTATTTTCCTCAATCACTTCTCAATCTTTATAAGACATTGGGATCTCAGTCCCTCATTTCATTTCTTTGAAAGTTCACATCTCTCAATAATATTATTATCATACTTATCAAGTTTGGGTATTCATACCCTCAATTAATCACTATCATTGTTACCACTTGTTAGGTAACTATTACCTCCAAGTCCTCAGACTGAGGTATACATAATACTTGTTATACAAGTATCTCACATGGCTGACAAGGCCTATTAAGTGTTTTATCACCTTTCACTAGGCAACAACTTATTCATGGAACTCATAAAGTCCATACACATTTTGTTACTTTTACTACATATTTATTATATGAATGTCATAGCTCAAATCTGGCTATGTTCATCATCTCATGATGTCTACATGATTAATAGACATGATAATAGTCATGTAAATAATTTATCACGTCATATGAAACAATAGTAACACCACCATCCTTTATCAGGATTAGGGTTACCTATTAAATAGAGCTTTTCATTTCTTTCTCTCAAAATTAGGGTTAGGTTTTCCCATCTCACATTAATTAGGGTTTCATGATCACATTATTAGTTCAACCCTAATATATTGCTCCACCCTCTAGGAGCATTCAAAGATATCATAAGTATATGTTTATGATTATTATTCTCATCATGTATCATTAATGAGCATCAATTCAAGGTATGAGTTCATTTCTCATCCTTGTCATGGTATGATTACATCATATTCATTGATTTGGCTTACCCCATTCTCAAGGTATATTAGTCAACATTTATCAAAGTACATTGAGTTCATTACATCTTTATTGTAACAATCACATATCACACACTCCATGTGTTTCTTATCCAAGGATATTGGTTTAGAGGTTCATCAAGGTATGTCTACACTAAAATGTTGAATGTGATATCTATCATGTCTTGATGTATCACTTTCTTCTCATTTCCATCTTACTTAAATTAATCAACTAATCTTGTATTAAGGTATTTCCCTCTTAATACTTTATCCACTAACTTGTCACTTTCATCATATGGTTCATAGGTCACATATTAGAATTGTCCAGCTATCTTTAAGGATATGGACTTATCCAATGGTTAGGCATTGTTGATATAGAATACATCATTGTCAACCACATTAGGTATTTCAACCCATAGGATGTTATTCACTCCATTATATAGTATTACATACATCACTCCTAAGAGTTTCTTGTCCTCATTTTTGTAAGATGTAAAGGGTTGTTACACATGTATGGAGTTGAATATATAAGGATCTAGGCATCATCTTGTCTCTTAGACCCTTATTCATTAGAATAACCACACTATCATTCATATGGTTCATCAACCTTACCCCACATGGTTATAACATTCTCATCTTATTTTATTATATTAGCTACACCCCATTTTAGTATATTGGCTATTATACCATCATTAGGGTTTCACATATCATGGTATCATTACATGGCATCATTGCATCAAGGTTCCATATAACATCAATATTATTTAGAGTTTCATATAGCATTATTCTAGATCAGGGTTTCTCATTCCATAACCCACAATTAGGGTTTACTATTCACATCAAATTTCCCTAGATTAGGGTTGCTCATATCATCAACCTCAATTAGGATTTCTTATAACATTAGCCTCAATTAGTGTTTCTCATAGATGCACCCTCAATTAGGGTTTCTCATAGATTCACCCTCAAGTAGGGTTTCTCGTGAAGTTACCCTGAATTTGAATTCCCCATATTATCAACCACTTTAGAGTCACAACATTACCCTTGATTTGGGTTACATCTGATATTGCCCTAGATTTAGGTTAGGGATCAACAACCTCCTTGATTAGGGTTTCATGATCTCTTTATTAAGGATCATACCCTAATTGCTTAATAATTCATATTGAAAGTGTTGAGGCTTATCCATTACATGATTATTATTCATATAGGAAGTCCTCTCTCTCATCCTCTATAAGATGATACTACTTCAGATTTGATTAGACTAAGTCACTCAACTTGAAATAAGAATTGATACCATGGATTATGTCATCACCATCATGACCATTAGTGATTTATTCAAATGGTACTAATCACCCTATCTCATTAAGGATGCAATTATTATAATCACCCTTGGTTCACATCATGTAATTGTTCAATTAAATAATTGACCTTTACACACCTCAAGTGTCCATACTATTTTGGTTAATTATTTCTCAATCGGTCTTGGTCACTTAGACCTCAAATGATCTTGACCAACCAGACCTTAAACGGTCTTCGTCTAAGGGTTTGAAACCGTTTGATAAAGGTGGTGCTTGAAACAGTTTGCCAAAGCAAGTACCTGAAATTGTTTGCTAAAGTAAGTACTTGAAACCATTTGATAAAGCAGTCATGAGATCGATTGAGCCTCAACCGGTTTAGGATCATTTGGTCCCAAACGGTCTTGAGACTGTTTGGTCCAAACCTCCTCAAAACTGAATGGACCAAATATGGTCTCCACCAATCATATTGACTTAGGATTTCCAACATTGATTACTTCATTGGTTAAATCCATGTAACCACCCATCAATTGAGCCTAACACCACTCTTCAAATGAACTTAATAGATCATCCTTCAACTGATTTAAACCCTCATTTTATAATCAATTAGGGTTTAGAATCAATTGGATTAGGGTTTCAGATCAATGAACCTTTACTATTAATCAATGTGAAACTAGGTGCCTTGAAATCATTGGGTCACCATCCAAATTGGACATGATCTGACCTCAAACGGTCTTGAGGTCATTTAGATGACCTCCAATTGGTCTTGAGACCGTTTTCCCATCATATCATCAAAATCCATGACATCCAATTAGGGTTTGGGTCATTGGATTGATCACCAAATCAGCATTTGATTGCAAATCAACTTGGTATCTTTAGATCTTAAAACACCTAAACATACTCAACCCTAGACCTAAAAATGGTCTTGGGTGACCCTCAAACGGTCTTGAGACCGTTTGGGTGATCCCCAAATGGTTTTGAAACCGTTTGGGTCAATCAACCCAAAGAACTAACTCAATCAAATTAGAAATCAGCACTTAACCCGATTACGGTTTGGTGATTCATTGTCCTTCAACTCATGAACCAATTGAAACTAATCAATTATAATTAGTGGGTCATTAACCAACATCATTATAAACAAATATCCAAATGGTCAATCCTGGTCAACACCTCCAAACGGTTTGAAACAGGTTGTCCTTAAACGGTTTGCTCCTAAACAGTTTGAAACCGTTTGCTCCCAAACGATTTGGGAAACCGTTTGAGCAACTATATGTAAACCGTTTGCCTTTGATATTTGGTGAGGTGTATGCTTATGATGATTTCATCATCATCAAGCTCTAAACTCACGAAACCTTCTGTGATTTTCATGGTGGTTGCATCAATCAACCAAATCAATTATCGTGAATGTAGAAATGATCATTATTTGATAAGGAATTGAATGCAATAACAAAATCAAGGGTTCAAGTTATAAAACCCACCTCCAATTGATCTCCAAAGCTCCACGATCACACCGAAAATGGTGGATGAAGCTTTTGCAACTCCCCCTAGGCTCGTCCTCAAGCTTTTGGTTGAAAAGATTGGCTAGGGTTGAAGAGGAGATCGAAATAAGAAGAAATCAATGGTTTATTTTTGATTTCCACCATGGAATCAAGGTGAAAAGGGGTCAAGAACCTTACCAACAGGTTGGGGGTCGTCCTACATATCCTCCCTAGCTCCCTTGGTCGTTTTCCAAGCAAGGAGAGGAAGTGGAAGTGGAAATGGAAAAGCCTTTCATTTGGCTTGGAAAGGGTCTTTTTATAAGAAATTCAATGAGAGAGAAAATGTTTTATAAAAATATATTAATTCCGAAATTGTTGCCACCTCTTCCCCCTTGGTTTATTATATACAAAGGGATCTCTATCCCCACCGAGCTCCCTTTCATTATCCAAGAATTAATGGAAAAGAAATTAAGCACCTTAACCCTTATAATAGTAATACCATATTTGAGTGGAAATTCTTTTTCTTATAATAAGGTGAGTGGAGTTTCACCTCCTTAGGATATAATCGTGCATTTGCAAGGCTTAAGATCTTACACACACATCTGAATCCAACCATTTTAATTTTGGTTGAAGGCCCTTCAATTATTTTATTTATTTTTGCAAATTAGGGTTTCAATTGGGCTTAAATCTTGATTATTTTAATATCAATATTCTCTCTCCTCCAACTTAATTCAAATGAGGCGCCCCTCTCATTTTATTTGCTCTACATGATGTCAATAAACATTAGGGACCTTATTGAAGTGGTAATTTGCATATTGAACCCTAGGTTTTTGGTAATTAGCACATTACACCAAAACTAGGTTTTAATGCACAAACATTGTCCAACAAGCTCTATCTTAGTGCCCAAGCTTGTGGAAAACATATCACTACATCTTATTCATTATTATGATGCCTCAACATCAGAGGAATATTTTATCATGTGTAATTTTCAAGTTAACCCCTCAGCTTGGGTAATTTGCACTCTAGTCCAAAATAAGCAAACATTGCTTCAACATAATTCAAGCAGGACCAAAATTGAGACATAAGTTCCTCTTGAGCCCAAATTACTTTTCACAAGATGAGATTAAGATTATAATCATATTTATTAATCAAAACACCTAGGGTTAAAGCATAACCCAGGTCAGGGATGTTACATAAACATTCACTGTCAATGTGAAATAGGACCTATAGGGTCACACACATAGGATTAACTTGGAAGAGGAGTTTATCCATGAATGATGTTTGGATAGATTACTAAAGTGTTTAGGTACTCAATCAAACATTCAATCAATAGAGTTGACATAGAATCATCAAGTTCAGGTGTTGAACCAACTGATTAGAGTGTCAGATTGATTGATAATTGAATTGATTGTGTTATGTACAATTTGGACCACTAACAGTCTAGTTCACTAGGTGAATTGGTTAGCTGATGGTTAGTGAGATGACCGGTTCACTCTGGTGAACTGATCGGTTTAACTAGACCAAATGAGCAGTGTTGAGTTGTCCCAATTTGTGAGAAAAGTTTTTTTGTTTCACTTATTCAATTCCATTAGGATAAGAATTAATATTTGCATTAATTAGAAATGAATAATGAAAGTTAATTAGAACCGAGAGAGCCCAAGCAAGTTCTAACCGTCCATGGAGGAACAGCGATGGAAAGACAACTATAGAAAAGTGTCTGGTTGTGGGAGAGTGTGTTTTTGACTAGTATGCCAACAGAAGGAGACAACTCCTTCTAGTCAGTTCTTCAGGATGACTAGAGTTCTCGGTAGTCCATGTGGATTATCTATAGAGGTGGGAGACTTCTTCCACTCAGGAGGACGATAGTCAACCGTAGTCTGGGTCAAGACTAAGAGCTGCACATACGTCATCAAAGATAGGTGGTTGAAAACCGCACTTGATGTGAGGTATAGTCGCTGACCATGCCTTAGGACCAGGTAAATATCGCTAAAACCATCCTTCCCATTACATATATATTGATGTGATCTGCTGGTTATGGGTTTATGGTCAAGTAGAAATTTTGTTTCCACTGCCTACTTCGACCATGTAAAACCCAATAGTGTCGACATCATGTTTCATGAAATTGTTGCAAGCTACTACGCTTAAAGATGTTCTCTCGATCAAAGTAAGGCTTTCATAGAAGGTGGGGACAATAAACCCATCATCATAGCCATGATGAGTATAGTCTCTCAAGTACTGATATCTTTCCCATGCATCATGCAGGCTTTCAGTAGCCTTCTTCCTAAAACTGGTAATTATCAGCTTACACCTCACTGTCTTCTAAACTGTATAGAACTTGTTCACAAAGGCTTCAGACAGATGATGCCACAAAGTAATGCCCTTTTGAGATAAGTATCATTGTAAGGCTTTGTTCTTGAGAGAGAAATGGAAACCCTTCATGTAGATGAAATCTTGCGGTACTATGTTCACCTTGATAGTATTATAGTGGTTCTTGAAGGCGTCTATATGGTGATAAGGATTTTCTTCAATAGAGTTTCCTCCAAACATCTGATTTTGGATCATGCTGATGAATCATTGCTTCAACTCAAAGTTTGTTGCTGGTATGCAAGGGAGAACTATAGGATCCCAATCTTCATTGACACAACCTGTGACTAAGGAATGTAGAGAAGGCTTTTCTTTAGGGACATTTGCATCAGGGGGCCTTGTACTGCCATTGGATCAATGAGGAGAATATCTACCTCTGGATATTCAGTTGAGAACTCCAGGATTGGTGAGAAATGATAATAGGCTATTTATAAGTGAAAATATTGAAAAAATTAGAGACTCAGACTAGAAACATAACCAATATTATAACAGGTAGGTAGTAAACAAGATTTTCTAATAAATTTTTTTTTTGCAAAATTTAGAAGAATGACTAGTGCGAAGTAGACCTCAGGTTCTTAGAGATTATTCGATGCCTTGTCCCTAGCAATGACGCCAAAAGTTGATCACTCTTTTTTGTGGACCAAATGTGTGAACACAATTGTCCTTGTTAAAGAAACTAGACTTTGATTTTATACTCCACTAGTAGAGGCATCCACAACTCAATACAAAGTCTTTATAATAGTGTAGGGTCGAATGTAAGGACAAGGAGAATAATAGAGTAAGAACAAAAAATCTTGGCTTAGTCTAGTCTAACGAAAAGCAATATTAACCGTGTTTCAGTTAAGGAATAAATTTAATTTGATTAAGTAGTAAACTGAAATTATGGAAGATTAAAGGAAAAATAAAGATAAATCGAGAAATCAAGGTAAAAGGGGACTTGGACTGGGTTTCACCATCAAGTTCTTGGTTTCACCAACCACAACCATGTAAAACCTTCACTCTCATTTTATATATATTCTCTACTCATTTTGCAAATAGTCATAAGAAAATATATGTCTCTTCCTTCTGTCGATATCTGGGAAAATTTATGTCTAACGGGGTTATCTCTCTCGAGGTAATAACTAAATGATCAAGGGAAAATTTTACGAGCTTTGATGTACAAACTCATCACTCTTGTGTAGCATTACTATCCTATACTCTATATCTCATTGAAATCATACTCTCGAACAATATTCATATCAAACATCAGAAGAAGGTAGCTAATCATCAATCCACATAATTAAATAAGAGTAATGGAACAAAACTTTAAAAAACATATGTCATAAAATAGAAAGATGAACAATTACATGGTTGGGAGGGCCTGACGGCTACTCCCAACCCAAGTTAGGATTTTAGCCATGCATGGGCGAAGAAACAAAAAGAGTACAACTAGAATAAGTCATGATGTACAAAAGAGAAGGAGAAGATTGATACATGGGTAGATCGAATGATCGATTTACCAACCTCTCAGTTGATATCTTGGCGGTTGGTAGTGGTGTCGACAGGCTTTCTCCTCATTTTTAAATCTTAGATTGAGGTAAGAATTAGGTCCTTCAGATCAACGGTGATTACAACGAAATTGTCTAGGAGCAGGGTTGATAGGTCTCGTTCAAGGGATCTAGGCCGGTTGACGAGTCTCATCCTTTGGCTCTGGAACTTGAGAAGTTTTGGCACACTCTGACTCAAAAGATTCAAGATGCCTGGTACAGCTACACTTAGGGCATATTTATAGAGTCAAGGCTATCGAACCTTCTCCATCAATGTCAATGGTTTCCTGTCAATGGGACTGTCGATCTGTGGGTTAATAATGAATTCCATTAACAATCTTTGTTGATCGAAGGGTTGGTCAATCTCTACTCATTATCGATAGAGTTCTTCTTTGCAAGGGCTCTTTTGAGTTGATTATGTCAATCATTGTAGTCGGAAGATTTGTCGAGGAGATTTCTTGACAGTTCTCTTCTAGATGTCGATAGTGTTGTCAACGTTGGGTATCATTGGCACAACTAATGGGGGTATCGAGGATCATCTGCTCGACAGATGTGTCGAGCACTGGTTCAATGGCTTCGGATCGACAAGACTCTATCAGTGTCGACGGTATGCGACAGAAGTGAGATTCATTTTTTTTTATTTGACACTCTTTACCTCGATAGGTTTGTGTGCGATAAGTTTTTTGAGCCTAATTCAGTAGTCTTTTTTCAATCCCTTTGGTAAATACTTCTCTTTTCGACTGGTACGTTGACTGGTTGAAGGAATGTCTGAGCAATTACTCAAACTTCATCTACTTCACTTGATTTGTATTTGATTCCTTCAAATATCATCAATACTGAATTAAAACTTTATCATTTAAGTGAACTAGAATAAAATGGGTAAATCTAAACATCTAAACATTATATCTAATGACTTTTATCGTGCAAAATGCTATTGAAATTGCATCAAAATGGATCTTATCACTAGGCCATCGTACAAACTGGATGGTTCATTCTTGACTACACCAGCCAAGCACATGAAGAGGGAAGGATGGGCTGGATAATTTGGGCCAAACCAGGATCACCACCCATGCAATGGACCCCATCACAGAAGGTACAATATTGTTGATTTATAGAAAATGACCTTTTCTTAGAAAATGCCTTATAAATATCACTTTTAGCCTATAAATTTCCCAAAAATCCCTACCATCTCATAAAAATACCCAATTTCTTATAAAACTTATATATCAGACATTAGAGACAATATTATTGATGGTTTCTAACCTACATAATAATGTATCTTTAGGTTCATTGAAGGGTATAATTAGAAAATGATGTATATTAAACCTGAAAATATAATCATCAACCCTAATATCATGTGGAAACTACATGTCAACTCTGATTTAATTATTATTCCCCAACATTAGGTATTTCCTCATTAATGACTGATTATATACTTTGAGCTTCATATTAATTCTAAAAAGTATGACAAGAATAAGAAAATTATAAAAATAGAACCAGACGTAAATTATGACCTCTAGAATAGTATAAAAAATATCAAACACCATCCTAAGATCAAATTAAACCTAGGATTGGCTAAAATCAAATTTTGGACATAAAACAACAAGAAAAATGATGGTACTTTATTGATGATGATTAATTCTTATAATCAGGTGATGATTAAAGATCTAGATGGTCTAGGATGATTAAGATTCCCTAAACTTATTTACATGGGTTAAATTTATTTATATGAAAATGATTTTCTTGGTTGATTCATGATATATATGTATGCTCTTTTATTTGCATACATGAGATGAAACCTTATTATAAGTACTTGGTGGTTTGTAACTTGAAAATATAAACTATGAGTAGATGTCTTGTAGTTATTAAGCTGTTCAATATCCCCCTTATGAGGGAATAGATTTGTCGCATACAACTCATGAAAACATAATTAACTAATGCGGAAGTGTTCACTAAGCAGCGGATTACCAAAAATCACTAAAAATTAAAACCTTTTTATCAAAAGATCCATCAAGTAAAAGCATTCTCACATAGAACAAAAGTAACACATTTACATTATGTTTTTCAAAAGTACATAACTTGTATCATCTCTTTCTGTGAGTTACAAGCATTAACTGTCTTGTCAAGCTAAACACAAGCAGTATAAAATCTCGAGGCACTGAGCCAAAATCTCGAAAGCACTAACTACTACTCCGAGGACCTGAGAGTATAGAGACGACACATAGGACTCTATCTACATCTATACAAGGCATAACAACCAGTGTCTCCACCTGAGACTTCACTGTTGTCCCTGTTGCTGCTGCTGCTGTCCTTCACCTACTAAAGGATTCCTGCCTCCTCGTCTGTGTCCACCTAAAAATGTGATTCCCACGGGGGTGAGCCAATTGTAAATTGCCACAGCGAGAGATATAACTCTCTGCAAAAAACATTATTATTGCATCTTAAGAAGATAGATATGAATAGAGGAGTCATATTTATCTGACAGTAGATATTTTAATGTGTAACAGAATAGAACATTATTCTTATCAGAAGCATGGCAGCTATAACTTGATAGAATCAACATGACACTTATCCTTTAAGGAATATGAAGAACATGTATAATATTTATTCACTATAGTATCATTACCACAACATTAACTCTCTTCAAGCTTAGCTCATATATCTAAAGCCTGGCATTGTCATTGTGGAGTCATGGTATGTATCTATACTCTTTTCACAAAGTGTTGGGACCTTAGTCCCTCAACTCACCAAGCACAATTCCATTTCTTAATAGGTTCATCATCATGATTATAGTATCTGGGTATTTGAACCCATAATTCACCATAGAACACTTGTTATCACTTATTAGGTAACTTCATACCTTTAGATCATCTGACCAAGAACATCATGATTCTTGCTACATAATGTATTGCACATAGTACACAAAGTTCAATGATTCTTACTACACAAAGCATATGAAGGCTTATAAAGCCTATAAAACATTCTCAATAACAAAGCATCATAGCCCATACCTGGCTATGCTCATCTTCTCAACATATCTGCATGATTAGTAATCATGACAAAATTACTTATCAATATCATGCAATACGAGGGTTATCTTATTACATTCATAACCCATTAGTCTGCATTTGAGCTTCACATAGGATTATCCTGTATTAGAATTTCACATAGTAATACCCTGTATTAGGGTTTACATAGCATTAACTTGTATTAAAGTTTCACATAGCAATACTCTGTATCAGGGTTCACATAGAAAGGAAATCAATATGGATAATCATAAGTATTCAATCATACTCTTCATTCACATCATTCATTAATAAATGAATTATCAACACACAACATGAGTTTCTCTCTCATCTTTGCCAGAATATGATTACATCATAGTTTATAGGTTTGGATTAACCTTTTCATAAAGCATGTTAGCCTACATTCAACAGAGTGCATTACATCTCAATGTAACCATTTACATGACACATCTCATGTGTCATTCTTCCAATTATACTAGACTTATAACACATCAAGGTATACCAGTATTGGGGTGTTGGATGTGATATCTATCATATCTTGATGTATCACTTCCCTCAACACCATTATCTTATTTGTGTTTATACACTTAGCTTGTATTAGGGTATTCTCCATCCTAATACTTTATGCACCAGTTCATCACATTTATCATCACTACTACAGAAATGTCTTATAACATCACTTTTGCTGGTGTCGGTTGTAATAAAAAACGGAAACCTAAATCATACAGCGTCAGTGTCTAAAATAAGCCGACATCAATCTGTGAAGGGCGACGAGACACGGGTATTGCTTTTATTAAGTGTCGGTTCCTTAATAAGAAACCAACCCCTAAAAGTAACTACCAAAACCAAAATTCCAGTGAAAAAAATTGCCTCCAAAAATTGACATACATCGTCGGTGTTTAAGAGAGGAACCGACAACTAAAGGTTTTCTACGAGACAAAAATTTGCTCATTTTTATCATCGGTTTTGTGACAATAATTGACGTCGTTGTGTTTTCGCGCTAATAACCGCAAAAATTTTCACCTCCCTTTAGTGTCGGTGGTTTGTTGCAAACCGACACTTAAAGTTTATATTGTCGGTTTTTATTAGAAACCAACACCGAATGTTAACTTAATATCGTGTGAGTGAGCTCGACTCTTCCCCTTTCTCTCTGTGATTGCAATCGGCTATTAGGGTCTGGCGATTCCAGCGTTCTCCTTGCTCGCCGCCGCCGATCACCTTGCTCGCCGACACCGTGAAGCACTGCCGTGAAGAGTCGTCGTGAAGCGTTGATCTCCGTGCCGCTGTCGTGAAGCGCCTCTGTGGAGCTTGCCATTTGTGGAGCTCGCTGGCATTCGTGGAGCTCGCCACCTCCGTGGAGCTCACCGTTCGTGGAGCCGCCACCGTCATTGGTCCTCTCCTCCAGCCGGTCCTCCTCTCGCCGGTGCTAGTAGTAGCCAGCGCCAACTGCAGCAGCCGGAACCAGAGCCAGCTCCAGTAGTCAGCGCCAACAGCAACAGCCGGAACTAGAGCTTGCCATTATCGTCACCACTGCCACTGCTAGAGGTAAAGCCTCCAATTGACTAGGTTTGCATCCTCAATTCATCTGTGGCTTAACTTATTTTTTAATGTGTGTTTTTGATGTGTGTTGACCTTGGCTTAACCTATTTTTTAAACAAGTAGATGTCAATGATAATTTAGTTAACCAATCCCTATGATTGATCCTAATTTAGTTCAGTATTGTTTTGCATTCATACACGATCATGCTAAAATTTGTAGTGTGCATTTCCAGTTTTAGGTTTGACTTTTTTGATGTTACTAGCGGATAGGAGCTAGGCTCCTGTTCATTTTCTGATTCACTTCAAAATGATTAGAATGTGCCTGGGTCCTTATTATAAGTATGTTCTTTTATCCTTTTAAAAAGTATTTCAAAAATAGTGTCATGTACTCATAAAACTAAATATGAGTTTTGATTAAACAAATAGATAAAAAGTGTCACCTCATTTTATGAAATACCAAGATACATCAAATTATAGAAAATACTATTCTGAAAATTTATAACATCATTATATGTACTTACACTTTTTTTTTAAATATATAACATTGTTATATGTAGTTACGTACACTTTGTTAATACTAATATTATGCAGTCTCTGTCTACCCCCAACAGTCACTATGAACCGGGCCTCTATGTCAATGTTAACGTTCCCTATTGAAGAACAATTGGACATCATCCTAGATGATCGTTCCTTAAACCAATTGGCCATACCCAAACATTGGCATTTTCTAAAAGGAAGACACTACAGTACTGGTGAAGTGACCCTAAATTTTGGCAATTATTCACATGTTATCGAGGTTGAGCATGATTTGGCGGGAAATCTTGTATCAAAATATGGTTGGCGTGATTGGATTGGAAAGATGCATGTGGGCCGTAGCGACAGGATTTTTCTCCATCCAGTTGGCCATAATACCATCAACATTTGGATAACCAACATCAATCGTGAGACCCCCGATCATCTACTGTGGTATGAGCGCACGGCGGAGGATATCATCTATGACGAATCTGATTATGAGGCCCCTGTCAGTTCAAATTCGCCTAAATACAGTGTGGAGCTTCGTGACACAACATCATCAAAAAGGCCATGGTAGGTCCAATTAACAAATATAATTGTCAAGACAAAAAATTTGTGTTTACACTTTTTGTCTGAAAGAAATCAATACTCATAGCTGCTTTCTTTTCTGAACTTCAGGAGAAGATCGCCACAATGATAAGTCCTCGAAGTTACTGATGCGGGACCATGTTGGTGTAGTATTTAGTTGTCTATCTATCTAGACTTGTCTGTATTAATAGTTATTTTAATTATGCACATGTTTAGGGGTACACCAACCCCTTTGTTTAGTTACTGTTTAGGGGTACACCAACCCCTGTGTGTGGATGTAAAAAGAGATTAATGAATGGAACTGAAAGTTGCTACATGAATGCTTCTAACTGAATTGATGATTGACTCGGTTATTGAATGTTACAAATTACTGATAAATTTCATTATAAATGTTCTTTTATCCTTATTATAACTATGTTTTCAATGATCACTTCCATTACGGTTCAGGAGCTCGCCGGCCTTCTTCCCACCCGTTCGGCTTCCACGTGCACCCATCCGTCTCGCCTCTCTCCCTGCTCCAGAGCAAGACGCCCGAATGGGCTCAAACAGAGATAAACATCCCCAAAAACCCTCTATCTCGCCCTCTGATTTGTATTTAATGATTTTTTATTCATCACATTATTTAAATTTAGTGCTTTATATTTAAATGCATCTAAACATTCATAAGCTATTAATGTTGATTAATTTAGGAATCATTCATATGTTGTTATGGTTGTCCACAAATGTTTTTATAAGAAATTGTGTGTTGAATGGGGTTGTGAACAAGGAATTGGTGTTGTATTTGTTGGCCTAGAAACCCGTCCACGATTTACTCATTAGGAGTAAATCTTGGGTAGTCCCCAGTTTGGGACTGTTATTCAAAACCTAATCTCACTTAGGATATAAGTGTATAATGTGTATTGGGTTTTCAAGAAAATTTCAGCAGCATTTCCCCATTTGTTCTCTAAGTACATATGTACTTGGAGAACAATGGGGAAATGCTGCTGAAATTTTCTTGAAAACCCAATACACATTATACACTTACTAGTGAGGTTAGGTGTTCAAGAATGGGATAGGTGGTACACATTTAAGAATGACATCACATGTTTAAACCCTAAAGTTTTAACCATAAACTCTAATCTGTTTACCCTAGACCCTAATCTTGTTGTAATATATACTTATTTTCTCTTTGATCAGAGAATGGATAGATCAGGGATGTCCATTCGCAATCTCTGCACCCTAGAGTTTATTTCTGGTCTTGATCAGTTTGTTAGATTTGCCGAGGAACATAGGAAACAACCTGGAGATAGGTTCTACTGTCCATGTAGGCATTGCGGTAACAACTTGAAAGTCAGTACTGGTGACGAAATTAGAAGTCATGTCATGTGCAACGGGATTGTACAAGGCTATACAGAATGGCACTAGCATGGAGAGATTTCAAACCTAAAACTAGTGGATGTTGATAGCAGTGCTTGTGTGGAAGAAGAAATTGCCTCCGATGACGTAGATGTGAATGAACCAGTCCAGTAGACATCGTTGATGCGATGAGTTGTGGGGTAGAGCACACTGATCCATCTCCCATGTTTAGAAACATTGTGTATGATGATGAGATAACATTATACACGGGTTGTAAGTTTATGAAGCTTAGCGTTGTGTTGACATTGTATAAACTAAAAGCTAACATCGATGGAGCGACAAAAGCTTCACGTCATTGTTGTCTTTGTTGTAAGAAATTCTTCCTGAAGGAAACGAGCTGCTGATCTCAACATACCAGTTAAAGAAATTGTTGTGCCCAATGGGAATGGAGGCCAAGAAGATACACGCATGCCTGAATGATTGTGTATTATTTCAAAAGGATTGTGTGAATTTGAAAGATTGTCCAAAATGTGGTGCGTCAAGGTATAAATTGACGACTTCAGGGGAGTCCAAAACTGGTTCTCCCACCAAGGTGATGTGGTATCTACCTATAATACCACAGTTTCAACGCTTGTTTTCCAATCCTATAGATGCAAAGAATTTGAGGTGGCATGCAGATGTTAAGAAAAATAATGATGGGATCCTACGACATGCGTCTGATTCCCCACAGTGGAAGAACATTGATCTATTTACCCTAAATTCGGTGAAGAGGACAGGAATCTAAGACTTGGGCTTTGTACATATGGGATGAATCTGTATAGGACATTGAGCAGCCAACATAGCACTTGGCCAGTCATGCTTGTTATATACAATCTTCCTCTCTAGTTGTGTATGAAAAATAAGTATGTTATGTTGTCGTTGTTGATATCGGGCCCTAAACAACCTGGAAATGATATCGATGTTTATCTTGAACCTCTGATTGATGACTTAAAGAAACTCTGGGGTGAAGGTGTGATGACCTATGATGCTTCACGAAGAGAGACATTTTGTTTGCACGCTATGTTGTTTTGCATTGTGAATGACTTTACAGCATATGGGAATTTGTCTAGATATACTGTCAAAGGGTCTAAAGTGTGTCCTATATGTGAAGAGAACACTGATTCAATATGACTAAAACACGGCGCCAAGACTGTATATCTTGCTCATCGAAGGTTTCTTCTAAAATTTCATCTGTATCGTAGGTTGCGCAAAGCATTCAATGGATGGAATGAGGAACGTAGTGCACCTAAACCTATATTAGGGGAGGATGTTTATGAAACAGTGAAAGACATCGCCAATGAATTTGGTAAGAGATCACAATGTACGATGGCCACAAGGAGTGACAAGTCTTTATTCAAGAAGAAGTCGATATTTTGGAATCTTCCTTATTGGAGTTCTTTGACAGTCAGGCATTGTATCGATGTCATGCACGTTGAGAAAAATGTATATGATAGCGTCATCGGTACTCTGTTGAATATACCAGGTAAGACTAAAGATGGGATAAAATCCAGAATGGACCTACGTGAAATGGGAATAAGGTCAGAATTAACAGAATTATGTGAAATGGGTAATAAAAGAACATACTTACCTCCCACTTGTTACATGTTGTCTAGAAAGGAGAAGAAAGCATTTTATGAATGCTTGGTAAATGTTAAGGTGCCACAGGGTTACTCATCCAACATCCGTACATTGGTATCAATGAAAGATCTGAAGTTGATAGGTCTTAAATCTCATGATTGTCACATTCTAATGCAACAAATATTTCCTATGGCAATTAGATCTATATTGCCGAAGCATGTAAGGTTTGCAATCACTAGACTTTGTTTCTTTTTCAACAGTCTGTGAAGCAAAGTTATTGACCCTGATACTCTCGATAATTTGCAAAGAGAAGTGGTTGTTATCCTATGTCAGCTTGAGATGTATTTTCCTCCGTCGTTCTTTGATATCATGGTACATCTTGTTGTCCACTTGACCAGGGAAGTGAAAATGTTGGGACCAGTTTTTTTGAATTGGATGTATCCCTTTGAACGATACATGAGCGTTTTTAAAGGTGATGTTCGAAACCGTTATCGGCCTGAAGGGAGTATTATTGAGGGTTATGTGGCGAGAGAGGTTATGGATTTTTGCAATGACTTTCTGAGTGGTAATGACGCTCCCGTGAATGACAAGAATATTTAGGAGCATTTTGGCAAAGGAATTTTGGGAGCACGGGTGAAAGTAATCAGTCGTGAGCAGTTGGAGCAAGGTCACTTGTATATTTTACACAACATCGACAAAGTGAGTGTTTATATCGAGGAACATACAAATTTCATCAAGAGACAATATCCTCGATCCAATTCAATGTGGCTTGCTAGAGAGCATAACAAGACATTTATTAAGTGGTTTGAAGATAAATTCTTACATCAACTATCTCAAACACCAGATAATGTTACTGAAACCATCAAATGCCTCACCTTTAAGCCAAAATTGAATGTTATGTCTTATGAAGGGTTTGACATAAATGGTTTCTCATATTACACAAAGCGTCAAGATGATAAGAGTGTCATCCAAAACAGCAGGGTCACCCTTCAAGCGTCAACTATATATTTTGCAAGTGCAAAGGATAAAAGTCCACGTGAAGCTAAAATGTCATATTATGGTGTCATTGAAGACATATGGGAGTTTGACTATGTAGATTTCAGAATTCCGCTCTTTAAATGTAATTGGGTTGACAACAACAAAGGAGTTATAGTGGATGAATTGGGTTTCACGTTAATGAACTTTGAAAAGATTGGCGAGAAGGGTGAACCATTCATATTGGCATCACAGGCAAAACAAGTATTTTATATCGATGATCCTGCAAATAATAAATGGTCGGTTGTTCTTCGTGGTAAAAGACAGTTCATTGAAGATCCTATAGATAAAGAAGAGTACTATGATAAGTATGATGACACCAATCCATTCTCAGTCGGGTTGCCAACACCACCAAACATTGAAGCTGGGGATGACAATGACTTGTATGTTCGCGGGGATCATAATGAAGGATTGTTAATTGATAAAAGATCACAATATTAGAGGCATGGATGTTTATATTTTTATTATGTTCCCATGATGACCGTGTTGATGATCACCATGAGGGTAAGGACATGCTTGCACCGCCTGACAATGTAAGTTTTAAGAATATATCCCTGAGGTTTCTATCTATATGTTCATTTATAATTATATTATGTAAGTGTCTTTTTTATCAAATTTTTAGGATACTAGTTAATAAAAATTCTATTCAATTTGCAGGTGTTCGCCAAAGACTACAGGCTATGCAGGACGGACATGAAATAGCTATACAGGCCATTGACATTGCTTTGTAAATCCAAAGCGCAGTAGTCAGAGAGAAAGCAAGCATCCCACACTATATCTTAGTACATATATATAGTGGGACTAAGGTGACGATCCCACCTGCTAAAACAGGTTACTGACAACTACATGTTACAACTGGGAGGTCGTGATTCAGCAACCGTATGCATTAGTAGGAGGACAAACATATTTCACCACGAGTTAACATTGAAGAAGGTTAGTAGACCTTCTTCAATGTTAACTCGTGGTGAAATATGTTTGTCCTCCTGCTAATGCATACGGTTGCTGAATCATGACCTCCCAGTCGTAACATGTAGTTGTCGGTAACCTGTTTTAGCAGGTGGGATCGTCACCTTAGTCCCACTATATATATGTACTCAGCTATAGTGTTGTATGTAAATTTGGCATTGTTGTTATTATGCACTATATATGTGTTAGTCTACCATGTTGTTATATGAATCTAAAATACATGTGTGTGCTGCACTTTATGTATTGTATTTGTATCATGATTCCCTTCATTGTGGCTTCTTTTGTTGTTTCATAGCTCTTTGAATATATGATTTTGTTGACAATGATGACAATGATGACAATGTGAATGAATTTTTATGAATTGTGTGTGAAAATCATCAATACATGAATGTTTCTACATGTGTCTGAATGTGTAAAGAGATAAAATGTTTACAGGTTTGTGGTCTGTTGTTGGCTGATATCAATGGATGTCGTAAAACCTACATTTCATAACTAAACTGCAGGTTTCTCATCCTGCGACCAGTCACAGTAGGCCTGCAGACTGATAGAAGAAAAAAAACATCGGCTTCGGTTATTTGAATAAAACCGACGATATATGGTTACAATGTCGGTTTCCATACTAGTAACCGATGTTGATTTCCCTAATGAGGCCAGACACCACGGCCTTGCTGGCCAGCACGGCCGTGGCAGCAGACCAAACATAAAATAGGCATCGTATATTTATATACAACTGATGACATAGGATAACAGTGTCGGTTACCCTACTAGTAACCGACGTCGATTTCCATAGAGGCCAGACAACACGGTCGTGTTGGTCAGCACGGTCGTGGCAGCGGGTGAGATGGCTGTCGGCTATCACTAAGAAACTGACGCCGATAGTGCCCCAGATGGCACCCTTTTGGTGGCGCAAAGGTATGTGGTGTCAGTTTCGAACCTAATAACCGACGCCTATACCCACTGCTGGTGCGTTTTCAACATGTTTTCGGTGGCGCGTGAAGGGTTTTGGCGTCGGTTTGAGAACCGATGCGTAACAATTGGGCTTTTAGCTGCACCCACATAGGTGTCGCTTAAGAACCGACAGTAAAGGCCTTAAAAGACCGACACTAAAGGCATGTTATGTACTAGTGCATGTAAAGTATTGGTCATTAGTCACTCACTTAGGATATGCAACCATTGCCAATGATATAGACTCACCCTTTTATTCAGGGACTATTAGTGTAAGGATATCCATTATCAACCTCTCTAGGTGTTACATTAGTCATAACATTAATCACTATTCTACTATTAGGAATAGCATTCTCCATACTTATAATTTGAGGATTCACATAGCATATTCCATATATTTGTGGATTTCACATAGTATTACTCTTCAATAGAGCTTTATATAATCATCCTTCTATATCAGGGTTTCACCTAGTATTATGTGAAATTAGGATTTCACAACACATCACCCAGTGCTAGGTCTTCACATAGGATTAGTAGCACAACCCTATATTAGGGTTTCATATACTTTTATCCCATTTTAGATATTAGGGTCTATCATTCACATCCAAGTGGGGTTTCTCTTTCCTCATACCCAAATTAGGGTAAGGATATACAATTCCCATTAAATTAGGGTTTCCTTCATTGTTACTCTAAGCTAGGGTTACATCATCACCCTGGATTTATGATAACACTCAGCATTGCCCTAGATTAGGGTTTCACACATAGCATTGCTCTAATTAGGGTTTCACACATAACATTGCTCTAATTAGGGTTTCACACATAGCATTGCTCTAATTAGAGTTTCACGCATAGCATTTCTCTAATTAGGGTTTCACACATAACATTGCTCTAATTAGGGTTTCACACATAGCATTGCTCTAATTAGGGTTTCACACATAGCATTGCTCTAATTAGGGTTTCACACATAGCATTGCTCTAATTAGGGTTTCATGATCTCATTATTATGGATCAAACCCTTATCACATAGTTTACTTATAAAGAGAGAATTAGGGCTTAATTATATAAGAATTCATCTTTCTCACTCTCTCTCTCATCCTCTTTAGGATGTTAAATACCCCAAGATTAATCTAGGTCAACTCTTCCCTTGAGTACACATAGCTAGGGTTAACCTCCACAATAATCATGGGTCTACATCTTTAATAATCACATAGCTGATCAACCTTTGATCTTATTAGATGTCCAAATGGTCTAATCAATTAAACCATCAATTATATAAGGATTCAAAAGAATTGACCAATTAAACTTTCAATTCCACAAAGTGGTCAATTGGGTTAACCATTGAAATATTTAAATGTATTAAGTATCTAAATAGGTTCACCATATTAGACCATCAATTACATGAGGTATTCAAATGGATTAACCATGTTTATCTTCACATAGTTGATTTCTTAGACCCTCAATGATCTTGGTTCTCATACATCAATTGGTTGAAAACCATTTAAACAAGTTGTACTTGAAATCAATTGGACAAGGTTGGCATTGAAAACCGTTTGCACTTTGGGTATCCAAATGGTTTGAGATTGTTTGGTCCCAAATGGTCTTGAGACCGTTTGGTCCAAACCCTCTCAAAACCACATGGACCAAAAAGGTACTTCAACACTCAATCGACTCAATGTTTCAATCCATGGACCAATTATAAATTGAACCACTAAAGCATTCATAAATTGGACCGCTGAATCACCATTCAATTAGACCTTCAATTTAGGGTTTTGAACCCAATTGAACTAGGTTTGATAATCAAGAAACCATTACTTAGGGTTTGAAATTGAGGATCCATCAATGGTTGACATTGTGGAATCAAATCAATTGAAATCAATGAACTATCATCATCATATGATATGAATTGACCTCAAACGGTATTGGATGACCAACAAACGGTCTTGAGACTGTTTGGTTGATCTCCAAACGGTCTTGAGACCGTTTGGTCATTCCATCATCAAAATCCATAAAATTCAATTAGGGGTTTGGACCATTGGATTGATTATCAAATCAGCACTTAGTTGCAATTCAATTTGGTACCATTGGACCTTCAAACACTTATACATACTTAAACCTAGACCTCCAAATGGTCTTGGGTGACCCCCAAATGGTCTTGAGACCGTTTGGGTGATTCCCAAACTGTTTTGAAACCGTTTGGGTCAATCAACCCAAAACATCAACTCATTCCAATGCAAAATCAACACTTAGCCGATTAGGGTTAATACCATATCTTTGGATCTTCAAACACTTAACCATAACCAACCCTAGACCTCCAAATGGTCTTGGGTGACCCCCAAATGGTCTTGAGACCGTTTGGGTGATTCCCAAACGGTTTTGAAACCGTTTGGGCTACTTAACCCAAATAGTCACATCAATCAAGTTGAAAATCAGGACTTAATCCAATTAGGGTTTGCCTAATTGATTAGCCTTCAACTCATGATTCCTTTGGAATTAATCCATCAAATTTGGTAGGTTATCAACCAACATAATTAGGAACAGGATTCTCAAATGGTCAACCCTTGGTAAACTCTTTCAAATGGTTTTGAAATAGTTTTCTCTCAAACGGTCTCAAATTGTTTGCTCTCAAACGGTTTGCTGAAACCGAATGGGCAAACATGATGAAACTGTTTGGTCTAGATATTTGGGGAGGTGTGTGCTTATGATGATGTCATAATCATCAAGATCCAAACTCATGAAATATACTGTGATTTCGTAGAAATTGCATCAATCAACCAAACTTAATTTCGGAAATGTAGAAATGATCACCAATTGATAGGGAATTGATCGCAATAATAAAATTAAGGGTTCAAGTTATAAAACCCGCCTCTAATTGAGCTCCAAAGCTCCAATATCACGGCAACAATGGTGGATGAAAAACCTTTCACTATTCCAAGGGTCGTCCTCAATCTTTGAGTGAAAAGAGTTGGTTAGAATTGAAGAGGGGATCGAGATATGAAGAATTTATGCATTGATTTTCGATTTTCTCCATGGATTCAAGGTGAAAGGAGGTCAAGAACCTTACCGACACGTTGGGGGTCATCCTCCTGCTCCTCCACATCTCCTTGGTCATTTTCCAAGCAAGGGGAAAGAAAGAAATCCTAAAAACCCTTTGTTTTGGCTTAGAAAGGGTACTTTTATAAGAAAATTGATGAGAGAGAAGATACTTTATAAAAGTCTTTTAATTCCAAAATTGTAACGACCCCGCCTCCCGGTAACCACCAATTAAGGGAGACCCGAAGGTCAGAGCCATAAACCAATTTATAGGATCAAAGGTTCAACATATAATCAACAATAATTATAAAATTCTACTAACTAAACTGGAATTGGGTACAAAAATTAAAACTTTTACTTACCTTTATAAAATTGGGAAATCTAACTATCCACAGCTTGGAGTACTCTATCTAATCCTCCATGCACTTTATTTCTTATTTTCACGATGTGCCACTTTTCTGTTTGTGATTTTCAGGATGTTACCTAAAACGCCGACAAACAAAACATCGATCAGCAATTACTGGTATGTGGAGGCAACCAAAAATTTCACAATTAGGTCTAACAATTTAAGTATTGCAATCAAGGTAATTAACAAGTCAATTTACAATTTCCATGTGACAATCCCCACTGCTTTTGCCCTAACCCTGGATTTGACTTAAGGCCACCTTCTCAATCCCGAGCTGGGTTCCTGGGAGTCACCTCTCATGGTGCTCCTTAGTCTTGCCTCATCAATCACCTTCTCATTCCCGAGCTTGGTGTTTAGGGTCACCTCTCATGGTGCCCATTGGTCTACCCTTCGGGGCCTGACCTTTATGGCATCTTCCATCAGGGTGGCATGTAGGTGCAGGATTTACACATTTATATTAAATGGTGATAGTCATAGTCACTTTATAATTGCAATATGAACATCCAAATAGTTTAGTTGCATTCAATGTGATTAAACATCCGGGAATCTCTTGGGAAACTAAAGCGATTATTCATAATTAACCACATACCTGTTAATGAAGACTTGAATGCAGAATTAACTTAATCAACCAGGAAATCAAGCAAGCACACACACAATCTCCTGAAAAAGGCATTTAATTCTTCTATTATTAATCATGCCATTATGATTCAATAATTCTAAGGGTTTCCTAGGTTATTTGCCCTTTTGAGGGTTTTGACCATAATTAGGGTTTTATTCCTTTTTATTGCATTTACCTTACTTTTATAAAATTATACATCAAACCCTAATTTTCTTACTTTATCATCCATTAAGATTCCTAAGATCAGACTTAGTCCATTAAACCCTAATTTCAAATTACTTTATCATTTCTTTTTTTTTCTAAATTAGGGTTTCCAACCTTTTAAATCCACATAAACCCTAAACTTGTAATTCTATCATCAAAACAGGTTAATAATTATCTAAAACAGAAAATAAGTTAACCATACTCGAATTAACTTAATTGCAAGACTAATTACACTTTTTATCAACAATTAGGGTTTTATCCACAAATTAACCCTTTTTCTATTCTAGAAATATACTTTTACAAAACGAGTCAGATTCAGGGTCTCAAACTATTTTTATTAAATCCCTCATATTTTTCTGGTCATTTTTCATGTATTAAGTTTTCCCATCCGAGCTTCCTAGCTCCAGATATAATTTTTCTAAGATAAATTGTTTTTATCAAATTATTAACTAATTAGGAAAAATGTGGATCGCACGTTCAATGGTCCGGTGGTCCACTTAGGATCCAGTGGCCATGATCACGTGTTCCCCTACAAATTGCTCAAACTAAGAAAAGACAGGAGTGCCCTTACCTGACTTCACAACCCGGAGGGGGAGTTTGGTAAAAGGCCAGGGCAGCCTTCGTCTTCAACCTCGCGTGAGGGCTGTAGCTTCGGCAGTCAACTTTTGAGTTGACTTTGGGCTCTAGTCCTCCTGCGAGCGGGCTGAAGGTGCAGGGAGCTTCGTCTCCCGTCGCCAAACTCAACCAAAGGCTCAATTACAGGCGGCAACCGCGTCTGGACTCTCCCTTGCTGGCCGGACTCCGGCGAGCTTCGCAGAGGTGGCGAGGGCGAAGGTCGGGGTAGGTTTGGCAATTAAGGGCACCAAAGAAATCCTTGCATTTAGCCGCAGGGTTTGGACTAGCAACCAGAGATGTTGATGCCTCCTTCCAACCTCCCCTATATATAGGGTCGAGGCAGAGACCTACCAGCTGGACGTTGGTTCCAATGAACACAGGAGAAGGAATCGCGAAGAGTTTCAGGAATGACGACTGGCCCCACAGACCAGCACTAGCCATAACTGCACGCTTTTGTCCACTCACGCGCAAGCCAGGATCAACTTCCCGACTGGTCACCCATCCTAGTACTACTCCAAGCTGAGCACACTTAACTATGGAGTTCTTTAGAGATGGGCTCCCGGAAAAGGAGGTGCACCTTGGTGATATGGGTAGTCCAATCATTCCTTTTAAGATCAACTTATCTGAGGCCTCAAATCCTGGGATGTTACAATCTCCCCCACTTAGACTCTTGACGTCCTCATCAAGTCTCAACTATATGGCCTCATAATCTGACCCCATTTCAGTGTAGACCCACAATGGCCCATGGACACCCAACTCCCATCCACAGCTACCAGCGCAAGGGCGGCTCCATCTCGTCTCTACGGATAGCCCTTTCCAACTTGCCTAGACCGCACGGCTCAAGACTGGCATGCCACATACCCATGTGGGCCCCACCTACTGGAGGGGTTATGGCTCTGATACCATTTGTAACGTCTGGGCCCACTATCCAAGGCTCTAGCAGAGTTTCAAGAATGATGACTGGCCCCACAGACCAGCACTAGCCTTAACTGCATGCTTTTGTCCACTCACGCGCAAGCCATGATCAACTTCCCAACTGGTCACCCATCCTAGTACTACTCCAAGATGAGCACGCTTAACTATGGAGTTCTTTAGAGATGGGCTCCCAGAAAAAGAGGTGCACCTTGGTGATATGGGTAGTCCAATCATTCCTTTTAAGATCAACTTATCTGAGGCCTCAAATCCTGGGATGTTACAAAAATTGTTGCCACCACTTCCCCCTTGGTTTCTTGAATGCAATGGCATCTCTATCCCTACCGAACTCCCTTCCATTATCCATGAATTAAGGGAAAAGAAATTAAGCACCTTAACCCTTATAATAAGAATATCCATATTTGAGTGGAAATTCTTTTTCTTATAATAATGCTGAGTGGAATTTCACCTCCTTAGGATATCCTCTTACCTTTGCAAGGCTTTAGTCTTATACACACACATCTTAATCTAACCATTTTAATTTTGGTTGAAGGCCCTTTAATTAATACATTCATTTTTGCCCTAAATTAAATTAGGGTTTCACTTAGGATTAAATCTTGATTATTTTAATATCAAGATTCTCTCTTCTCCAACTTAATTAAATGAGGCACCCTTCTCATTTTATTTGCTCTAAATGATTACAAGAAACATTAGGGACCTTATTGAAGTGGTAATTTACATATTGAACCCTAGGTTTTAGGTAAATTGCACATTACACCAAAACTAGGTTTTAATGCGCAAGGATTGCTTTACAAGCTTAATCTTGGTGCCCAAGCTTGTGAAAACCATACCACTAAATTATATTCATTATTATGATGTCTCAACATCAGAGGAACATCTTTTCATGCAACATTTGCAATTTAACCCCTCAACTTGGGTAATTTGCACTTTAGTCCAAAATAAACAAATATTGCTTCAACATTGTTCAAATAGGACCAAAATTGAAACATAAGTTTCTCATGAGCCCTAATTACTTTTCCCAAGATAATATTAAGCACTTACTCAACCTTATTAGGCAAAACATCTAGGGTTAACACATAACCCAGGTCAGGGATGTTACAAATTATAAACCCCTAACAAGGATTTCGTCCCCGAAATCCCAAAAAAAGGAGGGACATATTATTCAGTTGTCATACCCTCAAGTCTCCACATAATATATTAATATCATGGAGATATCATGGATCCTATAATCCACACAAAGTTCCTTTCATTAATTCAACCTTATGAATGTATATGTTTATGCAAAGCATAAACCCCTAACATATGATGTCCATATTATTGAAAGGAAGAAGCATAGAAGAACATACTTCAATCATTACTCAAGAATATTTACCAAAAGAAAAACATATATATCTAACAGAGATAATTCACTCAGCAATCCTTTATTCATTTAGGAAAGTTCACTTAGCAAACTCTATGTAATTGGGAATGTTCACAGAGCTTTTCCTTTTTAGTTGGGAATGTTCACATAGCTTTTCCTTTTTGTTGAGAATGTACACATAGCTCTTCTTTTAATTGGGAATGTTCACATAGCTCTTCCTTTTACTTGGGAATGTTCACATAGCCCTTCCTTTTTGTTGGGAATGTTCACATAGCTCTTCCTATTTGTTGGGAATGTTCACATAGCTCTTCCTATTAGTTGGGAATGTTCACATAGCTCTTCCTATTAGTTGGGAATGTTCACATAGCTCTTCCTTTTAGTTGGGAATGTTCACATACCTCTTCCTATTAGTTGGGAATGTTCACATACCTCTTCCTATTAGTTGGGAATGTTCACATGGCTCTTCCTTTTAGTTGGGAATGTTCACATAGCTCTTCCTTTTTGTTGGGAATGTTCACATAGCTCTTCATTTTAGTTGGGAATGTTCACATATCGCTTCCTATTTGTTGGGAATGTTCACATAGCTCTTCCTATTAGTTGGGAATGTTCACACATCTATTCCTTTTTTATTACATTATACTCTCTAGATTGTTTCAAAATGACTACTTGATCAGAGTAATAAAAAAGATAACAATCTAAGAGTTTCATACTTGCCTTATCTTCAATAATCATATACATGGCCAGGGTATATAAGTATTGATATTAGGTAGTATGCAATTTACTTACTATCATATTCCTCACTTTTCATATCATTATACACACATAATTTTCCATTCTTGAATTTTTCTCCAGCCATTACTTCTAAATCACATCTTTCAACACACAGATAAAGGAGATTATAAAACATTCTAAGGAACATTGAGTAAGGTATAAGTGCTCATTTCCCTTGTGTCCTTATAGGACTAGTCAAAGGAAGTTCAAAAACAACTACTTTCGTATCTTTAACACATAGAATCATAATATGAAGTATCATATTGAATATATTTCATTTAATTATTACCCCTCAAGGTCACTTATCACATTAGGTTGTTTTCAACACATAGTGTCCAGTTATCTCATGTTGCTGCTTTTGCCTTCTCTTAGTGGCTACTGCCCTGGTGCACTAGGCATCTATTGCACTAGTGAAAGCAAAAACTTTGCTTTTCAGAATATTTAGGCAAATGTCTCTAAAATTATAGAGACCTTACCTTAATTCTCAGCTTATTACCCCTCCTTGGGCACTACCATCACATATGTACTATTTATCCAAACTTATGGCAGAATCTATTTTCTCACCATATATTAATCTTTCCCACATTTCCATTGTTCCAACATGACCATGTCACTCAGGAATCCTTTCAAAATCCAATGTGTATGCATTAAAGACTGGTAACTTAGGTTGTAATACTAGTATCCAGTCTTCTATATGCATTACTGTTGTCATGTCCTGCCCTTTAAGAGCATAACATAGGATTCTCTATCCTGATTAGGTCAAGGTGGGAATTCTCAGGCACTTGTTCTCCTCTTGCCTGATCCCATGCACCTTCTCCTCGTGCAACAACATTGCCCTTACCCATGTGTTCTTCATATTCTCCAGTCATTTTCAAGTTCTTCTTCTCCTATGTGAGCAGAAGATACTATCAGATAAACTGGAAGACACTTAGAACAGACTCTACAACCTTAGCCCTATGTCTCTGTAGATTCAGCGAACCTAGAGCTCTGATACCACTTAATTGTGGCATACAACTCATGAAAACACAATTAACTAAGCAGCGGATTACCAAAAATCACTAAAAATTAAAACCTTTTTATCAAAAGATCCATCAAGTAAAAACTTTCTCACATAGAATAAAAGTAAAACATTTACATTCTATTTTTCAAAAGTACATAACTTGTATCATATCTTTCTGTAAGTTAAAAGCATTAACTGTCCTGTCAAGCTAAACACAGGAAGTATAAAATCTCGAGGCACTGAGCCAAAATCTCGAAAGCACTAACTACTACTCTGAGGACCTGAGAGTACAGAGATGACACATAGGACTGTATCTACATCTATACAAGGCATAACAGCCAGTGTCTCCACCTGAGACTTCACTACTGTCCCTCCTGCTGCTGCTGCTATCCTTCACCTACTAAAGGATTCCTACCTCCTCGTCCGTGTCCACCTAAAAATGTGATTCCCACGGGGGTGAGACAATTGTAAATTGTCCCAGTGAGAGATATAACTCTCCGCCAGAAACATTATTATTGCATCTTAAGAAGATAGATATGAATAGAGGAGTCATATTTATCTGACAGCAGATATTTTAATGTCTAACAGAATAGAACATTATTCTTATCAGAAGCATTGCAGCTATAACTTGGTAGAATCAATATGTCACTTATCCTTTAAGGAATATGAAGAACATGTATAATATTTATTCACTATAGAATCATTACCACAACATTAACTCTCTTCAGGCTTAGCTCATATATCTAAAGCATGGCATTGTCATTGTGGAGTCATGGCATGTAGCTATACTCTTTTCACAAAGTGTTGGGACCTTATTCCCTCAACTCACCAAGCACAATTCCATTTCTTAACAGGTTCATCATCATTATTATAGTATCTGGGTATTTGAACCCATAATTCACCATAGAAAACTTGTTATCACTTATTAGGTAACTTCATACCTTCAGATCATCTGACCAAGAACATCATGATTCTTGCTACATAATGTATTGCACATAGTACACAAAGTTCAATGATTCTTACTACACAAAGCATATGAAGGCTTATAAAGCCTATAAAACATTCTCAATAACTAAGCATCATAGCCCATACCTGGCTATTCTCATCTTCTCAACATATCTGCATGATTAGTAATCATGACAAAATTACTTATCAATATCATGCAATATGAGGGTTATCCTATTACATTCATAACCCATTAGTCTTCATTTGAGCTTCACATAGGATTATCATGTATTAGAATTTCACATAGTAATACCTTGTATTAGGGTTTACATAGCATTAACTTGTATTAAAGTTTCACATAGCAATACTCTGTATCATGGTTCACATAGCAAGGAAATCAATATGGATAATCATAAGTATTCAATCATACTCTTCATTCTCATCATTCATCAATAAATGAATTATCAACACACAGCATGAGTTTCTCTCTCATCTTTTCCAAAATATGATTACATCATAGTTTATAGGTTTGGATTAACCTTTTCATAAAGCATGTTAGCCTACATTCAACAGAGTGCATTACATCTCAATGTAACCATTGACATGACACATCTCATGTGTCATTCATCCAATTATACTGGACTTATAACACATCAAGGTATACCAGTATTGGGGTGTTGGATGTGAATCTATCATATCTTGATGTATCACTTCCCTCAACACCATTATCTTATTTGGGTTTATACTCTTAGCTTGTATTAGGGTATTCTCCATCCTAATACTTTATGCACCCGTTCATCACATTTATCATGTAAAGTTATGGTCATTAGTCACTCACTTAGGATATGCAACCATTGCCAATGATATAGACTCACCCTTTTAGTCAGGGACTATTAGTATAAGGATATCCATTATCAACCTCTCTATGTGTTACATTAGTCATAACATTAATCACTATTCCACTATCAGGAATAGCATTCTCCATACTTATAATTTGAGGATTCACATAGCATATTCCATATATTTGTGGATTTCACATAGTATTACTCTTCAATAAAGCTTTATATAATCATCCTTCTATATCAGGGTTTCACCTAGTATTATGTGAAATTAGGATTTCACAACACATCACCCAGTGCTAGGTCTTCACATAGGATTAGTAGCTGATTTAGCCCTATTTTAGGGCTTAATCTTGTGTCTTTTTTCTCTTCAATCACATCTATACCAGTTAGATTGCATGTCATTCCCACTAATATGTTTATTTGTATAAAATGCACTTATGGACATTATTTGCATGTTTTTCAGGCATTTGGACCATGCTTGATGGAAGAGAGAGAGAAGGGGTGATCTTAGGGTTCCTCTACACTTGGAGAGGCCCAAAATGAAGTCTGATGCTTCCTCGACCTACCCCTAGTGGCCAAAGATCAATTGAAGCAAAGAAGTCCAAGAAAAGCCAAAGATCCAAGTTAAAGTGTTGATCCAGGACCCAGCACAGCTGTGGTACTACAGAACGGCCGTGCTAGGTTACTTAGAAATCAACATGTTCAACATTCAAGTGAAGCAGAGAGCACCACGGCTGTGCAGAACAGCACGGCCGTGCAATGGGTAGACACCACGGTCGTGCTCCGCAAAACGACCTTGGCACAACAGAGCAAAACGGCCGTGCAGTGGCACCACGAGCACCTCCACCAAGCCCACCACGGCCATGCCATGCAGCACGGCCGTGCTACCAGATCCCACCACGGCTGTGCTACGCAGCACGGCCGTCCTACCCTCAACCCACCACGACCGTGGTGACCACCACAGTCGTGGCCTTTTCAGCCCAAATTTGACCACCAACCTAACATTTAGCCATTTTAATTCCCACGACTGTGCCCATATAACACGGCCGTGGCCTACCCTACCCACCACGGCCTTGGTACCCCACCACGGTCGTGCTACTCACAGAATCCACCCAGTTTTCCATTGTTTTCCCCATTTTACCCCTAACTTAACCCTAGACCAGCTAGATCCCTATATAATCCCTAGTGGCAGCTGGGGGTCGGGAGGTTGGCTGCTTAGAGTCCCATTTTCACCCCCTTGTCACCTCCACTCCATTCCACTCCATATCCACCTCAAATCCACTCCATTTCACCATTTCCACCACATAACCCCCCATATCTAAGCCTTCCATCCACTTCCCTCCATCATTCCACACCATTTCATCCAAGGAGAAGAAGGAGGACGCCCCTGCAGCTACTAGAGAGGAGGACTTCTTCATCTACGCCGAGCTTCATGGCTTCTTCTACCTCTTTCTCCTTTCTTTTTGTATTTTCCATTTCTATGAGTAGCTAGGCCCCTTGGGTGGGCTGCTGGGGGAAAATATGTTACTTTGATACCATGTTGGGGGAAAATGACATGTAAACCTTGTAATTTCATTTTTTAATGATTATATTATATTTCTATCTCATTCTCCATGGATTACTTGTTGGTTTGTGTGAAATCACCTAGGAATTTAGGCAAATTGCTATTATGTATGAATTTTGGGATTTGCCCCTAGGTCCAATTCTTGGATCCCTAGGTTGCCTCCCATCTTCCTACATCCTTATCAATCTCCCTAAACCTAAGTGAGAGATCTAAGTGGCTAGATTGGATAATTCTAGTGCAATTAGTATGGAGCCTTCTCAAGGCTAGAATGTGGGGGAATTGGGTCCAAAGCCCTAATTTCACCCCCCCCATTACTACCCTCGTCCCCTAATTGCCCTAGGAATGCCTAATCTAGAAACCTAGACTTGATTAGACTATAATTGAATTGAACCTAATACCTAACCCAATTGAGTCTCGTAAGGGTAGTAGGGGGTGTTAGGGACTAGTTCCCCTATGCACAACGTAGCATATCCATGGCCAGTTAGTAGCTTAGGTTAATTCATTAGACTCTAACTTGTTGTTTGGTTTGGATAATCTAAATGGAATCATAATGTTCACATGTCACCCCCCAACTTAAGTGATAAGTTCATACCCCTAAACATCCCACACATCTCTTTACTGCTTAAAACCCTAGTTTTGTGCTTCCTTAGTTTAGTTAGTTCTTTTCTTGCTTAGTTAGCTTCTTGCCTTGCTCTTTCCTTGTTTATGCTAGTTTAGTTCTTTAATTGCTCTTTTGCTTTTCTCTTACTTGCCTTAGCATAATTTGTCTTTTCATACCAAGCTTAGTCCTTTCTTTCCTGCTTAGTCTTAATCTAGTCTAGGGTTAACGTAGATTTCATTCCCGCCTTTAACTGATTTCTTGTTCATCCTTAGTTAACAATCAAATCAAACTTAAAACCCTTAACCCTAGTCTCCGCAGTAGGAACCTAGCTAAACTAACCTAGCTCTAGTGTCCCCTCTTTTCCCTGTGGATCGACCCTTTACTTGCCACCTTCCTATACTACGACACGACCCCGTGCGCTTGCAGGTGTAGTTGTTTTAGTAGACGTAGGTGTGTTAGTTTAGGTCGTATAAATTTTAAAAGCAAAAACCCACCACGTACGTTCTGACCTCGTGGGGCGCATCTAGTTGGGTCAAATCGGGTAGTGTATTGCACCTCTAGCGGAATCGCACCAAGCTTTCTGGCACCGTTTTCGGGGTGAAATGATGGAAATTTGATGTGTTTAATAGTTTTTGTCTAGTTTTAAGATGTGCAGGTGGTAACAGGGTGAAATGAAGGAAATTTGAGTACAATTGAGGGAAGGATTCAAAGAAAAATCACTTTGGGTCAAGTTTTTGAGTATTTGATGTTCCTCATTTTGAGAGTAGCAGCTACAGGGACCACCACGGTCGTGGCACATCAATATGACCGTGGTCATTTGCATGAAAAACACACCAAGTTCCTGGATTCAGAAGCAAAATTGAGAAAAGCTGCCAAAGGACTGCACCACGACCGTGCCAGGCAGCACGGCCGTGCAACCTGAAGCCACCACGGCCGTGCTACGCAGAACGGCCGTGCAACAGACCAATTTCAGCCACTCAAGGCAGATTAGTGGGGCAGCTACTACGCATATCCTCCACCACAGGGAGGAACGCCGCCAGAGCCTTGAGAGAGCCATGATCGTCTACCCTATCATCCTAAACTCTAGGATCATGCTGAGGACAACATGATTCAAAAGTTTGGGGTGGTAGGGCAGGTATGCCCTAGTTTCACTTTGCATTTAGCCTGCCACATCCACTTTTTTTTCTTGGTTTTGCTATCTACCTTAGTCATCTTTACTGCTTTGCATACCTACATGCCATGTCGTTTACTTTATTGTCATTTTTTGCATAATTTTCAAAAATTTTTCTCTTTTTTTTCATGCATTGCATATCATGTAGATTTTTAGTCATTCTTGCATGTTATAGCTAGTATTTGCTTGTTTACTGCTTTAAGTTCAATAATATAGAGTTTAGATGTGATTGAAGGCAACTTGGCACTGTTTTGGCCAATTTTGCCCAAATTTGAGATTTCTTGCCTAAAAGTATGTTTTGACCCAATCTCTACTATTTTGAGTAAAAATGATGATCTTTGACAAATGCAAGTGAGTTAACATTGTTTGTTGCTAAATGGTATCAATTCTTGACTTTTTACATGTGCATCACCTCTCTTAGGATTGTGATTGAATTGGTTGAATTGTGAAATTGAGCAAGCTTTGAACGCTTAGTGTTTGTGGAATTACTTGTTTGACATATCAATTTCATTTTGTTCATTCATGTGGTGTGATATCTTGGATGAAGTGTTGGATTAATTCTCATGCAGGATGTCTTATGTGTAAAATCATACCAATGACCCCTCTTTGACCCGATTCTTCTTCCATCATCTTCATACCCCTCCGCCTCATAAAAAGATGCCCTAGTGCACATAATCAGCCTTGGCCACCTCCAAAAGTTTGGGGTGGCCATATCTTCATCTCCCCGCTTCACTCTATCCACCATTTTCCCTATCTACACCAAGGGAAAGAAAGAAAAGAAAAGAAAAAGGAAAAGCAAAAACAAAATAAAAGGATGCTCCTGTTTAAGAGCATTCAAATAAAGAAAAGATGAGTGTGTAAAAACTCTCCAAAAATCTTACCACAACCCTTTCTTCCACTTTCATGCCCATTGAGCTAGGAAACATCAAACTTAGCTCACTTTGCCCTTTTTCGCAGCCATGTGGGTCATTTGGTATGATTTGAAATATAAGATTGAATGCATGAATGTGAAACAACACTCCTAGTCATTCTTGATTAATGCCACCATGAAATGGTTTACCCAGAACTTTATGGAAGAAGTATGGATAACTTGTGTATTCTATGTGCTATATTTGAAGTTCATATGCTTTGTGCTCTTTTCATGATTGGTTTGTGAAAGCAGGAGAGGAGAGAGGTGAAATGCATGCACTTTGTCATCTTTGATCCCATTCAACCACAATCATCTTTAATATTGCATTTGTCATTTCTCGATTGTGGAAAATTTGTAGAGAGATTGAGTTAGAGCATACTTGAGGACAAGTATTGTTACAACCCATATCAGGGTTAGTCAATAAATACCTCGATTAGCGTGAACACCTTGATTAGTGATAATCATCCTGTTAAATAACATGGTGTATCAAGATAAGCTACATCATGAATCAATAGTTGAGATTGAATCACCTGAGGCAATTAATGATAATAGCAATGTGGATCGTTAAGTTAATTAATTTGAATTAAGTACTCACTCATGCATTTAGTTCTTTGATCAAGTGAGACAGTCTAATTAGCATGATTTTGATGCCTCCAGTTGTAGAGAATCCCGTGCTTGAAAAGTTGCAAGAGAAATCACTCGAATCGGACATTCGAGTCAAACGTTATGACAGTTTTAAGGTTTTTAGACCTGGGTGCAATTTTTCTATTAATTGAACTTTTATTTTTATAGATTTCCCTTGAGGGTCGGCTACCCCTCTCCTCCTTTATCTTTCCCGATAGAACAGGACTCCTACTGCGTCAGGTTGAGCGGCGCCCTGGAAGCAGCGCATGGTCGACCAGGCTTGTAGAGAAGAGGAGCGGGGGGGGGGGGGTTAGCTAGGGTTCTTCATTGTCGACCAGCGGTGCCACCCCTCTCTTCGCCATCCTTCTAGCTCGCCCAACAACAAGCTCCAACCAGCCCTAGCCAGGCACCGGATGACTTATAGGTTGTAGCTGCTGGTTCGGGGCCGATCTGGGCTCCCATGCTTTGGTTCGCCAGCGCCCTGCTTCCCACCTCTATCTTCTTCCTTCCCTTCCTCCATTCCGCCCCTATTGCACCCAACAGCGCCACCTACGCTCATCTAACAAGGGGCGACGCCCCGCCTAGAAACGGAAGCAGAAGCTGCACAGAGCAGCGTTCGACTGGTTAGCAACATGGTGAGCTAGGCAATGGCTTTGGGCCTTCGTGGCTCTGATTAAGTGGTGCCTAACTCCTCTTCTCCTTCAACCTTCCTCTGCTTCGCCCTAGTGGCACCCACGTATAGGGCGGCGGCCAGCAGCAGCGCCGCACAACAGCTGCGTGGGGGCAGCAGCTAGGAACTTTGGGAGTAGCAAACACCAAGGTTATGACGGCATCGAGCTCGGTCGTGGATCCAGAGCGAGAAATTTGCAGCCAATAGCCACGAGCAACATCCAACTGAGTCCTATTTCAACCGGTGAGAGTATGGTACTGTTCGTTTGCAACAGGTTCAAATTGGGTTTATTCTGAGGTTGAAGACAACTAAAATCGCCCGGAATTAGACCCTGAACACATTCCCGGACAAATCTGGACAGACCAAATCACTGTGAGTAGGATTTCATTTATTTATCATTAATAAACTCAGGCGTTTGAATATTTTCTGTTTTGTGCGCGAATTACGCTGATAACAGGCGTTATCAGGCGTTGGGCAGCGTTTGGCGTTGCCCGACCTTTTTATTTCATAAACTGCTTCTAGAAACTGTTATATGATTAAATTTAGCATTTGAACAGTACAGATTGAATCAGTAGATTTATATGGTTCATTGGAACCTAAATTGCTCATTTGAATGTTGAAATTAGAAATTCATGTCTGAAAATGGTATGATTTGGGTATGAACCCAGATAATGAAGATTTCTGATAAATTATCAGATGTACGATTTCAAAGTTGATATGGATAAATAAAAACATGCAAGAAAATGCTAATTGCAAATATCTTTTGACGTTAATATGTGTAAATTGATATTTACATGAAATGGCACATTTCTCTGAAATATTACCAGAAATTCTCAAGTGTTGTTATTAAATTGTGTTGTGATATGTAATTAACTCTTAATTGAGTTAAGTGATGCACAAACCAGGATTTGGGTTAATGTGCACGTTTTTCGAGAATTTTAGAGAATTGATAATTGTTGAGTATGATTCTCATATGTGAAGTAAATTTCTTTAATTTGTGCAATAAGATGTTCAATTGCGTAAATTCGCTATGTATGTGCCAAATTGAAATAAGTTGGGTTATTTATGCATTTCTAATTTGTCTGAATGCATGGTATGAGAATTTCTCAGAAATTACAATGATTTAAAATATATTGCTCTGTCAGTTTAGAATGACAGTGTATTGTGATCTGATATGAAATCAGTAAATGTGATTTTCTTGTTTAAATGTTTATATGTTAATCAGTTAATAGACTTAGGTTCCCTAACACCGTAGAACCCCTTCGAGAGATCTGCTTCTTTAGGGTGAAACTCGTGTTGCAATATTATCCGTGCGGAGTCATGGAGACACGAGGACAGAGAGGCAGTGTCCAACAACAACGCGTGCGATGTCACGGTGGCACTGGAGAAAATTGGGGGTTATTGCAACAAGATCCGTGCGGAGTCATGGAGGTAACCCCGTGAGACTCTCTGCCTGTGTACTCAGGTTAAAGGAGGAGTCTAGAGCACTCGATGTAGTGCAGTGAGGCCGATGAGCCTGGGTCCTGTGGCAGAGCAGGGCTGGCGTCAGACTTAGCATTTCCCGGGTGTGTCGCTAAGTCTTGTACGGTGGGATCGTAGTTTGTTATGGATTTTTGTATGCAGGGTACACTGCATATGATTAGGGCATAATAATATAAATATGTAATCATATAGGATCACAGTAAATTAATATGCTAAGAGATCCGAACTTTTGTGCAAATTCTATATATCTGTTTATTTACTTAAAATATCTGTCGTTGCATAGGAAAGTGATTATTATCTGCAAATCTGCTATGTCATTAGAACTGCCCTGCTTGTACTGTATATATGTTTTATTTCAATTTTATAAACCTGACGAGTTGTTTAGTGATAGCTAAATGAAAGGCTATTCACTGAGCGAGTAGGCTCATCCCTCTACTCAAACATTTTCAGGTCAACAACAGCAACAGGAATCTGAAGGATCTTTTCATCCTAACGCTTAGCCTGTAAAAGGTATATGTAGTTAGTTTAGTTAGAGGTCTCTTAGTCCTTTCCCCTCGGTCCTTGGGACATGGTGTGGGTGAGAGAGAATGAGTATAAAGATGTAAATTAACTATTATGCTTTATTTATGTCGAACAATGTAATATGTTGTAGACTCTGTTTATATTGCTAGTCAGTTTAATTGAAATGCTTCCGCAATAGTTTATTTTGTTTTAGTTTACAGCAATAATCCGGATATCATTACGAGGTTTTAAAAAAGAAAAAGTTCTTAGTGATTTGTTATGTGATAATCCCTCCGTCGCGCCCTAATCTCATGATTAGTGGTTAGTGTGAGATCGGGGTCTGACATCTTGGTATCAGAGCATAGGTTGAGTATGTGAATACTCTAAGTCAAGGTCAGGGGACGATAAGAGACCAATAGGATTAAGGTTTAAGAGTTTTTCTTCTGTCTGTAATTTTCTAACAGGAAGTGTTCTGTTATACTATTATAGATGGCAGGAAAAGGATGTGGTCACGAGAACCAAGTAAAGAGTTTAAGTTGAGTCGTTAAGAGTCATTAAGGTCAAAAGATAAAGTTATAAGTGAGACGAATAATAAATGATGAGTTTTAGCTCTGGAAGGTCTGAGTGTTTAGATACCCTGGCCAGGTGTATGAATACTTAGATTGACCAGTATCAAGCTACTCTGTCTGTTCTTCTCTGGATGCCCTGGCCAGGTATGCAGAGGAAGGATAGGCTAGAGAGAAACCCTAGAAATCTTAGGGTTAAGAAACTGGAAATTTATGCAGGAGTAACAGATTAAACATAGGATGCAATGCAACTCTTGCTTTATATTGCTTATTTGATTGGAACTCATTAGAAATGCTCTTATATGTATGGATTTAGATTTTCAGTTTATAGAATAAATATGATTCTTTTATATTGTTGTGTGTCATGAAGTGATTTAGTTATTGTTTATATTCTTTGTATTAAGTATACCAGAAGTTATGTTTAAATGAGTTTTCCCTAAGTGGATATTCTTTCCACATGTTTGAGATTAATAGGAGTTGGTTAATCCTGAGTAGCTCTTGGCTTTAGGACTACAGGTTCGGCCTGGTCCGGCTGGCAGGATGCGTTACTGGGATCTAACGACTCTTATTAAGAATATAATGAAAGTAGACTCTGAATAATTTAGACTCACATCATAGTAAGAATGTACATACACTAAGATGTTGAGATATAAGAGAAAGATTAGAACAGCTAAGAATTTGCTGGAAATGATATCAGAGGCCCAATGTTGGAACCTCATATGAGCAATCCTTAATTAGAAATAAAGGAACACAATAAGGGTCAGATTAAATTTAATGATTAGGTGAGAAATACCCTTAATGATACTAATCAATAATGCATAACAAATGCATGGATCAAATACATGATTAGTAAACCCTAGTGGAGGGTGTATCATTGTGAACCCTGGTTGAGGGTGTATCCTTGTGAAACCCTAGCTGAGGGTGTATCATTGCGATTGTTTATAGGCAACTTTATAATAAAGTTATGCTTTAAACTAAGATAAGTCCATATCATGTGAGATAGCTGGACAATTCTAATGTGTGGCCTATGCATTATATGCTAAAGGTGAGTATTCTGTGATGGAATGCATTAAGAGGGGAGATACCTTAATACAAGATAAAGTTGGTTAACTCTAGAGGGTCTGAATTAATGATAAACGGGGAACCCTAACCCTAATTTGGGGAAAAGGGAATGATAAGCCCTGTTTGATAGTGAACCCTAATTCCTGGTTAAGGAATGGTGGTGTTACTATTGTATCACATGATGTGATGAATATCTTGTATGACTGTTATCATGCCTAATAACCATGCAGGTATGATGAGATGATGAATATAGCCAAGTTTGGGCTGTGACATTTATATAATAAATGTTGATTGGCTTTTTGTGTGTTGATGTTGTTGTTGCTTAATAAAAGTAATAATGTGTACGTATTTTATGAACCATGTGAATAAGTTGTTGCCTAGTGAGAGGTGACAAGATATGAATGGCCTTGTGAGCCATGTGTGATGCTTGGGTAACAAGTATCATGTTTATTTGTAGCATTTGTGTTAATAAGTTATGCTAGAGAACTTGGTTGATGTTACATTTCTGTTATATATCTATAGTTCATTGATGATTATTCATATCAGTTGTATTCATTACAAGTAGATGGATGAACTTATGAGATCTAAAGTTTGATTTCAAACTAAGGAAGCAAAGTCACACCACAATAATGCTATGTTACTGATAAGGACCAAACCCTAGAATGTTTAGAGTTGAAGTAGTTCAAGGGATGTCGCTAGTGATTTGACCTTGAATACTAGTATCTTTATAAAACAAGATCATACGATTTGCACTATGAAAGGTAACCTAGCACTAATAAAATCCAGGGTTTAAAGTTAGCTAATCTGAAAGGTATATACACAATATGAAAATAACTTGGAGAAAAGAGTAAGATATAAATTTGAAATGTAACAATAAGTAGTAGCATAGAATGAGGAGTACTACGCGATACATGATCTGAAGTTAGTTGTTGTAGTTCATGCTCTTATGACACAGCATCACTATCTTTATGATGTGATGATAGATTGTCACCTTCGGAAGGCGAATGTGGTAGTTGATGCCCTCAGCAGGAAGTTAAGTTCCACAACTGATGCGTTCTCTATGGCATGTTTCAAGAGAGACATGCTAGTAGAAATGCGGAAGTTGAACTTAGAAATAGGGGTAAAGACCAGAGTTCAGGTTTCCAGATGATGGTGTGTGGTATCAGCATGATATGTTGCATGTATCTCGAGACAGTGATTTGAAAGAAAATATTCTTGAAGAAGCGCATGCTTCTATGTATGCCATGCATCCAGGTAACACTAGGATGTACAGGAACCTCAAAGAGTTATACTGGTGGACTGGTATGAAGAAAGATGTGGCTGAGTACGTGACTAGATGTGGGGTGTGTCAGTAGGTTTAGACTGAGCACCAGAAACCTACAGGTACTTTGCAATCTCTTCCTATACCAGAATGGAAGCGGGAACATATCACAATGGATTTTGTGATAGAGTTGCCCAAGACACCTAGAGGTTATGACTTGATATGAATGATTATGGATAGACTAATTTAGTCTGCTCGTTTTCTTCATATCAAGTCAACCTTTGATGTCTCGAAATTTGCTAAGATATACGTGGATAAGATAGTCAGGTTGCATGGTATTCCAGTATCAATTATATCTGATAGGGATCCTAAGTTCACATCCAGGTTTTGGAATCAGTTGCATCGTGCTTTGGGCACAAAGTTAAGATTTAATACAACTTCTTACCCGCAAATAGATGGTCAGTCAGAAAGGACCATTCAAACTCTTGAGGACATGCAGAGAGTAGTTGAAAGCTACACATGATAGGCGGAAGAGTTATGCGGAGAAGAAGCGTTAATGTCTTGAGTTTGAAGTTGGTAATGAAGTGTATCTGAGGGTTTCACCGTGGAAAGGAGTGTTGAGGTTTGGTAAGAGAGGCAAACTGACTCCTAGGTTTATGGGCTCATATCCTATCATTGAGAGGATTGGACTTGTAGCCTATAGGTTGGAATTGCCATCTGAGTTGGCTAATTTACTTGATGTGTTTCATGTATCGATGTTGAAGAAATGTTACCCTTGTACAGAGGAGATAGTTGACCCAGAACCTGCACAGCTCAGATCAGATGTGTCCTATGTTGAGGGACCAATTCAGATAGTTGATCGGAGGATCAAGAAAATCAAGAATCACAAGATACCATTAGTGAAGGTTTTATGGAGGAACCATAACCTAGAAGAAGCCATGTGGGAGCTTGAGTCAGAAATGTGTAACCAATTTCCCTTTTCTCTTCTAGGAATTTCGGGACGAAATTCTTATAAGGGAGGGAGATTGTTACAACCCATATTAGGGTTAGTCAATAAATACCTCGATTAGCGTGAACACCTTGATTAGTGCTAATCATCCTGTTAAACAACATGGTGTATCAAGATAAGCTACATCATGAATCAATAGTTGAGATTGAATCACCTGAGGCAATTAATGATAATAGCAATGTGGATCGTTAAGTTAATTAATTTGAATTAAGTGTTCACTGATGCATTTAGTTCTTTGATCAAGTGAGATAGTCTAATTAGCATGATTTTGATGCCTCCAATTGTAGAGAATCCCGTGCTTGAAAAGTTGCAAGAGAAATCACTCGAATCGGACATTCGAGTCAAACGTTATGACAGTTTTAAGGTTTTTGGACCTGGGTGCAATTTTTCTATTAATTGAAATTTTATTTTTATTGATTTCCCTTGAGGGTCGGATACCCCTCTCCTTTATCTTTCCCGATAGAACAGGACTCCTACTGCATCAGGTTGAGCGGCGCCCTGGAAGCAGCGCATGGTCGACCAGGCTTGCAGAGAAGAGGAGCGGGGGGGGGGGGGGGTTAGCTAGGGTTCTTCATTGTCGACCAGCGGTGCCACCCCTCTCTTCTCCATCCTTCTATCTCGCCCAACAACAAGCTCCAACCAGCCCTAGCCAGGCGCCGGACGACCTATAGGTTGTAGCTGCTGGTTCGGGGCCGATCTGGGCTCCCATGCTTTGGTTCGCCAGCGCCCTGCTTCCCACCTCTATCTTCTTCCTTCCCTTCCTCCATTCCGTCCCTATTGCACCCAACAGCGCCACCTGTGCTCATCTAACAAGGGGCGACGCCCCACCTAGCAACAGCAACACAAGCTGCACAGAGCAGTGTTCGACTGGTTAGCAACATGGTGAGCTAGGCAATGGCTTTGGGCCTTCGTGGCTCTGATTAAGTGGTGCCTAACTCCTCTTCTCCTTCAACCTTCCTCTGCTTCACCCTAGTGGCACCCACGTATAGGGCGGCGGCCAGCAGCAGTGCCGCACAACAGCTGCGTGGGGGCAGCAGCTAGGAACTTTGGGCATATCAAACACCAAGGTTATGACGGCATCGAGCTCGGTCGTGGATCCAGAGCGAGAAATTTGCAGCCAATAGCCACGAGCAACATCCAACTGAGTCCGATTTCAACCGGTGAGAGTATGGTACTGTTCGTTTGCAACAGGTTCAAATTGGGTTTATTCTGAGGTTGAAGACAACTAAAATCGCCCGGAATTAGACCCTGAACACATTCCCGGACAAATCTGGACAGACCAAATCACTGTGAGTAGGATTTCATTTATTTATCATTAATAAACTCAGGCGTTTGAATATTTTCTGTTTTGTGCGCGAATTACGCTGATAACAGGCGTTATCAGGCGCCGGGCATCGTTTGGCGCTGCCCGACCTTTTATTTCATAAACTGCTTCTAGACACTGTTATATGATTAAATTTAGCATTTGAACAGTACATATTGAATCAGTAGATTTATATGGTTCATTGGAACCTAAATTGCTCATTTGAATGTTGATATTAGAAATTCATGTCTGAAAATGGTATGATTTGGGTATGAACCCAGATAATGAAGATTTCTGATAAATTATCAGATGTACGATTTCAAAGTTGATATGGATAAATAAAAACATGCAAGAAAACCCTAATTGCAAATATCTTTTGACGTTAATATGTGTAAATTGATATTTACATGAAATGGCACATTTCTCTGAAATATTACCAGAAATTCTCAAGTGTTGTTATTAAATTGTGTTGTGATATGTAATTAACTCTTAATTGAGTTAAGTGATGCACAAACCAGGATTTGGGTTAATGTGCACGTTTTTCGAGAATTTTAGAGAATTGATAATTGTTGAGTATGATTCTCATATGTGAAGTAAATTTCTTTAATTTGTGCAATAAGATGTTCAATTGCGTAAATTCGCTATGTATGTGCCAAATTGAAATAAGTTGGGTTATTTATGCATTTCTAATTTGTCTGAATGCATGGTATGAGAATTTCTCAGAAATTACAATGATTTAAAATATATTGGTCTGTCAGTTTAGAATGACAGTGTATTGTGATCTGATATGAAATCAGTAAATGTGATTTTCCTGTTTAAATGTTTATATGTTAATCAGTTAATAGACTTAGGTGCCCTAACACCGTAGAACCCCTTCGAGAGATCTGCTTCTTAGGGGTGAAACTCGTGCTGCAACATTATCCGTGCGGAGTCATGGAGACACGAGGACAGAGAGGCAGTGTCCAGCAACAACGCGTGCGATGTCACGGTGGCACTGGAGAAAATTGGGGGTTATTGCAACAAGATCCGTGCGGAGTCATGGAGGTAACCCCGTGAGACTCTCCGCCTGTGTACTCAGGTTAGAGGAGGAGTCTAGAGCACTCGATGTAGTGCATTGAGGCTGATGAGCCTGAAGGCCGATGAGCCTGGGTCCTGTGGCAGAGCAGGGCTGGCGTCAGACTTAGCATTTCCCGGGTGTGTCGCTAAGTCTTGTACGGTGGAATCGTAGTTCGCTACGGATCTTTGTATGCAGGGTACACTGCATATGATTAGGGCATAATAATATAAATATGTAATCATATAGGATCACAGTAAATTAATATGCTAAGAGATCCGAACTTTTGTGCAAATTCTATATATCTGTTTATTTACTTAAAATATCTGTCGTTGCATAGAAATGTGATTATTATCTGCAAATCTGCTATGTCATTAGAACTGCCCTGCTTGTACTGTATATATGTTTTATTTCAATTTTATAAACCTGACGAGTTGTTTAGTGATAGCTAAATGAAAGGCTATTCACTGAGCGAGTAGGCTCATCCCTCTACTCAAACATTTTCAGGTCAACAACAGCAACAGGAATCTGAAGGATCTTTTCATCCTAACGCTTAGTCTGTAAAAGGTATATGTAGTTAGTTTAGTTAGAGGTCTCTTAGTCCTTTCCCCTCGGTCCTTGGGACATGGTGTGGGTGAGAGAGAATGAGTATAAAGATGTAAATTAACTGTTATGCTTTATTTTATGTCGAACAATGTAATATGATGTAGACTCTGTTTATATTGCTAGTCAGTTTAATTGAAATGCTTCCACAATAGTTTATTTTGTTTTAGTTTACAGCAATAATCCGGATATCATTACGAGGTTTTAAAAAAGAAAAAGTTCTCAGTGATTTGTTATGTGATAATCCCTCCGTCGCGCCCTAATCTCGTGATTAGTGGTTAGTGTGAGATCGGGGTCTAACAAGTATGTTTCAAGTTTGGGGTGGTGATTCAGCCATATTTTAGGGCTTAATCTTGTGTCTTTTTGCTCTTCAATCACATCTATACCAGTTAGATTGCATGTCATTCCCCCTAATATGCTTATTTGTATAAAATGCACTTATGGACATTATTTGCATATTTTTCAGGCATTTGGACCACGCTTGATGGAAGAGAGAGAGAGAAGGGGCGATCCTAGGGTTCCTCTCCACTTGGAGAGTCCCAAAGTGAAGTCTGATGCTCCCTCGACCTACCCCTAGTGGCCAAAGATCAATTGAAGCAAAGAAGTCCAAGAAAAGCCAAAGATCCAAGTTAAAATGTTGATCCAGGACCCAGCACATACGTGGTACTACAGAACGGTCGTTCTAGGTTACTTAGAAATCAACATGTTCAACATTCAAGTGAAGCAGAGAGCACCACGGCCATGCAGAGAAGCACGGCCGTGCAATGGGTAGACACTACGACCGTTCTCCACAAAATGTCTGTGGCACAGCAGAGCAAAATGGCCGTGCAGCGGCACCACGACCACCTCCACCAAGCCCACCACGACCGTTCCACGCAGTACGGCTGTGCTACCAGATCCCACCACGACCGTTCTATGCCGCACGACCGTGCTACCCTCAACCCACCACGACCGTGGTGACCACCACGGTCGTGGCCTTTTCAGCCCAAATTTGACCACCAACCTGACATTTAGCCATTTTAATTCCCACGACCGTGCCCATATAACACGGTCATGGCCTACCCTACCCACCACGGCCGTGGTACCCCACCACGGTCGTGCTACTCACAGAATCCACCTAGTTTTCCACTGTTTTCCCCATTTTACCCCTAACTTAACCCTATACCACCTAGATCCCTATATAAGCCCTAGTGGCGGCTGGGGGTCAGGAGGTTGGCTGCTTAGAGTTCCATTTTCACCCCCTTGTCACCTCCACTCCATTCCACTCCATATCCACCTCAAATCCACTCCATTTCACCATTTCCACCACTTCCACCACATAACCCCCCATATCTAAGCCTTCCATCCACTTCCCTCCATCATTCCACACAATTTCATCCAAGGAGAAGAAGGAGGACGCCCCTCCAGCTGTTGGAGAGGAGGACTTATTCATCTACACTGAGCTTCATGGCTTCTTCTACCTCTTTCTCCTTTCTTTTTGTATTTTCTATTTCTATGAGTAGCTAGGCCCCTTGGGTGGGCTGTTTGGGGGAAATATGTTACTTTGATACCATGTTGGGGGAAAATGACATGTAAACTTTGTAATTTCATTGGTTAATGATTATATTCTATTTCTATCTCATTCTCCATGGATTGCTTGTTGGTTTGTGTGTCAAATCACCTAGGAATTTAAGCAAATTGCTTATATGTGTGAATTTTGGGATTTGCCCCTAGGTCCAATTCTTGGATCCCTAGGTTGCTTCCCATCTTCCTACATCCTCATCAATCTCCCTAAACCTAAGTGAGAGATCTAAGTGGCTATATTGGATAATTCTAGTGCAATTAGTAAGGAGCCTTCTCAAGGCTAGAATGTGGGGGAAATGGGGTCCAAAGCCCTAATTTCACCCCCCACCATTACTACCCTCGGCCCCTAATTGCCCTAGGAATGCCTAATCTAGAAACCAAGACTTGATTAGACTATAATTGAATTGAACCTAATCCCTAACCCAATTGAGCCTCGTAAGGGTAGTAGGGGGTGTTAGGGACTAGTTCCCCTATGCACAACCTAGCATATCCATGGTCAATTAGTAACTTAGGTTAATTCATTAGACTCTAACTTGTTTTTTGGTTTGGATAATCTAAATGGAAGCATAATGTTCACATGTCACCCCCCAACTTAAGTGATAAGTTCATACCCCTAAACAACCCACACATCTCTTTACTGCTTAAAACCCTAGTTTTGTGTTTGCTTAGCTTAGTTAGTTCTTTTCTTGCTTAGTTAGCTTCTTTCCTTGCTCTTGCCTTGTTTATGCTAGTTAAGTTCTTTAATTTCTCTTTTTCTTTTCTCTTGCTTGCCTTAGCATAATTTGTCTTTTCATACCTAGCTTAGTCCTTTCTTTCCTGCTTAGTCTTAATCTAGTCTACGGTTAACGTAGATTTCATTCCCGACTTTAACTGCTTTCTTGTTCATCCTTAGTTAACAATCAAATCAACCTTTAAACCCTTAACCCTAGTCTCTGCAGTAGGAACCTAGCTAAACCAACCTAGCTCTAGTGCCCCCTCTTTTCCCTGTGGATCGACCCTTTACTTGCCACCTTCCTATACTATGACACGACCCCGTGCGCTTGTGGGTGTAGTTTTTTTAGTAGACATAGGTGTGTTAGTTTAGGTCTTATAAATTTTGAAATAAAAAACCCACCGCGTGTGTTCCGACCTCGCGGGGCGCATCGAGTCGGGTCAAATCGGCTAGTGTGTTGCACCTCTAGCGGAATCGCACCAGTAGCACAACCCTATATTAGGGTTTCATATACTTTATCCCATTTTAGATAGTAGGGTTTATCATTCACGTCCAAGTGGGGTTTCTCTTTCCTCATTCCCAAATTAGGGTAAGGATATACAATTCCCATTAAATTAGGGTTTCCTTCATTGTTACTCTAAGCTAGGGTTACATCATCACCCTGGATTTATGATAACACTCAACTTTGCCCTAGATTAGGGTTTCATACATAACATTGCTCTAATTAGGGTTTCACACAGCATTTCTCTAATTAGGGTTTCACACATAGCATTGCTCTAATTAGGGTTTCACACATAGCATTGCTCTAATTAGGGTTTCACACATAGCATTGCTCTAATTAGGGTTTCACACATAGCATTGCTCTAATTAGGGTTTCACACATAACATTGCTCTAATTAGGGTTTCACACATAGCATTTCTCTAATTAGGGTTTCACACATAGCATTTCTCTAATTAGGGTTTCACACATAGCATTGCTCTAATTAGGTTTTCATGATCTCATTATTATGGATCAAACCCTTATCACATAGTTTACTTATAAAGAGAGAATTAGGGCTTAATTATAAAATCATTCATCTTTCTCACTCTCTCTCTCTCATCCTCTTAAGGATGTTAAATACCCCAAGATTAATCTAGGTCAACTCTTCCCTTGAGTACACATAGCTAGGGTTAACCTCCACAATCATCATGGGTCTACATCTTTAATAATCACATAGCTGATCAACCTTTGATCTTATTAGATGTCCAAATGGTCTAATCAATTAAACCATCAATTATATAAGGAATTCAAAAGAATTGACCAATTAAACTTTCAATTCCATAAAGTGGTCAATTGGGTTAACCATTGAAATATTCAAATTTATTAAGTATCTAAATAGGTTCACCATATTGGACCTTAAATTACATGAGGTGTTCAAATGGATTAACCATGTTGATCTTCACATAGTTGATTTCTTAGACCCTCAATGATCTTGGTTCTCATACATCAATTGGTTGAAAACCATTTGAACAAGTTGTACTTGAAATCAATTGGACAAGGATGGTATTGAAAACCGTTTGCACTTTGGGTCTCCAAACGGTTTGAGATTGTTTGGTCCCAAACGGTCTTGAGACTGTTTGGTCTAAACCCTCTCAAAACCGAATGGACCAAAAAGGTACTTCAACACTCAATCGACTCAATGTTTCAATCCATTGACCAATTATAAGTTGAACCACTAAAGCATTAATCAATTGGACCACTAAATCACCATTCAATTAGACCTTCAATTTAGGGTTTTGAACCCAATTGAACTAGGTTTGATAATCAAGAAACCATCACTTAGGGTTTGAAATTGAGGATCCATCAATGGTTGACATTGTGGAATCAAATCAATTGAAATCAATGAACTATCATAATCATATGATATGACCTGACCTCAAACAGTCTTGTATTACCACCAAACGGTCTTGAGACGGTTTGGTCATTCCATCATCAAAATCCATAACATTCAATTAGGGGTTTGGACCATTGGATTGATTATCAAATCAGCACTTAGTTGCAATTCAATTTGGTACCATTGGACCTTCAAACACTTATCCATACTTAACCCTAGGCCTCCAAACGGTCTTGGGTGACTCCCAAACGGTCTTGAGACCGTTTAGGTGATTCCCAAATAGTTTTGAAACCGTTTGGGTCAATCAACCCAAAACATCAACTCATTCCAATGCAAAATCAGCACTTAGCCGATTAGGGTTAATACCATATCTTTGGATGTTCAAACACTTAACGATATACAACCCTAGACCTCCAAACGGTCTTGGGTGACCCCCAAATGGTCTTGAGACCGTTTGGGTGATTCCCAAACAGTATTGAAACCGTTTGGGATAATTAACCAAAAAAGTCACATCAATCAAGTTGAAAATCAGCACTTAATCCAATTAGGGTTTTCCTAATTGATTAGCCTTCAACTCATGATTCCTTTGGAATTAATCCATCAAATTTGGTAGGTTATCAACCAACATAACTAGGAACAGGATTCTCAAACGGTCAACCCTTGTTCAACTCTTTCAAATGGTTTTGAAACTATTTATTCTCAAACGGTCTCAAACTGTTTGCTCTCAAATGGTTTGGTGAAACCGAATGAGCAAACATGATGAAACCGTTAGGTCTAGATATTTGGAGAGGTGTGCGCTTATGATGATGTCATCATCATAAAGCTCCAAACTCATGAAATATACTGTGATTTCTTGGAAATTGCATCTATCAACCAAACTTAATTTTGGAAATGTAGAAATGATCACTAATTGATAGGGAATTGATTGCAATAATAAAATTAAGGGTTCAAGTTATAAAACCCGCCTCCAATTGAGCTCCAATCTCATGGAAACAATGGTGGATGCAACTAATTTCACTATTCCAAGGGTCGTCCTCAAGATTTCAGTGAAAAGAGTTGGTTAGAATTGAAGAGGGGATCAAGATATGAAGAATTTATGCATTGATTTTCGATTTTCACCATGGATTCAAGGTGAAAGGAGGTAAAGAACCTTACCAATAGGTTGGGGGTCTTCATAATGCTCCTACACAGCTCCTTTGTCGTTTTCCAAGCAAGGGGAAAGAAAGACATCCGAAAAAGCCTTTGTTTTGGCTTAGAAAGGGTACTTTTATAAGAAAAGTGATGAGAGAGAAGATACTTTATAAAAGTCTTTTAATTTCAAAATTGTTGCCACCACTTCCCCCTTAGTTTCTTGCATACAAGGGCATCTCTATCCCCACCGAACTCCCTTCAATATCTATGAATTAAGGGAAAAGAAATTAAGCACCTTAACCCTTATAATAAGAATATCCATATTTGAGTGGAAATTCTTTTTCTTATAATAATGGTGAGTGGAATTTCACCTCCTTAGGATATGCTCGTGCCTTTGCAAGGCTTTAGGCTTATCCACACACATCTGAATCCAACCATTTCAATTTTGGTTGAAGGCCCTTTAATTAATACATTCATTTTTGCCCTAAATTAAATTAGGGTTTCACTTAGGATTAAATCTTGATTATTGTAATATCAAGATTCTCTCTCCTTCAACTTAATTCAAATGAGGCGCCTTCTCATTTTCTTTGCTCTACATGATGCCAAGAAACATTAGGGACCTTATTGAAGTGGTAATTTGCATATTGAACCCTAGGTTTTGGGTAAATTGCACATTACACCAAAACTATGTTTTAATGCACAAGGATTGCTTTACAAGCTTAATCTTGGTGCCCAAGCTTGTGAAAACCATACCACTAAATCATATTCATTCTTATGATGTATCAACATCAGAGGAACATCTTTTCATGCAACATTTGCAATTTAACCCCTCAACTTGGATAATTTACACTTTAGTCCAAAACAAGCAAATATTGCTTCAACATTGTTCAAATAGGACCAAAATTGAAACATAAGTTTCTCATGAGCCCTAATTACTTTTCCCAAGATAATATTAAGCATTTAATTAACCTTATTAGGCAAAACATCTAGGGTTAACACATAACCCAAGTCAGGGATGTTACAAGATTAATGTTGACTAGTACACCTCCTTATAACACATGGTGTACAAGGAGTTTTCCAGAGTACTTGGTATACAGGGTACGACCCAACATATCTGTACTAGTCCACCTTGATAATGCAACTCATCTAGAAAAATGATTAAAATTAACATATTTTTCATATTAAAGAATTCTTTTCTATGATTTGTGTTTCTTGTTGCAAATATTTTTGAAGTTATGAAAATCATAATTATATATATACATGTACACAACACCCTGTGAGTTGATTAGTTGTTTCATATATATTTGAGGTTCAGAGTTAGAATGGGAGAAAAGACGGAAAGTGAGCAATTGTATAGGTTGTATCTGTTGTGTAAAATCCTAGTTATTATACATGTTCAAAGTTATATAGTTCTTCATTGAGGTATAATTGTAAATTATAATAATTAATGTTGTAGTAATATACATGTTGAATGTTGAGATTATTCATGCAGTGTGATTATATAGTTGTTTGTTCATGTATGTGTATGTCACTTCCGCATTGTACACTGAGTAATATTTTTAGAGTTCTTCATCTTGGTGCCACAAAGTTTTTGAAAGGCGGAATCTTAAGACGTTACAATATGCATGACACTTTCCAGGTGTGTTACTTACTGTAAGTGGCAAGCCATGTGTAATTATTTTCCTAGAACTCAATTTAGGTTTTAAGAGCTTGACAGTGGTTGTGGCCGGTTTGTTATAAATGTATATATTGAACTTCCTACATATTCTAAATATGATTTTTTTATGAAAGATTTTGTTGATATACATTTTTACATTGTTACTTAGAAATGGAAACATGATTGTTGTGAATTGGTTTAATATATATGTTTCCTACTCGGCAACAAGAGTGGTACTCATTAGATATATACTCCATGTAAGACAACAAAACTTGAGTTTCTAACTTGTACGAAACTAATTGTGGAAACTTTAGAGAATTCTAGTTCTTAAATTTTCCGGGATGACTTGTGAGAAAACACCCCCATTGGAAAATAGATTTCGACCTCCTATTTTATGCCCACTTTTTACACTTCAAATACACACAAACTGTGTAATACACATTTTTAGAGACCTTTAATGATTGCAATATACTATGAATCATGTTTTATTTGAAGATTTATTTGAGGGTGTATGTATCGCTATCCATTTAGACTCGGATTTGTTCTGCCTCTTCCTTTCCCGTCTCAGAATATTCCTTCCTTTTCGACTAATGGGACAAAGTCACATTGATTATATCGGTTCTGAAATTTTCAAGAAACTCATTTCTTTCAGTTCTTGAAAAATCAATTCCGTTGATTGGTTTGAATTTTTAAATAATAAAAAAATGATTTTACGGGATTGGTTTTTTGTAACTCTACTCATTATACATGATCATCAATACCACAAGCACACTTCTTTATTGTTCTGGAGATGAATATAGCCAACCATCCAAATAAATAAAACCAATAAATAAGAGAAAACCTATTTTCCTATATTAACACATCAAAATTATGTTATAACATACCAAATATGAAATTTAATGTGTACCAAACATATATAGTAAATATACTAATTAATGAATATGTTAGTGTAGTAGACGTCAATATCACATGTTTTCATTAAATAGTACATATCTAATGGTACAACAACATATCTAGTACAAACTAGAAATCTTATGATATGTCAGGCAGCCACCAACAACAATGTCGATTTTCAATCTGTGAACCGATCGTGACAATCAAATGGACGTGACTATTACCTTTTCTTCAGTGAACACATTATAGAGTATGATTTGTACAATATCACACAGGAATCTACTCTTGATTGATTGCAAATTGGTAGATCGTCACTTCTCCATTAGAGCATATCTAGTAAATAAGAAAACAAATCCAACACACATGACCAGATCGGTATGCTTCTCTCCATCGAGTCTACAATCCTCAACCTGACCGCCTGGCATGGTTGCAGAGACGAGCAGTTGGACACTCTGGCTGTAGGTGTTTACAGGAGAGGCAGCCAACAAATCTGTTGGAGAAAGAAAATACACCGCAGTCGCAGCCGCCGCAAAGATTACCGAATTCGTTTTCATATCTGTTTTCACCCGAAGCCAGAGAGTAAATTAAAATTTACTTTTACTTTAGCCACTCCAAAACTTTTCAGAAAACTAATTTTCCAGAATTACAAGAAACTAATCAACAAAAACTTGTTCCGAAAGTTAGTTCCTTATTTTCATGCTATACTCACATCGAACAAATAGTAACCAATATAAGCACCTAACCGCGTGAAATCGGGAAACCGGTAGGAGAGAGGTGTACACTTCTTTTTCTTCATTGTAATGATTTACGCGGTTCCTTCAAAGTTTAAGCCGTTTCACGGTTATTACATTTCTCGGCCAATCACTGCCCCATGTAGATAGTGTGAACAATCGAATGCAACCGCATCATGTTCATGCTTCCCCACAGCCGTAGCCCACCTCCTCCTTCCTATGCAGAGTCTACACCTTCCCCTCTACCACCACTTCATTTTCTTTTTCCTCTGCTTGCGCGGCAGGTAAATTATTGCCCTCGAGTCCTGTTCTGTCGTTGTTAGCTGCATTTTTCACTGCGGAAATGTCTGGGCCTGGTGGGTCTAAAATTTAAATCCGTATTTTATTTGGGCCGGTACAAGTTAAGGTAAATCCATGCCCGAAAATCTGAATGTCCAAATTAGATCTTATGTACATTATATATGTATACATCTATGTTTTTCTTGAAAGAAAAATATACAGATTTTTTGATGCAATATGTAGTACATATTCATCTAATGACAACATGGATAATATGTAATCCATCAACATGATTAGTGAATTGATTCTAGTAAGATAACCATCATTGACATAGATAGGCGTAATTGATTTCTTTAATTTGATCTCACTGTGTCATTCAAATGGAACCTTTATTATTTAACTATGTATACTTTAACAACTACATAAAATATCATATGTTCATTTAATGTTATATGAGAAAATTTGAACCCGGTCTGAAGCTCAACATTCTTATATGGACAGATACGGGCTGACATTTGCCAATTATATCCCGACCCAAACCCGGCCCGCAACTTGCTTTAAAATGTGATTTATGTTTAGGACAGACAAAACCCGTTATAGCCCGATTCGATATTCATCCCTAGTAGTGACTACATATGTATTTTAAAATGCAGTGTCCAAATGGGATCTTAGTGTAGTATATAAAACCAGACCGAACGAGTCTTGTATTCAGTGTAGCATATAAAACGAAACAGAATATGTAAAGCATAGGCTAATCCGGATTGAAATTTGTAATTACTCCGTATCAATATCCAGAATAGACCTGTTACTCCAAATACAAAATCGAGATTGGATTTTATTATCTGGATAGTCACGCTGGTGGCGCATATGTGGCGCAAAAGACAAACATAATTCCACCCAGTCCAACTTAGATCACAATGCCATACCAATTATGATAAGATTGGTCATACAGGATAGCATTGAGACAGATGCAATGAAAGAATCAGATGACGATGTTCTATAGATGAAGAGGTTCTATAGATGAAATGTTGTGTTTGGATGTAATATTATAAGCATAAAAATCACACTTGCGGCTTTGGATCGGCAATAGCTTCCGGCAATTGATGCAAGCGGCGATCACCAGACAGACAAGGAACTAACGGACCATATATTGTGACAGAGAAGACAACTACCGCCTCTACCGAACAGAGAAATGCAGCCATGAAGGCGACTGGTAGCGCGTGAAGTCGAAAGAGGGGTTGGGATACAGGGTGAGAAGAGAGATTAATGAATTCTGCCAATTAGGCAGGTTTTGATCACTCTGTATCTTCTGGATGACAAGCCAGACGATTGCCTTTCCCTATTTGTATTTTTCGAAGACAAACGTGGGATTAGAGTAGAACCCCGGACTGGAATCGTATCATGTGTTTAAAGACGTTTGTGATGACTGAAGACTTGTCGGCGATCGTGGAGTAGTTTGAGTAAGTAGACAGGATGTCCAATGAAGAAGCCCGACCAAGTCCTCGATTATACACTTCGAAATGATCACATGCAGTCATCCTCATATGTGCATGGGTGTCTGAAAGAGGACGAGGGTTTTACCTGTCAGGATGAGTGGCCCGTCATCAAGAGCGGCTGTCCTCGTAAATGAAAAAGAAAACTCACCGCCTGTCATCTATAGCTTAGCCGAGTGCAATTAGACAAGAGTAATATGGTGTAAACTATATGAGTAACGCTAGGGACGCACAGAAAAGTCTACATCCGCCTACATATCCGATTTTCGGGACTCGCCAAAAGGTTGATTTCAACCATTGTCTCTCATGCAGATTAACTCTTCTCTCTCCACTCCTCTCTCCACTTCAATTCATTTTATCTTTTACAACTCCCCTTTCCAACTCCATTCATGCCACATATTTCCGCACTAGTATAGTACGTCATTACATATATGTATTTGTAAAACACTTGTAAATGAAGTACGATACTTTCAACCAAATTATACATGAAGTACAATAAATCAATTTTCATACATTCAAAAATAGTATTTGACAAAATTGTATACAAGAAGTACAATACTAATATATACATTATACTTGAAGCACAATACTAACAACCACATTTTGAAGGACAAAATGTACAATATAACATTACAGTACAAGACGTATAGTACGAGACATACATTACTAATAACACATTTTACATGTTGCGCACATTTTATTCTTTGCACAACATTATAGTACAAGATGTACACTACATGAGGTACAATATTAATAATATAATTTATAAATATTTTAGTAATAATATTAGTAATGTATGTGTCATACTTTACATATTGTATTGTACGTGAAATTTGAGTTTAAAATAATAATAATTATTCATGAGTAAATATTGCAGTATGCAATGTTGTGTAAAATAATATATATATGATTAATAATTTAAAATTGTATTGGTGTGTATATATAATACTATTAAATGTAACATATGAAATAAATTATAAAAAAATATCATTAAGTGTATGCATAGTGCGTGTGTATTTGAGATGGAATCTGGACTAAGGAAAAATCGACAGGCCATAGAGCTTCTTGAAATTTTTTTTTTGAAAGGAACTAGAAATGCAAAAAAAAAAATTAAATCTAAGTATTTTTCGTAATATGTGGTGGATTAAGATATCACAATTGCAATCCCCTTGGAAAGTGGATAATAAATGCCCTTTACATGCTCGTTGCATCCTTTTGCATCGGAAATAATAAAAAATAAAGTTGTATGTGCTATATCTCTGAAATAGAGTTGTCAATGGGGAGGATTAGGTCTTACCCTTATCCTTACCCACCAAGAGTGACGGGTAAGGGTATGGGCAATTCTCAATTCACCTTCCCCTTACCCTTGCCCTCTTACCCACAGGGTAAACAGGGAGGGTAAGGGTGAGGCAACATATTTATATGTTTTCCCAAAATGTATGCAAATATTAACAATAATAGACTTCTTAATATATTTTTATATTTAAATGAGATATCAAGATGCTCAAGAATGACTATATGATGTCAAATGGTACATAAACTAGAAAATACATCATACAAGTTCGTCTTACACTTTTAAAATGGTGATGTATACATGACCAAATTAACTACTTTAAAAGTAAATAAGAAAACTATGTGTTATATTAAATGATGACCACATAATATTCAATATTTAATAGACTTAAATAACAATATGACAATATATTTAATATATTATATATAAATATTGATTGGTAGTGGGTTAGAGGGTATGGGTAATGCCTTATCCTTAAACTTACCCACTAAGATAGCGGGTTAGAGGGTAGCGAGTAGACGGGTAAAGGGTAAGAAAATTCTTTACCTATATCCATAGTATGGGTAAAGGGTAAACGAGTTAACTCTTATTCATTGACAACCCTACTCTGAAATGCATTAAAACTCATGTTTTTCCAGATTCTGGATATGTGAACGGGTGGGTAGATGATTGTGGCTAGAATTTTTCAAACTATATTAACTCATCGGCAGGAAGGTTGTTCTTCAGCCATGCATGGTGAGCAACAACTATAATTGACGGCAGATTTGAACCAACGACTACCGAAGACAGGCGAAAATTAAGTGCTCGCGCTTACCTGCGTGAACGGTCGTCATCTTAGCCCAATTCTGGTTAGCACAAAGGCAATAAAGAAAAGGCTGTAATCGGGTCATTCAAATCTGTTCCGATGTAAATTTTGGATTCAGGTCTAAATGGAATTTATACTATATATGTAATGTACAAAATTGTGAAATATTTAACTTTAGCATTCTTTATAAGACATACCAAAATATGAACTATCAACATTTGATATATTTTAATCAAATTCACTAAAAGGATCCTTTCATAGTGGCGTTGAACTGGTAAGTTTGGATTATTTAAGTCCTTACAAACTAATATCTGCACACGTAATTTAATTTTTTTTTGGAATCTGAGTCATTTTTGGCTCACATTTTCAGGGCAGGTCGGATCGAATCGATTGGGTGGGTCTGAGATTGCTAGCCAAAAGTGAGTCCAACTATCAAAGGATACCTAGACACCGTCGACAAAATAGGTGTGTGATATGAACTAAGATAGGTGCTTCGTTTTCATATGCATATTGGGTAACTTAATAGCTTTTTCTTACAGATTGTACTCATGCTTGTAGTACAATGATTGAGGAAAACCACACTTCTATCATTGTTAATAATTTAGCTGTCAAATCTGAGAGAGCTAATTTTGATGATGAAAATAAAGATATGGACATTGATTGAAAGTCTGATTACATACCTAAAGTGCTGACTTTGAATCTCATGACGAAGCTTATAATTCTACAATAATTGTATTAGACTTAAGGGGTTTGGTGTGCGTAAACAGACATGTGTATAAAAATTGTGGTGACACTATAGAACGCTTCACGACCGAGAAGAAAAAGCACAACACATATGGCAAAAAAAATGATGAAACATCATCCTCATATAGATTGCAAAGTCCGAGTAGAAGTAATGGTTGATGACTTTGGTAATTGGCATGTAACAACAATTTTGGTTACCCCTTGACAAGTTGAAGTACATATGCAGATACTTAAATAACAAGGAGGGATCTTAAATGTGCAGAGAAAGTTGCTTGAGTAAGTCAAGATGCGGATGTAGGTTCATATAAAACCTTTTAGTTTATGTCAATTGGATCCAGAGGAGATGAGATTGTAGGTTGTATTTTTACAAAGTGACAATCACAATTACTTAAGGACTAAGCAACAATGTGAATTGGGTGTTGGCATAGTATAGTTTCTTCTTGACAATTTAAAGAAATATTAAAAACAAGACTCCAATATTCTATATGCTATATCGTTGATCGTGTTGGAGAAATAAGTATCATATTTTGGGATGATGGTCGCTCAGTTGAGAATTATTATAAGCAAATTGCTGATATGTTTATTGAATCCTTGGTAAAATAGTGTTTTTGACCAGGAATGATTGATATATATTCCATATTAAGGGGGAGTGTCAGACTCTGCATGTAGTTGTCTTGTATTGTGAGCACCCGCTACACAAGTGCAATGTTACCAAAAGTAAAAATTTCGATCAAACATTGTTCATCGTCATTCAGATGCATACAACTCAATTACAATTTAGCAGTTGCCAAACTCAGAGTAGCCCTGTATAGAATTGAAGGATTACTAGACTCGATTTGGTTCCTCCACACCTTTGTCGAGTAAGGTTACACAAGGTAGAATTATCAAAGGTTGAACCACTACTAAAACTATAGGTTGACATTTAGCCTCGACTAAAAAAGTAACATAGAGGTGGGTGACACTACAGATGCAATGCTACGACATTATTTTTAATTGTTAAAAGAAAACCGACACAGAGAATCAACATTGGTTATAAAATGTAAAGAAATTGAAGCTAAAAATTATGTCGGGTTGGTTCCCTAAGAAAATCAACACCATAGATAGTCAAAATTTGTTGTTTCAAGATGTGGCTATGAGCTTGTTACAATTAATCTAGGTTGTTAAAATACCCCATTAATTTATGTAGGGGTGGGTCTTTGAGTTAGATGTGCAGTTGGGATGCTCTTGAACAACATTTGAAAGGTCGACCATATTTAGAGTGCACAATAGACTCTAGATAGTCAACAACCTTTTTCATCTCTAACGATGTCTATAGCCTTAATTTTTCTCAAAAATTGACACCACATACTATATATTCTCCAGTAAATTTATGTATGCGACTGTAGTATCAATTGTTTTAATCAAAATAGACCTTGTGATGTTCTACCCTCGATTTTTTATCCAAAATTGATGGCACAAACTACATTTTATGAGTAGAACTATGTATATGACTATAGTATTGGTTTGATAAACTAAAATTGATGTTGTATATTTTTGGCCACACTTTAACTTCTTATGGACCTACATGTATGGGATTTTTTGCATAAGAACAACAGGCTAAAGACTTTCTATACAGTAGGACATTCTGCAATATGCAAATATGCAACAAACGAACACATACAAACTGAAGCCACTATATTTCAAATTCACTTGTCTTTTCATAATCTACCCAAATCATGCAAATTATTTTAAATTAGAAAATCTATTAGTTATACACATATTTACTTTCATTCTCATTATTTATTTTTTGAATCATATACATATCCAGAAATCATGTTTCATTCACATAGAATATATTTATTCACACGTCTATACCATTTTCAGAAGGGAAATTATTTGTAGCACATCTCTTACACCAATATTTACGCTCCCACATCGAGAATCTGCACACATCCATTTT